>CM070546.1:116299810-116854810 GCA_036346405.1 Phyllostachys edulis | reverse complement strand
CTGAGGAAGCTAGTTCCCCATCTGGACGTATAGTTGTGGGGGATAAGGATCCCTCCTCAACTCCATCGGTGGTAAAGTCTCCAGGAGAAAGATCTCCGGGGGCGACATCACCATCGGAGGATGCATCACTCGGCTCATAGTCGAAACCGACATCCATGCCGATATCTGCATAATCGGCCAAGTCGAACCAGTTCTCCTCGTTCCACTCTCCTACCATGAGAGCATGAGAATCGGAAAGACGAAGGAAATCTGATGACTCGAAGATCCCCATGGTCAGCGCCAACTGTCTGTGTTTTAGGACCGAACATACGTAAAGATTGTTAGATTCGGGGGTTCCTCTAGGCTCAAAATCACACAGAGATGGAGACACGGGGATTTGTATACAGGTTCGGGCCTTCTCCTGGGAGAATAACAACCCTACTCCTGTGTGTATGTATTGAGTATGTTGGATTACAAGATGGAACCAAAGACCAGCGTATTGTGCTTCTAATCAACTTCGGATCTCCCCATTGTCCTGATGATTCTTTCCTTTTATACTGCCTCTGGGGTGCACCGTTGGATCCTTAATATAAAGGTCGTATTAATGCACCAGATTGTGGAGCTGTTACCGGAGGTTATTACAGGGGTTGTAACATCCCCATGTCGCCAGGCAATTATCATCATAACAATGAGTTAAATCGTGCTGTTATTCTAGGGAATAACAGCGTAATTGATTGCTCATATCATTGGATACGGTACATAAGATTCCCTGATCGACTAGACCCACATGTCTGTGAGTCTTGTCAACTAAGGACTGGTCATAGAAGGGCTTACAACCAGGTGGTGGTCATAGGAGAGCCTACGACTGTCGGGTCCCAAAACTATGGTTCGGGACCCTCTGTGTTTAACGCACTAGCCCAGGATCATGCTAGTGCACACAGTGTCAACAAAGATGGCATTCGTTCCATACAAGTGAATAATAACATAAACGGTTAACTTTGATTAACAAATAATGGTTTTGACCTTAAGGTCGAGTTTACAAATATTGAGCCACGCAGGGCTAACATAGGAAATAAACGGCAATGAAACATAAGCGGTAGTGGCACCCCATCGATTCGCCACGAACAACCGATCGATCAAGACCTCACGATCGAGCACCTTCGATGTACTCGTCCTCAAATCTTTGGTGAAGACTCCTCTGCTTGATTCGTCAAAACAAGCGTGAGTACACACCGTACTATAAGCCACACCACGTAAATGCAAATATATACATATCTTTGGCTTTTTACAAAGGAAGGCATTCTGTGACTCTTTTGCATAAATGCAACTTTTGCAATTGAATACAATTTAATAGATTAAAGACAGGTAAAACAAATAGACGATAATAATTTTAACAAGTTATTTCACAAAGACACACACACCCTAACGGGTTATTCACATAGCTAGATGATTTATTCACATAGCTCCCTTCCCACACAGCTTTATGAAAATCTACCCTAGTGTCAAATCCAGAGCATTGTCCATGATCATGACGCGCTATTCGAATAGATTAAGTTACACTCTGCGAGAGGTTTGTACACTTTACCCACAAGATACAATTAGTGTAGCTAACACTAATCATAACAAAGCATTTGGATACCTTATCTTACTATGCTAGGCTGTCTCAAAAGCAGACAAGTGGTCGTGCAGAAGCTCAGCTTCTTTAGAGCACATGGTGAGGTCCTTAATTGACCAAGGCAAGACTTCCACAAGCTAACCAAACCACATAGACACACAGATTATTATAGTTCACAAAGTCCACACAGTCACACAGATCCACCCTTTCACACAGTTTCCACCACTTGCCCCAGTTCAAATCCTTTTACCACCCCATTGGTTTTAAGTGCAACACATGCCACAAAGACACATAGTACACACAATTTTTATCACATAGTTGCATATTCACTTAGTCAAATTTATATAGCAATCTACATGACAAATGATTAGTGGCATGGCTAAGCGATCTAATCGTACTAACCAACCCACGTTGGTGCTACAATATTTACCAACTAAATATCAACTAGGGTGACAAGGAATTTAGACATAGCAATTATACAAGGACGGTATAACAATTTGGATTATTAACTAAACCCAAAAGCATTTAAATAAATACTTGAATTAAGATGCGATAATTTGAATTAAAATACTTTTATAAAAGCTGGGAAGCAAAATGGTCAAGGGCATAGCTTGCCTTGAAAAGGATCTAGGAATTGATCTTGATCTTGGAAAGGTCCTCCTTCTTCTTCAACTCTTCCAAAGAAATAGAAGTCTACTCATGAAAAACGACACAAACAAACAAACTAAATAAAACCAGAAGCAAATAACTCCAATAAAATAAATAAAAGCTCCAATAGATAGATCTGGATTTTAGACGAATTTAGGAATTTGAATGGATGGATTTAGAGTTAGGATTCAAAAGATATGAATTTTACAAGTTTTAACCTAACTCTTGAAATTTAAATGAATTTCTAATTTTAAACAAAATCAAATTTAAAAAAATTTTGGTTTGATTAGCTAGATCTTAATTTTATATGAATTTAGAAATTTGAAACACCCAATTTGGAGTTTGGATGCAAAAGTTATGAATTTTCCAAATTTTAAACCTAAATCATTTATTTAACAATTTTCTGAATTGTTTTTCTAAAGGAAATTCTAATTATTAGCAAGGTGGCGTCGTGAAGGATTTCCGGGAATTTAAAAGAATTAAAGAATTTACTGACATGTGGGACCCACATGTCAGTGACCCGGCCCACGGTGGACCAAGTCCACCGAGCCACTGGACCGAGAGAGAGGCCGAGGTGGCGCTTTCACATTGGCGTGGCCGACGCAGCGCCACCCGGATGACACGCAGCACCTGAGGTGAGGTGGCTCGTGACTGGCGTCCCACGTCGGCGAGGGCGTCGGCGGCAGCGATGGCGGCATGGACGATGGTCGCCGTGAACAGCGGCGATCTGAGTGGCGATGGGTGGTACCAAAGGGTAGAGGGCGCTAAAGCGATCACGATGAGGTACCTCCGGGTGGTCGAGGTAGCTGTGGTGGCCGTGGCGAGGTCGAGCGGAGGAGGTGGTACGGGCTCGACGGCGATGGCGCTAGAGGGCTCCTCCGGCGAAGGGCGAGCACCAGCCACGACAGCGAAGTCCAACGGTGGCGGCGGCGACGACAGGGGCAACGGAGGCGCGAATCGAAGTTTAAGCCTACGGTGGCGGCGGCGAACACAATTCCGGCGAGAGCACGGGAGGAGGAGTGAGTTGGGGTTTGAAAAGGAGGCGGTGCGATCCGGGGTGCCTTTTATAGGGGCGGGAGCTCCGGGCGCGCTACGTGGAGGTCGTGGCGGCGGCATTCAGGAACGTGGTATGGCCGGCCGAGGATGAGGGGTTCTTGGGTGGCGGCGTGGTCGTGGAGGTCGTCTTGCGCTCGCGGAGGAACGGAGGTTGGGCGCCCGCGCGAAGCTTTGGCACGACCGCTCATGGCGGTTGCTCGCATTTAACGCGAAGACGAAAAACGAAGACGACGACCATGGCAGTGGCCCACCCGTCGAGAGAGAGGCGAAGCGGCGTGAATCTGACCGCTCGTGATCAACAGTGGAGGAGGGTTTGAAATGAGATGAACAGGATGGGCGAAGGAATTGGCCCAATTCTATTGGAGATTTAAATAGCTTTTCTTTTTAATAAAATACCGTAAATTCAAATAAGCAATGGAAAATAGCAAAAGACCTTGGAAAAATTCCAGAAAATTCTAGAAAATATATCCAAGCTCATAGAATCCAAATAAAATAGTTTTGACTATTGTTCATGTTGGAATTATTCATTTTAAATTGTTTTGTTACACAAGGTCCAATATTAAGCTTTTAATTTAAATTCAAATAAATCCAAATGGTGAATTTTCTCTCTACCAACTATTCAAATGATTTTTAAGGTTCTGAAAATTGGGATGTTACAACGACCACAGATCGATCATAGTAGAGCTTACGATTACAGGATAGTCGTGGAAGGGCTTACGACCATGGGGTAGTTGTAGGAAGACCCACGACTACAGGGTGGTCATAGGAGAACTTACGACCTCCAGCTTCCCCCTTATGAACATTAAGGGGTATACTCAAGAGTTATATGACGTCATTATTACCCATAATATGAATTATAGATAAATGATTAAATGAGGATTGTTATATCCTCGTCATCTAGCCCCCCAGCTCAAGCGAAAATAACTTACTTGAAGAAGGAGAAGTAGACAGTCTTACGACCAGTGGATGGTCGTAGAGAGGTGGTCGAAGGAAAGACTCTTCGACTAGTGTTTCATTTGACCAGAAATTTACTTGGTCAAGTAAGTTGTGGGATAATCTTGTGACTTACAGGGTGGTCGTAGGAGATCTAACAATCACCGAGTAGTCGCAGTACTGTGGTTGGAAGTAGAAACTTTCCAACCGTTGTTGGGTTTGACCAGAAAAAGACTTGGTCAAGAAGGTAATTTCGCTTGAGGTGTAAAAACAGATCTGATTACCTTGAGCAGGCAAATTTAAGAATCCCAATCGACTCCCTTACCTTTGTCTGTTGGAGTGGTTCCCGAAGCGTTGGCAACCGTTGGGTAGCCACGTCTTTTTAACTTCGGGCGTGGGGTTATAAATTTTCACCGTGGGTAAGGATAAAGTCTTTTACCTTCCCCCAAATTGCTCTCGTTGTTCAAGCTTTCGAGTTCTCTGCCGCCGACCAAATCAAGCCTTCTTCTCCAATTTCTCCACATCCAAATCTTCGACTTTTGGGAGAAATGGCCGGAGCCGCTTCCCAGTGGGCCGAATCGGAGATAGATGCGACCAAAATCAGAGCTTTGGTCGACTCCAAGAAGATTCCGAAGATGGAATTTGTCAGACCCGGGATTAATACCCCAAATCCTCTGTGCATTTCTGAACTAGTCCCATGATCAGTAGCTAGTTCACACTGTTAAACAGATATGGTAACATCCATAAATCACATAACTTTATTAATAATTAACAACAGAGTTTATTACAAAAGGGGCTTACAAGCCAACAATAATGAACACAGCGGAAGACGAAGAAGTAGTGGAGTCCAGTTGATCTGCCACAGGCAATCGACTGAGGTAGCGGCCTAGTCGTCGAGATCCCCACCGATGGTGAAGTCCTTCTCCTCTGAAATTTGTTTGCATAAAGCAAGTATGAGCACAACTACCGTGCTCGCAAGTTACACCCGTCAAATAACAGGTTGAATGCATGCATAAAGTAGACCAAGGATATTGGTAGGGTTTATTTGCATAAAACAGCATTTTCTGTTTAAATACTCTTACTAATTTCCAAGGCAATCTTTTTAAGTTAATTAAGATCAAAATCATATTTTGATTTATCAATGTCAAGTGTAGGATGAACTTCCATACACAAATGTTAAAGGACTACCCCCCTTACACCAGGCTTCTGCCCAAACCCATTTACATAAACCAGGTGATAAAGTCTTTTCAAACAAAACCGAGACTAACTTTGAGTGGCTTACATTAAGCATGTCCATGACCGTGGACACACTATTGAATAGATTAATACTCTGCGAGTTGGTGCGACTTTACCCACAAGAGATAGTTTGCTCATTATGTCGCCAATACACGCTTAGTAGGCGTGTGACTAAGCGACTATCACGAGACATTTACCCTACATTATTTCAACATAATTATGCCCGCTAAGGTTTTGTAATCGAAGGCTTACGCCAAGCGACTACCCCCTCTTGCACCATGTAGGTATCATCAATAAGTCTTCACGACTCCCACATCTTTCAAGGCATAAACATGGTGAAGTAATATAGCTTATTTGGCCAAGTCTGTCCCATTCGGACTTGTGGTGGTCTGAGTTTGGCTTAACATCCATGACATGAACCAGTCCTTACATGGTAGGCGACTTCCAAAACAAACCACAGGCCTCAACCATTCACGCATTGAGCCGTGCATGAACTTGCACCCACCAACAATCAATTCACCCAAGTCTAAACCAATTTCATTTATTTTTCTTTGGCAAAACATTTTCCAATCATCTATGGTAAAAGCAATACCATAGATTCATTTTCAAAACAACTTTGTATTTTGGCAAAATTCCCAAATCATCTTTTGGTCTAAGCAATGACTAAGCATAATTATCTTAATTATTTTACTAAGGTGACAAGGGCATGGCATTCCAAACATCAATATTGGCTATCTGAAGGAATCGGCATAACTAAAATTAAAAACAGGAATTTAAAATAACTTGAATAAAAATATGCATGCAATAATAACTTTAAAAATAGAATTAATTAACTTTGAAATACTGGGATCAAAATGGTCAAGAATGTAACTTGCCTTGCTCACTTAGTTGTTCTCAAATGGCGTCGAAATCTGACTCTCCGAAGTCGTCGAAATCTATACGCGTAAACAATCCGAATTCAAATAATATTCAAATAAAAATCTAAATAAAATCCAAAAATTATAAAATAAATACCGGAAGTAGAGAATGAATTTAGATGAATGTAGGAGAAAGAATCGATGGATTTGGAGTTTGCATGTGAGAGAAAGAAATTCTGGAAGAATAAAATTTCTATGTATAAAGGATGAAGCATTGAGTAGAAAGTGATGTACTGTACATCTTTCTCATGTAGCCGAACAGACATAAAGCATGGCGCGGCCGTGGCTTGCACAAGGTGCTGGTGATGCTCGGGCGGCGGAATTGGCAAGGAAAAGAGAGCATCACGAAGAGTGTGACAACGTGATGCCAGTGGTGGAGACGGTGTGGTTGGAGCTAGCTCGACGGCGACGTAATTCGTAATAGAAAAAGCTTCGGCCTAAGGTTCGGATGGCGACGTTGCCGACGAACGACGGTGTTCCGGCGGCCGGCGAGGGGCGGAATGGATAGAGGGGATGATGGAGATGCCGGTGCTCACCTTGGTTGTGGAGGAACGTGTACGGATGGTCGGAGGCGAGGACGACGACGTCGGTGCGGCTTGGGCTCACGGTGGCACGGAGGTTCCGGCCACGCTCCGGCGAAGGTGGCGCGAGCACCGGGTCGGTGACGATGTGGCGAAGCCGACGGTGGTGGTTTCGGGAACGGGGCATCGCTGGTGGCGCCGGATTTGAAGAAAAAATAGGCGTCGTGGCGGCGAAACTCAAATACTCGGCCGCTTGAAAGGAGAGGAGACGGAGAGTTGGGGGCTTGGGATGAGATGGAGGCGCTCGATGCTCCTATTTATAGGGGCGGAGGAGGCCGGAGGCGGGAGATCGCACGCGTGGGCGTCACGGCGTCAATGGCGCGATCCGTCGTTTTTGCCTTGACGCAGTTGAGGGAACCTTGAGCGAGAGCAGGCGTGGGATGAGCGGGGGTTTTGAATGCCACAATTTTTGTGAAGAAATGGGGAGGAAATAATGTGTTTTGAAAAGCTTGGTTGCCATTAATGGCTGCATGCGTGTACGTATGCTCTCTGGAGAAGAAAACGTTTGGAGAAGAAAAGGAAAGAAAGGAATAAATAAAAGAATAAAAGAGGGAACTAGAAACAAAGAAAGAAAGAAGGAAAGATGGTGGTGCATGCATGGTTAAGTGAGCAAGTCATGGAAGTAAAATTGGATGGGTCACCGTGTGGGAATTTGGTGCCCGCACGGGAAAATAGATTTTTATTTATTTATTTATTTTGAATTACTGTAGCAATAACAATAAATCAAATACAATTTTTAGAAGATAGCAAATAGAGTCCAAAAATTCTAGAAAAATTCTCAAAAATTTCTAGAGTTATTTTGAACTTAATAAAATTATTATTAAGTTTGCAAATATATTATTTTGGCTTTAAAATAATTAGGAAAAGTTTTTAAAAATTCGAGAAAATAATTAAATTTTTATTTTTGACTTGTATAACTTTAGAAATTCAAATAAAGCAACAAAACACTTTCAAAATTCAGAAAATCCAATAAAATAATAATTTTATTAATTTTTAAATTGGTAACAACACTTTGGGATGTTACAGAATTCGTGCGGTGGATTGAGGCCGCCAGGCAGTATTGGCCGTCGGATGAGATGGGGCAAATCCCCGTCTTCCAAGCATTATGTGAGTGTGGTCTTCGATTACCCGCTCATGCTTTTCTCACATTGGTACTCGAATATTTCCAAGTGGAGTTGGTGAACATTGTCCCCAATTCTATCACAATGTTGGGGGTGTTCGTGTACTTGTGTGAGGCCTACCTGGGGATTCCGGCTGATCTGGAGTTGTTCCGGTACTACTACGGAATGACCCGATTAAGCGGAATCGCCGGTAGTTGTAGTCTGAAGCTCCTGACGGGATGTCGGCGAGTACATTCAAATGGTTACCCTTAAATGCGTGGTAGGGTGGGAAGAAGAGGTGGTTCTATTGGGAGATTACCAGCGAGGACTGACCTCTCTTTCACGTGAAGCTTCTTGAGAAGGTTCAGCTTGGGATTCGATTTCCAAGGATCTTGGCGGATCGCCTCTTTCATCAAGCTATTGCGGACTTGAAGGAAGAGGGCTTCTTAGGATGGCACGTGGTGAAGGATTTCATCACGCGCCGCAATGACCCTCGAAGAAGAGGCTCACGGATGTGGAGGTACTCGGGGCCAACGGACTGAACGATGGATTACTCGGAGGGTAAGATAACCTTAAGCTTAGCCTTTTTCCTGTTGATTTTGATTTAGGCTTTACTTAAAGTCTCCTTATCCTTGCAGACCTCTCACAAGAAGAGATTGACGCTCGGGTCAAGCTTATCTGTGAGAAGCCTCCAGCCCATGTTGTGGCGCCTCCAATCCTGGCTGACTTGTCTCCAAAGGACAAGGTGGAGCGCCTAAAGGTAATCGATAGTTGATTTTATCTTTAGGACTTTGTAGTCATAGAAAAACTTATGACTGAGTATTGATTGTAAGAAGACTTACAATCAGGTTCTAGCCGTAGAAGAACTTACGACCAGGGGGTTGTCGTAGAAAAAGCTTACGACATGGTAAATAGTCGCAGAAGAACTTACAACCACTTCATAACATCTCTCTTCCTGATTTCTGCAGAAAGTAGGCATGGAGAACTGTCGGGACGACGAGGAAGTCGAACTGATGTCGTTGGAGCAACTGTAGAGCAGTTTGTTTCTCCTCTGGCCAAGAGATGTCGACTCGTGAAAGTCGCGAACAAGGGATGCTCAAGTTCGAGCCCTGCTGTTGAGCAAGCAGATGCTCCTCAGACCAGGAGGAGGAAGCTCGCGTAAGCTGTTGATGAGGGCGGTGCAAGCTTGAGCTCCGCTACTCCGTCTGCTCCTTTGGTTAATCTTGTCGCGAAAATAATTGCTGCAGAGGAAGCAATCGCGGCAGGAATAGCTGAAGTATTCAAACCCAGGGCCCCCAAGACCAAGGTACCCTTCTATTATGATAGTAAAACCTTCGCAGTTTCTGCCTCTCGTGGCTTTATCAAGTGATTAGAAAAGGAGAACTGAAAGAGTTTCATGTCTTTTGTGAAGGAAGCTATGCGCCAAAGAAGCGTGCGTGGTCGAGGACAAGGTCTGCATTGTTGAGGTGGTCGAGACTGGTCTCGGCCATCCGGAGAGCCAAGAGGCTTAAAGAGTGATGGCGCTCGATCAAGACCCACGACCAGACATGGTCGTGACTGTTCCTCAACTTGAGTCTCAACCAGACGTGGTTGAGAAAAAGTTGAAGAAACCTTCCTTAGGGAGGGTTGTTTCCAAACTTAAGATCAAATCCGACAACTGGAGGTACGTAAAAGAGACAAAAGTGTAAGGACAGCATTTACATTTTGCTTTTTACCACATGATCGTGTTTTCCTTTTTATGATCACAGCTTGGCTCCTCTTATCATCAAGGACATTCCTGCCAAGGAACCCACTGTAGTTTCTTCGGCAGGCGAAGGAACAACAGTGGCGGTGGTCGAAGGATTGTCCACCATCCGAGTGACTGAAGATGCCGTTGTAGCTGGCTTGGCTACGACTATTGGAGCGGTTGTAAGGCCAGAAGCGGCTACGATCACAGGAGTGGTCGTAGAAACAGAAGCGGCTATGACTGTCGGTGTTTTAGGACCGAACTTACGTAAAGATTGTTTGATTCGGGGGTTCCTCTAGGCTCAAAATCACACAAAGATGGAAACTCCTGAAAAAGCATCATCCATCGCTAATTGCGACTGCACCCAAGAGCCATCAACTTTAAGTTGAGTTATGAAGCTACGCCTCTGGCGGTTGCTTGCATGGTGGTGGAAGAATTGTGTGTTTGCATCCCCTTCTCGCAACCAGTGAACTCGCGACCGTTGGCGTGCAATCGTGTGTTGAAATGAACATAGACCAAGCAATTTCTTCTTGAGAGCAGCACGAAGCCAGCGCTCATTCGAAGTCAAAACTCTCCTTTCCTCCGACGCATCGAACCGCCATAAAATCTCCTTAGCCTATTTGATTTATTGGCGTACATTACCAATTCACCGCTGACTCCACCTTTGCAAGGCACGAGTAGTGTTTTTGAGCAACCAATCGATCCTCCGCAACAGGTCCTTGATGTTCTACAGGCATTGCCAAGCCGACTGAACTGCTGTCGAAAGGCCCTCAATCTTTGTCCAAAACGAGTCAAATCTGAATGATTTCTTCACGTCAAATTGAAAAACCGTGGACAACAGCAGCGAGCAATGATTGGAGGCCATGGACAGGAGGGCACGCAAGAAACATGCGGGAAACAAAAGTTCTCAGTCGGTGGAGACCAAAACCCTGTCTAGTTTCTCAAGCATTCGGTGCTCTTGCGCATTTGACCATGTGAACGCTCGACCATTGAGATGAACCTCAGCGAGCTCAAGGTCGTCGACCAAGCATCTGAAACTGCCAATACAATGCCTATTAACAAAATCGTTATTCTTGTCTTTAGCATGAAGAATGTGATTGAAATCACCCAACACCATCCATGGGCCTACTATCGTGGTTCGAATAAGACGTAGCTCCTAAAGAAAAGCGTCTTTGGTCGTCCCCTCCTAAGGAACATACACCACTGTGAGCCACGAGGCCGACCCGCCCAAGAAAACTACCTTGGCAGTAATGGAGAAATCTCTAATAGCGATGGAGGAACATGAAACAGTAGAAGAGATCCAAGCTAGGAGAATGCCCCCTCTGGTATGGGCAGCCAGCAAGTAGGAAAACCCATCGAACGATGGGCCTAAGATTTCTTTGGATAGAGCCGGATCAATTACATCAAGTTTAGTCTTCTGTAAACACGCGACCAAGGCTAGAGAAGTTTTTACAGTCTCTCTGACCACATCTCTCTTAGCCCTGCTGTTTAGCCCCCGTACGTTCCAATTGATGAAATTACAAATGAACTCCATGAGAGTGCAAAAAATGACAAACGACTTGGCGCCACGCCCACTAACACGCTGCAACGGACGAGATGACCAACGGAGTAATAGTAAGGTCTTCTTTCTCCGCCGGCACCGGCTCTGGAAGGGACAGCTGAAAGAGCTCTGCCAAAGCCAAGAGATGATGGGCATGTTTGTTTTGGCTGGACTTTCCTGAAAAGTGGCTTTCGGCTATGCTGTAGGGCTGAACGACTGGGCTTTTCTAATTTGGTGTTTGGCTATCTGGCTTTTAGGTAGGCTAGCTGCAGCTTTCGAGATGGAAAATATCTTAAATGCCCCTGAGGACAGTAATGGCTTGTTTGATTCCGTTTAACACAATTAACAACGTTTAACGACAATTGACGATTATTAACGACGACTAATAAACATTTATTAAAAAAACAATTATTGTAATGAATTTGACGACAACTCACGGTAGTTAACGACAAGTGACGATAACTAACGACATCTGACGAAAATTAACGGTAGTTAACGATAAATGACGATAACTAATGACATTTGATGACAACTAACGACAAATTGACCACAATTAATGTAATTAACGACAAACAATTATTACATAAATAATTGCAATAAATAATCACATTAAATATTTATTGTAGTGAAAAATTAATACAATAATGAAATAAATTATTATTACAAAACATTATTACAAAGAATAATTAATACAACCAATTATTACATAAATAATTATTTAACGACGATATGTTGTTTGGTTATTACAAACTTTGAATAATTCATGCCCCCTCCACTTTTTTCTGGGCTTGGGACCGACATCGGCAATGTTAGGCACCCCCACCCTCACACATACCCCAAAAATAAAGAAGTAACAACGGAAAAAGAAGTAAAAAGAGCAACCATTAAGATCACAATGAGCAAATGAGCAAAGCAAAGATTTCGGTTACATGATAATGATTACCTTGTTACTGCAATGTTAAAAATATGCCTTGCTCACTGATATGCTATTAGAGATCACAATTCACAGCAGTGGAGATCACAATTCACACATGCAGCCCACCAAGAATCATGACATCATAATTTTGTGGGGCAAAAATGTCGAAACAACACATGCAAAGATGATACGCTCAGGTGTAATTTTGGTCTATGCACACAAGCCAACAAAGTAACAATCTAGCCTTCTCATGTCATGAAACATAACTAAGATGGAAAACTGGTAGTCCAAAGATATATTTTGGCATGTCCTACCACTAGTCGCCCAAGTGTATGTGTAATGGTCCTTTATGAGCATCTACAACTGACATGATGCTCACCTAAATTTCATCTTATGAGTGACTACATTTGCAATTCAGAGTGTCTCGATACATAATATAATTACTGACAACAAAATTCATGAATCAAAATAGCACAACCACAATAAGATTATCTTCCTACAAAATGCACACAAGTAACTTCTTTTCCAATGCAATCACGCAATTAGTTTCTGAATTCATGAATCAAAATGCACCCTGCTACTCTCATGGACTGTTACAAGTATTTCTTCACGGTTCCCTTAATTAACAGGTTGTAGATGGCCTATGCAATGCAAGAACAAAGGTAAAAAAAGAGAACAAGTTAAAAGGTTTCACCATATAATCCTACCATTAGTTTCTGAATTCGAACAGAAGACTTGAACTGAACCAATTCTACATTCATGGACACACAAACTAAAAGATAGTTCTTCAGCCATGGATACCACACAAAAATTGTTCAACTACTTTCCACTAAAAATTGTTCAACTCATATTTCAAGCATCATCTGAAATCAACTTCATGAAGCATAGCATGTTCAGATTTTAGTAGGTGTTCTGTCCATTAAAAAGCAAAGATGTTATGTAAATTACTGGATCCTCACTACAAGGAGCATCGATCTTGTACCATTCCAAACCTTGAGACCGAATCCTATACATTTTTCATCTACTAGCACCATTCAAGCATCATATCTGCAAATTTCAAGCAAATCTCCCAAGGGGGTGATGGAGGAGGGAAGCCAAGCAGAGGGCGCCCAACTCGTACCTTGAAGGGAGCCGAGGATGAAGGGGGTGTTGCGGTGGAGGTCACCGACGGTCGCGGCCGAGGGAGGAAACCAAGGCGCTGCAGTGTTAGGGTCAGCGTCGGGGTTGCCGTAGGTGACGGGCTTGATGGCGGAGACGGTGGGGGGCAGCTCGATAGGGAAGGGCGGGAAGGGGTGCCAGTCGCGCTCGAAGGCCTCAGGGTCGCCTCCGCTTCCAGTAGAAGTTCGTCGATCGAGAAAGGCGCTTCCCTTCGGTGGTGGAGATGGCAGGGGAGGGGGAGGAAGAAGGGGAGACGAGCTAGGGTTTGTGTAACATCTCGTTTTTGTTCTTTGTAAGGTTTTCAGAGTTGGAGTTGAATTCAAATTTGCAACTCAAAAGTTCATCTTCAAACCTCATCTCAAAAAATCAAAAGGTTTGGATTAAAAACCTCTCCTGGGCCTAGCCCATTTTTCCTTGCCCTTCCCCTTGTCCTAGCCCAGCCTAGGACGGCACCATGCCCCTAGCTGCAGGCGATGGGCACGCCCGCCCATGATGTACGTGCTCCGGAGCGCGCCCACATGGCGCCCTCGCTGCGTGCCCGCACGACGACGCATCCACCGCCCCAGTTGACTCTCCCCCGGAAGCTCCTTCCCCTCCCCTAGGCTATTTAAGCAAGCACCTCCCCTTGCCCTTGCTCCTCTTCCCCCACTCTCCTTCTTCACCGAGCAAAAGCCAAAGCTAAGCTCCCTCCCGCAGTGCGCCCCCACCATCAAACCACCCCTCCGGTGAGCCTCTTCCCCGATCGATCCTGTCACCGTGCGTCCCAAGGGCCGAGGAAGCCTTCCCCTCCTCTCCACCCTTCATCTCCGTTGCCGTGGAACTTCCTCGCCACCGGACTTCTTCTTTGCCCCCAGCCGCCACCTTTCCTTCCATCGTTCACCGTGCTCTGGCCACCTTCGACCTCCCCGCTGGGCTCTACACCTCCCCCATGCCATGCTCTTGCTCATGCCCCCTCCCTTTTTCTCTTCGCGCCATCAGACCGCCTATTTGCCACACACCCAAGCACTCGCCGCCGCTTGCCTCCACCACGCTGCCGCTCCAAAGCACCACCAGCCCTGCCGCTAGTGCCCTCGTGGCCGTCGTCCCCTTGGCAACCCGCTCTGCCTTGCGATGCCAGCCAGTGCCTTCCTCCTTGATGTGGCCGAGCCACAAACCACCCGAGAGCCTCCCCTGCCTTGTCCGAACTTGGACCGCCCCTGTAGCAGTGCATTTAACTCACGTAATCTTAGTCTTAAGAGTTAAAAATTAATTAGCTGCATTAATCTTTGGCTTAAATGTGCTTTGTCCGTTTGATGTGCGGGCCCAAGGCTTAGTTAATGAAGCTAATTAAAAGAAACTCTTGGTTACCCTAATAGCTCAATGACAGTGGGGCCGAGACAATTGACTGCACAGTCCAAGTTTCAGTGGACCAGAGCCCTATGCATGTGGACCAAAGGTCCATGCGCCATTTGGTGCACTGAATCACTACGCACTGGACCCCACCCGTCAGAGAGACCATTTCTCTCTACCTTGTTCTTTTCTCTGATTTTATTCCAAACTCAAACTTTGAAAGACCCGATCTCCCTCGTTCTAACTCCGATTCAAGTGAAATTTGTTCCTAAAAAAATTCTAAAATCAGTAGCTTTCTATTGGGAGAGGTTTTGTTTATTTTGGAGTTCATTTGATATTTCTTTTGTATTTATTTGTTTTGCTTGTCTGTCCTTTTTCCAGCGCGACCGTCTGAGTAGAGTTAAAGAATGCGGAAGGACCCCAATTTGATAAAGCCCATGACGATCAAGACCCTCTTTTCTTAGACCCAGGCGAGTCAATACTTTTACCATATTGAACCTACATTTTATGCAACTTTATATTCTTTTAAAATATCAACATGCATGCTTAATTCATTATGCAAATGTATGTCAAACCCTTAAGGCAGTTAAATACCAACTTGATAATTAAATAATTATCGTACCATTCTTTGACAATTGAAATACTTAATCCTCGTCACCCTAGTAATTATGTGGTAACTATACTAGCAGTAGGTTGTACTTAAGCGACATGCTAGTCTTGCTTAAGTACTGGAGTATTTATTTACCCCAACCATCATCTTTTTAAACATGAAACGTTTTGGGCAGTCGTTGGAGGTAAATGACTGAAATATTTTGGATAAATTAATTTGATGCTTCTCAAAACCCTAATAACTTGCTGTTACCACATCTGGGCAGATGGTATGATGGTTGGTGCGGATGTAGCATGAGAAACGATGGAATGTGGTATGAACCGCACAGATGGCTTTAAGGACTTAATCCTGTGATGACCTCCAAATGTAAAACAGTACAACCACAAGTCTATAATAGTGTCGACCTGGCTAAATAATCTGCATCCACCAGTGCGAGTTGCACCGTTGGAGTGACCCAAGAGTCGTGTCGCTAGTGTAAGCTGTCGTGGACACGGATCATGTCGCTGGTGTAAGCCGTCGTGTGGCGCAAGAGGGGGTTTGGGGGCATGGTTGACGCAGGTGTGGAAGCGTAACCACTCTCAGATGAAATCTTAGCGGGTGTAACTAACACTTAGGGATGCTTTGTAAAGGCCTTGTGATAGTCTCTCCTTGATTCACATGCCTAAGAAAACGTGTGTATATATCAAGATGATTATCTCTTGTGGGTAAAGTGTACAGTCTCTGCAGAGTATAAACTGTTCGAACAGCCGTGACTACGGTCATGGGCAGGCATGGGAACTTATTCGAGTTAGTTCTATTTATAAAACTTTGTGGGTGGGATGAAAAACTTGTGGGCTGATGTAACCCTAAATTTAAATTTTTCTGGGTGGAAGTACCCCAGTGTTGTTAATAGGTGGATGTAACCCCAATAAAAAATAAGCATAAGATGGAGGTAACATCTGCTGTTATAAATATTGCACAATTAATCTTTTTAATAAAATGTGATTTGGTCAAAATGCTAAGTAATAAGAATTTCTACATATGATAATTGAAAATGTTGCTTTAGCAAATAAAAGAACCCGAGCCATCCTTGACAAAGACTTGCATGTATAAATCTTGCATTGTGTATTGGCTCGCAAGCACGGTTGTTATGCTCATCCTCGCTCTTTCCCTCAAACCTTCAGAAGCTGCCGTGGATTAAGGACATTATACACACTACGAGGATCAAGACGTTGAAGGCCAAGGAGCTGATGAAGAGTAGTTTAGTCTGTAGTTGTTCTAGTCTTGCTCTAGTCTAGCTAACTCCGTCGGTACTCATGTACTACCAATATTACCCCAGTCTCTGGATAATATCGATCGTACATTGGTTTCTCTAGTCGTTTGCCTCTGGTGAGATGTGCTCTACCTCTTTTGCTTCCGCTACCACTTCTGCAGTTTATGTAATGTAATCATTTGGCCTTGTTCGACCCTACTGTAAAACTTGACCCGATGCGGACTATGTAAACTCTGATGTTTGTAATAAAATGAATGATTTGATCTACATTATGTATGAAATGATTCAGTGATGTATTCAGTGAGCGCTATCAACTGATCCAGAGAATAGCGCAGTGTTGTTCACAGAGGATTCTGGATTGTGAAATTTGGGCCTGACAGTTTGGGCGGCTGCGACGGCTAGGGTTTGGATGAGGGAGCTGGAGGTGACGCAGAGGTGCCAGGGGAGGGAGTAGGGAGGCGGCGCCGGGGTTTGGAGGAGGCGCATGGGCATGCGTGGGGGAGGGGTAGGCAGCTGGAGGTTATATGCGATGGCATTTTGTGGGTAATTACCTCCGAAGTTCGAGTGTAAATTGAGAATAGGAGCTGCGAGAAGCCACAGATGAGAAAACGGCTTTGACAAAAAACAGCTGCGAAAAACCAATCGTTTGTTTTGGCTTTCGGCTTTTTCAGACGAAAGCCGGCAATCGTTTGTTTTGGCTTTCGGCTTTTTCAGACGAAAGCCGGAAACCAAAGCTGAAACAAACATCCCCTATGTCGTTGCAGCTGGGAGTCGATGAGTTCCTGGAATTTGGAGACAGTAGCCAGGGCGACATACTGTTGTTGGGAGATAGACAGCTTTTCAGCCAACGCGAGTTGAACGCGGATGGCCACCGGCTACGTAAGCTGTATCGATCTGACAAGATCACAGGACACATGACGTCCATTGTAACTCAAACTCGCCTTTTTGCCGTTGATTATAGAGGCGGCCTTTCAGCTTAGTGAACATATCTTAAGAAATCGATCCAAACGCATCCAGTTCTTATGCAGCATAAAGGCAATAACATATCTACATCGGGAAGAAAAATGTATTTCCACCAAAATATAAGTCCAGGTTCAATACAGCATGGTGAAATTACACTAAACAAAATTAGGCATTTCTGCAACGGAAGACCATAGACCAAGGGCCAAAGCTCGGAATGGAAAACTTCTGATACAAATATATCGAACACCACCACCAACAACGATAGCTTAGCCTGCCGCAATTACCGTCTTATTTCTTTCCATGATTAAATGTTGGCGGACCAGGAACTGCCACAAGAGAAGGCGGCAATTTGCTCTGCCAACCTGGGCAGCCAGCCCCAAGGTGCAAATACTCCCAAACCTGCTCGTCTCCACTTGGTCGGAACACGCTGCACCAAATACCACGCGCCCCCGGTACATGGGCTATTCGTTAAGTCCTTACCATACTATTTTACAACTAGAAGCTTTGTTGGATTTCTACAAAATGCTCGCCAACGATTAAACAGGGCAGAAACCTGGCTAAAAACAAGCAGGTCATCAGGATGAAGCCACATCATTCAGGCGTTTGCATGCTAATTTAGTTCGGAAATTTCCAGGGAACAAACAGAACCGCAGGTTATGGACTCATCGGATCCCCGGAAGAAACTGTGTGCATGTGGGCGTCCCTTCCGTTTGGTTCTCTAGACGAGTCAATGCCATTTGGACCTGAGATTAGAAATATCCAAATAAGATGGAGCAGACGGAGGCAGTTATCGCAATAGTAGGTTACACGACATGGGCAAAAATGTGTTACCAAATATGGTACCAATGGAGGGCCTTGTTAGCGATGAGTTCCTTTGCAGATCTGCATGGATTTATAGTTTCAGAAATAACAAAGGAATACAATGCAGATCTGCATGGATTTATAGTTTCAGAAATAACAAAGGAATACAATGACTGCCTATATGTCATGCACACGCCGAGTATATACTGCGGATACTGGTAATTTCGTGAACTGGTGAAGCTTTCTAACAACCATGGCTATGCTAACACTCTACGAAACTGGTAATTTCGTGGACTGATGAAGCTTTCTAACAACATGGCTATGCTAACACTCCGCAAAACAAAACCCATACTAACTCCGATTGGATTCCTGACATATTAATGATATCACGAGAAGACACAAACCTGAATGTTTTATTCCTTTCACAGCATCGAAATTTTTGTATGTATACCCCACAAAGCTGAGATCTTTGGAATTTAGCATCATCTGTAAAATTGTTCCACAAAAAATACATAAGAACTTTGGGGTTTGGGAGTGCAAAGAGAAACATAAATATGTATAATATAGATAAAACATAAATTGAACCAATGAGAGCAGATGGTTTGAACTTTCAGCTACTATTGCAAATATTGTTCTAAATACCTGCCGCTATAACCTTGATAGGTAGGGTAAGTGGCCCAATTTAGTGGATAAGCACCCCCACCCCCACCCCACCCAAAAAAAAGTTATTTTATCTGCCTTATTTCTGCTGAAGGTTTATTGTGCACACTGCACAATAGGCAATAGTTCACTCTGTACTTCTATAATTCTATTACAGACAGAAGAAAATGTGTAAACCTGTATAGACTATAGCTCTTCTCATGACACCTTATCCCAATATAGATAGTGGGGTGTAATATCATCATAACTTAATGGAATATAAACTGGGAAACAATTCAACAATGTATATAGCAAGTTAAGATGCAAAACCCAATTCAAACATTACAAATGCAAGGCTCTTTTTTTTTTGAGTTTTTACTCTAGTATGTGAATCTCAATACCTTTCTTGAGGGCCCAGAACCTGTTCTGGCTGGAGGATTATCCAACTGCAGCACAGGAAATAAATCAGTCAGAAGAATGCAGTTCATAGGCTAAAAATAAACATTGGAGAAATCTAACTGTAGTGCAAATCATGGAAAGCAGGAAATTAGTCACGGCAACTTCATCAAGTAACTTGGAAACAATATCATAGTTCTGCTAATAGCCTCATATATGCAAACATATTGATATTCCTTGAACTTGCAATTAAAAAAGAGCAAGAAAATCAATCAAATAGTGATGGCGGACTGAATCAAGAAATATCTTGCTATCCCAGAATCCCAAAGGCAATACTGAAGTGTTGGATGGAGATTGACAAGGTTTGGACTTTGGAAAATTGCATAGTGATACGGCGCCCCCTGCTACTACTAAATTGGTTTTTGTTCCTAATGCACATTCTCAAGTAAGTTCATCAATTGGTGCTGTTTTATCTCAACAAGAACAAGAAAAGAATGTGGCAGAGAGGGTGGACGGGGTGGCCGGCCAAGGGAAGAGACAGAGATGTGCATGCGGCGTGTGAGCCTGAGCCAAAGTGTGCGTTGCATGGCATGCATAAACTAGCAGCGCATGGAGGTGTGGCGCGTGCGTTTGGGCAGAAGGCACGAGGTCAGTAAGTGCATGAACAGGAGCCGAGGCAGGCAGCCGTGTGCGTGCATGGGCAAGGAGGCCAATCGGGCCTACAGCCTGAGTGCGAAGCCAAGTCAATTTGGTGCTTGTTTTCTTATCTCTAGGTACTAGTTCCAGTAATATTTATTTATTTAAGTCAGGTCGGATAGTGTAAACACCCCAATTTTTGAGCTTTCAAAATTCTTTTTGTGTAGAATAGGTTCCCAAAAAAAATCCCCAAATTTTACTTGAGTTAATAAAGATTAACTGGGAATTTCCGCAAAAAAATTGATTTAATATGAATAAACTAAACCTCTATTAAATCAAAAACAGTTTTATTTGAGTTCCTTGTGTTCCAAGGTATTTTCATGAAATTTCTGAGTTCGTTTGGTATTTATTCCGGCCTATTTAGATTTCTAGCTTCTTATCTACTTCGAAAATCAATCCTTTATTGGAAATCCTCGTGGGTCGAATTCCTTCAGCCCATTTTACTCTCCTCTTGAGCCGCCAACCAACTTCTCCCGCGCTCAGCCCATTTCCTATCCTTTCTCCTCAAGCCGCCGACCCATTCTACTTTTCTCTCCCCTTGGAACGGCCCATCTCCCCTAAACCAAATTCCTACCGAGCCTCGCCCTGCTTGGCCCAACTACCGCCATCTCTCCGCCGCTCGCTCGTGCTCAAATCAGCTGGCCACCACCATCTATATGCGCCACCATCGCCACACGCAAGACGCGATCTTGAGTCGTCCGGCCGTACGCCACGCCACCTCTCCCGGAATGCGTGACATAGCCTCCACCTATAAATAGGGGCATCGTCCCCTGCTTCCGCGCCTCTTGAGACCGCTGCCACCTCCTGCCCTAGCTGCACCGACGCGAGCAAGCCGAGCCGCCACCATCTTCTTCAACACTGGCGCCGCAGTTGCAGCGCTCGTTCTCCACCGCCGAACGCATCCACCGGCTAGAGCTCTCAAGCACCGCATCACCACCGCCGATCCCTTCTTCCTCGCCTCCGACCGCGTTCCACCACCACCATTCACGTTCCTGGTGTTTGGGTGAGCCTCTCTCTGATCTATTCGTGCCATCTTGCATTTCGACCTACGATCTACCTTTCCCCTCTGGTAATTTGATGTTTTCTCCGCCATGCGCAGAGATCGGCGTCATGTTCCTCAACTCCGAACCGCCGCTGCCATTGCGAAAATGTGAGCTCGCCGGTGAGCCTCTTCTCCCCTTCCTTCTCTCCGCCGGCTGCGACGCCACTTTCGTCATCCCGCCGGTTCGATCCACCAACTCCGCACCGATCCGCCACCTTCTTTGACTAGCGTCGGCGCTGCCTATCACCGGAGTTGCGTTGTCGTCCCTATCCTCCAGCCAAAGTGTTGCCGCCTCGGTTTACCCCGCCATCCTTGCGCCCTCGCCCAGGCCGCAGTTGTTGTGTCTTGCACCGCCGCCACCCATCGAATCACGCCGAACCCGCCACCCTACCGTCGTCCATGGCCGTTGATATTCAAAGACCCGAAGCCCAAGACCTGAGCCCATCTCCTCACTCTCTTTCTCTCTTCCATATGGGGCCTCTCCTCTACTCTCTTGTCCCTGACAACCGGGCCCCACAAGTCAGCCACCATCTGAAACCCTAGATCCAAAACAAGACCCAATGGCATGTGGACCCCACATGTCATCCCCTCAATCCAAAACCCTAGATCCATCTTATCTCACATGCCGGACCCACATGGCAGGTCAACTGTAGTCAACACCTCTAGTTGAGCTTAGTCCACTGTGGACCAGCACGTCTTCGTGGACCTGGTCCATGGACCAGTGGCCCACATGTCAGTCTTTCAATCTTTTCTGGAATTATTTTAATTCCCAAAAATCCTTTTACCTAGTGGGTCCCAGTGAGGGACGAGGCAAGGCCTATGAGGAAATTTACCAGAAGCTAAGTACAAAGGAGGGCGGAAGGATGTCTACAAGATGGCTAAACTTCAAGAAAGGAAGACGAGAGATTTCAACCAAGTTAAATGCATCAAAGACGACACTAATAGACTTTTGGTGAAAGACGATGAGATCAAGGATAGGTGGAGAGATCACTTTGATGAACTGTTCAATCATGACAATGACGATAGTATGATTGAACTGGATGATGCTTTTGATGACACCGATAGACGGTTTGTTCGAAGGATACAGGAGTCGAAAGTAAGATAGGCATTAAAAATGATGAAAGTGGGTAAGGCATTGGGGCCTGATAAAATTCCTATCGAGGTGTGGACATGGTTATTAAAGCGTAAAGCAGGCGACGCTTGCCGCCGCTTAAGCGGTGAAAGCTACGCAGGGTCAAGCGTCGCCTCGCCTTGCCACAAGACGCTTAGAGGAGGAGGAGACGATGTCTTTGGTCTGGCCTTTTTGCGAGGAGGAGCCGAGGAGTGCATTAGCTAAACCAGTAATGGAGAGAGGGGACGAGGACTCACCTCGAATCTCTAGGCGGCGGCCTCCATTCACCGCATGACCTCTGGCGGATCTGCGGCGTCGCCTCTCCAAAGATCCTCACTGCCTCGGCGAAGTCGGCGTCGCCTCTCCAAAGATCCTCCTGCCTCGGCGAAGCCTGAGTCGCCCGCTTGCCGCCGTCATGCGCCGCCTGCTCTCTGCTGCTTGAATCTTGGCTCATCGCCACCGGATCTAGGAGATGAGAGGTAGGGAGAGACATGGGAGGCGGGAGATGAGGAGAGGAGGGCGGCTGCGGCTAGGGCTAGGAGCCGGATGGGGACTTGGGAAGATTGGTCTTTGGTGGCTTCCATAAAATTTGGAAATGGGGCTAACTTTCTTCTCCTCCTCTTCTTTTTTTTTCCATTTCCACCTTGTCGTTTGCATCGCTACTCCTGCTTCTCGTCGCTTTCTTCATTTGGAATGGCGTCGCCTTGGACGCCTGAGGCGACGCCTAGGCGTCGAGCGGTCCTCTGGCGCCTCGCCTCGCCTTAGCGCCTTAATAACCATGGGTGTGGAAATGCCTGGGAGAAGTGGCGATCGTTTGGCTAACTAATTTGTTCGATAGCATTTTTAGGTCGAACAAGATGTCTAACGAGTGGCAGAGGAGCACATTAGTACCAATTTTCAAAAATAACGGAGACAACCAAAGTTGTACTAATTATAAAGGAATTAAGCTCATGAGCCACACAATGAAGCTTTGGGAGCAAGTGATCGAGCACAGTTTAAGAAGAGTGACTGGTGTGACGACAAACCAATTTGGTTTTATGCCTAGGAGGTCTACCACGGAGGCGATTTTCTTGACACGACTGTTGATGGAGAGGTATAGGGAGCAAAAGAAGGACCTTTACATGGTGTTTATCGACTTGAAGAAAGCCTATGACAAAGTGCCAAGAAAGGTCATGTGGTGGGTGCTCCAAAGGAAAAAAGTCCCAACAAAGTATGTTACCCTAATTAAGGATATGTACGAAGATGTTGTGGCTAATGTCAGAACATGTGGTGGTGATACTAGTGACTTCCCTATTAAGACAAGACTACACCAAGGGTCAACGTTGAGCCCATACATTTTTGCCCTAGTGATGGACAAGGTCACGCGGGACATACAAGGAGATATTCCTTGGTGTATGCTTTTCACTAATGATGTAGTGTTAGTTGATGAGAGTTGGATAGCTGTCGATAGGAATCTGGAGGTGTGGAGGAAGACCTTAGAATCGAAGGGCTTTAGACTTAGTAGGACTAAAACTGAGTATATGAGGTGTGATTTCAACGGTGCCAGGGCAGATGATGGAGATGTTAGTCTGGATAGACAAGTAGTGCCTAGGAAGGGCACGTTTCGATATTTGGGATCGATGCTACAATGGGACGGCGAGATTGATGAAGACGTGAGCCACAGGATTAGAGCGGGGTGGGTGAAATGGCGCTAAGCATCGGGTGTCCTGTGACAAAAAAAATCCCTCAAAAGTTAAAAGGGCAAGTTCTATAGGACGGCGATTAGACTTGCGATGCTATATGAAACAGAATGTTGGGCGACTAAAAGACAACATATACAGAAGATGAGTGTAGTGGAGATGAAGATGCTACAATGGATATGTGGTCACACAAGGCGGGATCGAATCCGCAATGATGTTATATGCGATAGGGTGGGGGTAGCACCAATTGAAGAGAAGCTTGTCCAACATCACTTGAGATGGTTTGGACATCTCCAACGGAGGCCTTCTAAGGCACCGGTACGTAGTGGAATTTTAAAACTTACTGAAAACGTAAGAAAAGGTAGAGGTCGACCAAGACTGACGTGGGAGGAAGCAGTTAAAAGAGATTCGAGGGATTGGAATGTAGCTAAAGAATTAGCTTTGGATGGAAGCGCATGAAAGTTAGCGATCCACATATCGGAACCATAAGAAGGTTTAGGGGTGGTGTTTCAAGCTCTCGGCTCAGATGGCAAGATGTACGGTTTAGGGTTTTAACCTTGTAGGTTTTTTTTACAAGGCTCTCGTCTCTTTGACCTTGAGGAGGTTTCATTCCTAGCCTACCCCAACTTGTTTGGGACAAAAGGCTTTGTTGTAATTCATCAGTCCCACCTGTTAGTCTCTATTCTCTCTCCTCTATCAATTTCTCGGATTTCTCTCCTGGCCAAATTTCCGAAATCTAGTTCTCCCTCATACGAACTTTGATTAACCCGATTCTTCTTCCTAAATTAATCTAAAATCAAGCCCTACCTTCTAGTACCATTCAATTTCAATTTGGAGTTTATTTGATTTGTCTTTGAATTTTGTTTGTATTTGCACTTTTTCTCTCATTAGACGTTGACGCCCCGGACTCGTTCGAAGGAGTTGAAGGTCAAGGAAGTCGAAGATCAAAGATAAGGAACAACAGCGTAGCTATAGCAAGGCAAGTTGGCCGTTGATCATATTGCACCCCGCTTTACAAAGTTATTTTTGTTTCAAATTATTGCATGCTAATTCAATTATCAAATGTTTTATCATTTCAGGATTAGCTATGCAACCTATTTGAATTATGCCTACATTGTGAATTGCATTGTCATGATCAATTGTCACCCTAGGCTAGATATTTATTAGTTGGTCAATAATGTAGAACCAACGTGTGTTGGCTTAGACACGATTAGTATGCTTAGCCTTGCAACGAGTTATTGATATCATTTTGAAATGCAAATTCATACCTGACTAAGTGATTATGAAACGTCTTTGCGAAGTGTGGTGTCATGTGTAGTCACATATTGATGGTATATGTTGCACGTTAATCAACTGGGTGGAGAAAATGTTTTAGATTGAAGCGAGTGGAAGTACTATGTGGCCTTGGCAAGTGTGTTGGGCATGTAATATGATGATTTAGTTAGATGATATGAATGTCTCGTCTTGGTCATTTAAGGATTTAACTTTGTGTGTCATTAAACTAAGACATATTGTACGACCACATGTCTGGAATGGGGCATGCCTACCTTAGTATGTTACAGAGTCTCGATGTTGGTTGTCTCAGGAAGTAGGTTAGATTTGGTGTAAGAGTGGAGGGTGTACACTCATTTGTTGGGTTGCATCATGGACGGATATCATTCTTAAATCCAACGGTGCGCTACGGGCCAACGCCTGTGTGGGTTAGGTTACCGGCATTACGCTCACTAGGAGAGCCAACTGTTGAGATGAAGTTTCAGAAAAGCTTTGTTGTGATCTTCTCCGATCAAGTTGATTGCATCTTGTGGGTAAAGTGTACATCCTCTGCAGAGTGTTGCCAATATATTTGAATAGCCGCGTTCGCGGTCATGAACATGCTCGGGGTTTTCACATGAGGGGTAGAATTTTATAAAACAAATCTAGGTGGAAAACTAAGTGGATGTGTTAGGAAGGATTATGCTTTGTGCAAATATTCAAATTCTTGTTTACTTATTATTATGGTTTACTATGCTTTCAATCTATTATTCGTAATTAAATGCAAAAGACAGCTTTACGCAAAACAAGCCATATCAGCCATCGTTTGTAATAAGCCTTGCATATAGTTAAATAGATTTGCATTATGTGGTACAACTTGTTGAGTACTCCATGTATTCATTTTTGCTATAAACAATGTTGCTCAGTTGTTGAAGAATACATCAGTGCATCGTTGGTCAACAAGGACTACTTGAAGGATCGTGAAGAACTACGTCATGCTACCCTAGCCGATTGCATATGGGCATATGGATGGGCTACACTGAAGTTATTATGTTTCCTTCGGCCGCATTTTGATATTTGCCTTCTAAGGCATTAGTTATAAACTTCGACCATAAGGTCACTACTCTGATAATTAATATTAATTGCTTCTTTCTCAGTTATGTGTTCATACGGAATGATATTACATTGATGTTGTTGTGTACTAGCGTGATCCTAAACTAGTGCATTATACACAGAGGGTCCGGATTTGCATATTCGGGTCCCGACAGATAGGCTATGGAGTTTGAGTCGGTTATGCTGCTGCAGACAAATCGAGTTAAAATTAGTGTTTCTTTCTTTTGGGTTGAGTTGGAGATGTAAAGGGACTCAAGTATGAGTCGTGAGTCAGGCCGAGGCTGAGTAGGGCACGGTCCATGAGTTGTGTGCGTGGGTTTTGGGGTATAAAAGCTGGTCGGGTCCCATTGTAATTTAGGTCTTTTTGCATTGGAAAATAAACCAGAAAATCGCCGAGCATGGCAGCCACACCGCACGTGTTTTCTCTATGAGATTCCATCGATAGTTTAATCGTGTGTGAGTAGATTCCTGCTGTGTTGGAATTTGCTCACCGGATCCTTGATCCTTGTTCCTGGTTCGTGTATTGAGGTGTACAAGGGCAAGGAATTCATCTAGTAATTGGTGTGCTGTTGTACTTGGTATCCTACCGATCCATCTATCTTTCTTTGTGTTGATTCAGTTTCGCACAAAGGAACTGCTGCTGCTGTTTTCTTGGCCGACGCTAGGGAAGCACATCTACTGGTTATTCTATTGCCATGTGCATTGAGGAATTACTGCTACTTGGAAGTCAAAGGAAGACACTAGGGCATGTGATTTGTGTGCAAATCAAGGAAGGGCTGCTATACAGTTCATTACTTGTACCGTGAAAGATCAAGCCATCGTACACGTGTCTGCTAGTTTACTAGTCAGGCCGCATCACATAGGCAGGAAACAATTAAGAGCAAAGGGATTCACTTACTTCCTCAAACTTCATGAAATTCTGTGTATCCAGTTCATCATTTACTTGAGGCTTAAATGCTGCTTCCATTTCATAAAGCTTATCCCATGCAACTCCTCGGAACCAAGGATGGGCCTAATGATGAAGAAAATGGTCTAGTAAACAAGGGTAGACTAAACAAGACAAGAACTATAACTCTATAAGTAACACTACAGATTGTTTCTTTTGTGTGCCAGGGGTGCTACCTTTATTTGATCTGCCCCTGCGCTGCCAATCCTGTGGTCAACATCACATAATAACCGGCAAATGAGATCCCTTGCTTCAGGAGACAACCTTGAATCCTCTGGAAATTTCAGATGGTTTCTCCAGTGCACAATCTAGAATAATGGGAAAACAGATATCAGTCCAGCTCACAGCTGTTCCCAAAAAAAACATTGGCATCATGATATAATGGCTCCGAAAGGCTGTACATGAAAGATCGCTAAATGCATTATATATCCCTAAAAAGAGGACTACAAATGCAAGTCCAACCGCATTTCATTAAGCTCGTAGATGGCAATCTAGAAACACATGTCATCACAGAAGAAAGATCATAAATAATTATAAATTACAACAAAAAAGAACAGTGTGTTTTTCTCTCGTTTTGATGAGTCGTTCACATTCTAAGACCAAAACAACTTGCAGCCTTTTTTTCCATTTCACTATTTACTAGCATGCGCAACATATTCAAATTATGTCTTACATACATTACATAATTAAAGAAACCACTTAAAAACAATTCAGTCAGCTTAAACTTACTACAACTTAATAAGTTGTCATAACCAACAATAACATGCAAAATACTCGAGGCTTGTTTTCACCCAGCTTGAAGCTAACTTAGTAACTTTTAAGATAATCTCTGTAAAGTGCTTGGTGGACCAAGCCTGTAAGCCATACAAGCTGAAGCCTGCTGTCTTGAGGTTCTCACAGCTTAAGCTTCAAAACTAAGCTAAGAAATAAAGTAGTTGTTCAGTACTAGCTTAGTCTTGTTTTGATGATAAGCCTAAACTTAAGCTAGGCCAAACATTACTCGATGAATTACTAATATGTTACAATAAAAAAAAACTGAGTTCAAAACTTCTAATCCATCAGTGTTATTTTTTATTGGTCAGTTATAGCTAAATGTACTGGGAAAAACAAACCTTTCGGCATGTAGTTATTGGATCATCAGAGTAAAATGGTGGATACCCAACAAGCATCTCATACATGATTGCACCCAAAGACCACCTGTGGATGAAAACAAAGTATGATGAAATACTAGTTATTAAAGCCATGACACAAATATGTGTCTGAATATGGATTCAGATATTATACCAATCGCATTCCATTCCATATCCCTTCTTTAGCAGAACTTCTGGAGCAATATAGTCTGGCGTCCCAACAGTTGAGAATGCCTGGGTATCAATATGCATTTGAAGTAAGAAAAAGCTGTCAAGAAACATTGAGATCGTACACACGATATTATTATTTTTCGAACAAGAGCCTAGACATGATCACGAAAGCAAACATGAATTATACAGTATTAATGAGATGCTCGATATGTAAACTGCAGAGTAGATATACCAGTTTTCTCCTGTTCATCTGCCAGTGCTGAAGCTGTTCATGTTGATTTCTCCACCTTCTACCATTTGTAGTATCTGAGAAAGAACTATCAACATCCATTGACTCCCTCAGGTTATCATCACCCATGGGTTCGTCTTCATTCAAGGTTGAGAGCTTTGAACAATCAATTGGCTTGCAAAGCCCAAAATCTGACAGCTTCATGTGACCATTCTTGTCTAGAAGCAGATTATCAGGCTTAATATCTCTGCAAATGATAGAAAACAAAATGTATAAACCAGCAAAATGGTAGAAATCAGATACACTACATGCCTAAGTCAAAGATATGTAACCTGTGGATGTAGTTATGTTTATGAATGGATTCAATGGCAAGGATGGTCTCAGCAATGTAGAATCGAGCCACATGTTCAGTTAAGGTATCCTCTCTCATGAGAAGGGTCATGATATCACCACCAGGGAGGTACTCCATGATAAGGTAAAGGTACTCCGCATCTTGGAAAGAATAGTATAGCTTCACGATGCAGTGACTAGCAACTTCAGCCAGTAAGTTTCTTTCAGCTCTAACATGTTCCACCTAACAGAGATATAAATGAAACTCATAACTCCAATAACAGGTAGCAAATAGAAATTTTAATGCCGCAAACTAAAGTTGTTAACGAGTCTCTTGATAAATAGCAGAGAATTTCTAAATGCTTTCAGCTGTAAAAAGATGACTAGGCCTTCAAAAGTAAACAAGATTTCCTGAAAAGAACCATACTTATCTTGACCTAGTTATTTTTTCTTTTGCAGAACAAGGTGACCAGAAGCCCTATCAAGTCAATTTTCCAGAGAGATATATTTCGACAACTATGATGCAGCATTTACTATGTGATTTTGACAAATAAAAACAAAATGTTAAAGATATCATCACAGGGCCAACCATGACAAAGCAATGAGAACAAAATATCAGTGGAACCTATGTGAGAACAAAACAAGAAGATCGTGTTCTCTCGCAAGTTCATGTCCAAAGCCCTCAAACAAACATTGACAGATAACTATAAAGCATAAAACCTGACATGGCCAGAAATGGGACTTATCTTACTTGACCCCTGATAACCATATCCGACTTCTTTAGTTTTTTCATTGCATAAATGTTGCCAGAGGTCTTATCCCGACATAGTCGGACCTGTTATATAAATTAAAAACAGTTAGTAAGGGGTCCAAAGCAACAGCAACAGTTGCAATGCAATAAACACTTGCCATTTTAAACAGAGTAACTAGAGTTTATGCTGTAACAAACACTTGTCACTTTCCCTAGAGTTTAAGTCTTTATGGACATATGAAACTATTGCAAAGTAACTAAACGCACCACCACCACCAAAACTTATAGAACCATAGGTCCATAAATCATGACTATTATGTCCCTTGGCAAAAAAAACAAAGATAGTATTTAGCAGACATGCTACATACAGAAGTGCATAAGTAGAAACTTAGTGTGCAAACCTCTCCAAAAGCGCCTCTCCCAATAATGGTGAGCAGCTCAAAGTCATCCACACAAATTTTGTGCCTTTTAAGTCGCATGTACTCAGTTTCCTTTCTCTCCAGATCTTTTATTAAATCGATTTGCTGCTCCCTGGGAACTTGAGAAGAAGCTAGTTGTCGCTCCAATCTAAAACGCCTGCAATGTATTATATTTTAGTAAGTGATAATATGGGGAACAAAAGATATAATTTTTTCAAACAAAGGAAATGATCTCAAGTGGGGGAAAAGAATCTGCATAGAATCAAATCAAAATACCAAATGATGAGAGAGGAGAAGAATCAATTTGACACAAGTCACACAACAATAGAATGTGCTTGACAATTGAAACCGGTGTGCTAGTCTAAACTAAGTAAACTTAGAACTTCAGTAGTGCAGGCCAGATTGAAGGCTCAACAAAGGTGATCATCAGCTTTAGTTGATACAAGACCAGCATCAGAATTAACCTCGATAGCTGGTAGGTTATATACCAACTGTGTGTTTTGATAAAAGATTAATCACATGAAATCACATATGAAAAATGTATGCCCCCGTTACATTAATAAATAGCCTGCATCCAATGTATTGCATAAAGCAAAGAATTCTACTACTTCATCATATTTCATGTAATGTTCTCCACTGTGTTTCTTCTCGTTGTTTTCCTTCCAATAAAAGGGAAATAGGGGTCTTTTGCCCTTGGTTGATAAAATGTACAGTTGTACACTAAAGCTGGAAAAGTTACCGTGTACATTTCTGACTCCAAATAAGGCAAATTACTAGCATCATCAATGTAACACATGCATCCGTTATAAAGTACGTCATCAACCACGTGTCCACCGCCCATTCACCAGAATATCGTAAGAATGTCTAACAGTCTGCTCACAGTTCAGAACCATCACATAACATGCTTTACACACAACCATTTGTCGGCTTGCAATTTAAAACCAATACATAATGCGCTCTAATTATACACACAAAACCAAATACCATATGCATGCGACAAACATCCAAGCCACTTTACCAGCTCAAAGACAGGCATGACCATAACATTCACACATCATTTTTGTGCATTTATTTTCCGAGAATTCAAAATCCCGTTGCCCAACTAAGCAATCCTGTAGCTAGTACTACAAGCTCAGCTCAACGGCTTCTCGCGCCACAAAACTAATCTACACCAGAGATTTGAACCATATTTGCTTGGTGCATTAAGCTGTCACTAAGCATTCCAAACACCTACCAGAATCAAATGCTGCCCGTCCCCAACTTATCCATCCAAGCTAAATCATGCCACTCCAACCCCAAATTGCATACCGCGCTCCACCAATTCGAGAATATATAGCGACATCCTACATCATACTACACTAGAAATCCCAAAATCATGGCTGAGACAGCTACTGCTACACACGTCCCACTTCCCCGCATTCCACAAGTACCCACCCCAAAATTTCGCCCGAATCTAGTAGCTCGAAGCCCCAAGTTCCAGCATCCCAAGCGCGAACCACGCCCAACCCAGCTCAAACCCCTCGATCGAGCTCGCGGAGCGCGAGATCTACCCCAACCGCACGCGGCAGGAGCTAAAATTCTAGCCCGAAAGTCGATTCTAGGATCGGATCGGTACCTCTCCTTGCGCTCCTGGATGTTCTTCGTCTGCGAGCGGTAGTGGTTCTCGATGAACTTCTTCGCGGCGGCGACGCGCTCCATGGTGAGGGTGGACCCCACCGCCTCCGCCTCCCCCGCTTCCCCCTCCTCCGCCACAGCGGCAAGCGGCTCGGAGGCGACGGCGGCGCCCATCACTGGCGCCGGCGCCGGCGCGTCCGCCATCTCACTCTCCATCCCCACCCACTCCTCGACACCGCTCGCTGTCTCTCTGGGTTTTTTTTCCCTTTTCTGCCCTTCGTCTCTCGGGCTTGGTCCTTGGTGTTCTTCTATGGGCGCTTGTCGCTGTGCGCGGGGTATGTATACAGCCGTGGTCTACGCCGGGTTGGTGTTAATTAAACAGGTTTATGTGCGAGATTAACAGGCGGTTTCAGCTAATAACGGAGAATTAACTCGGTCGCCGCTGGAGACAGGCGAGCATGGAAACAGCTCCAGTTTTTTTTTTCCCTTTTTTGCCACGTCTTTTTATTTTGTCTTTTGCTTGTAACATTGTGTAATCTCTTCTGTCGTGTCGCATGATGTACAGTTGTACACACATATAAAACTACAAAGGTCTCTACGGAACGCAGAATAAAAAATACAGAAATAGAAAGAAAAAAACATTGGAATTGGGTGGCATGTCTAGTTGAATTCTTTGAAATTATATAGTAGGTGGATTGTTCAATTGTGTCATTTGAATGCTTCACAAGAATAGAATCTAGTAAATGGTTTTAGAGAGAGAGAGATAGAAAGGAAAATTTCCACGAGGTTGGATCTCTTATTAGATTTCCTCCAAAATTTCTATGGATTCAGTCGTTCTATAGGAAATTTAAGAGCTCATTCCTTTTATCCAAGGGGACCCGTATGAAATTTTTTCAAAGGATTCCAATCCTTCATAATTCCTCCATTTTTCCTTTGTTCCAAATAGGCCCTAAAAGGCAAGATCAGGAGGCACATGCACATGCACATGCACATGCCTATGTACTTAGGAGTTTTTTTTCCAGATGGATAAACACTAATTCATTTCCCTTTTTCAAGAGGATGATATAAGCAGTTAAGCACTGCTCACAAGTTAATTTTAGATATTTTCCCCCTTCTATCTTTCTCTTTTTCAGCACATGCATAGGTGAATCGTTTTTCTGAGTGGAGTGAACTATTGTGCCCTGTGGTTTTGGGGGTAGCTATGATGGTCTTATGATGGACGTCTTGAGTGTGTAAATAATGTTAGAATCCTCTCTGAAAAAGTAAACAACGGTAGAAGCATGCTTCAATAATTAAGTTCTCTTCTTCCTCGCAAAAAGAAAAGAAAATTGTTATCTTCTGTGTAGTATTGATTTTATGGTCCTGTTTAAAACACAGGAATTTTTTTTCTATCCTCGTGAGAATTGAATTGCTTCTTATAAAATTCGTACTAAATTCCTACGAAACCCCTGTGTTGCAAACGGGCCTGAGCTTCTCTGTATTACATGGCTTTGTACATGAACTGAAGTTACATCAATATGGGAAAATCACCACTGAATCACTGACAATTGGAGTTGTTGCGTTTGTAGGGAGTATTTAGACAGACAAACGAACCAGATGGTAGATCCAGACAAGTAGTAGGCCAGGCTACCGGGCCCACGTGGCGCGTACGGATCAGGTGAGATGGCAAGTGGTCGTGTCGAGGCCATTGTTGAACGGGCATGCAGCTAGCTGCCTAGCTTCATGGCTTGACCCGTACGTGTGTTGATTGATTGAGTTGACTCTAGCCCGGCCGGGTGATCTGAGGCTTGATCGGACCGGACACCAGGCGCCCAGCCCAGGCGCTAGCTTGTCGTCGGACGTGCAAGTCTGGTCAGCTAGCCCGTCAGCTTCCAAGTTTCAAGTTGCAGTCGGATGATGAATCACCTGGTTTTGATGTGGTTTTATTAAGTATCACAGCATTTCTTGATGTACGTACAAGAGAACGTACGTATATATTACCAGTAGCATTTTCGGTGTACGTACAAGAGAAGAACGCGTGGCCACCGATTATTCTCCTAATCTAGCTCTGTCGTATAAAGAACAACGAATCCGTGAAGAAACCCCAAACAATTTACTTTGGATTTTCGACTATATGAATAGGCACAAGGAGAAACTGAACACTGTTCCCTAATGCGTCTTGGTCGCCGATCGACTCGCCTGTGAAGCTAGTATGTATGACATGTCCAGGTGTTTTCGCCATCCCGTACGTAGGATGTGGACGATGTGGAATGAGTGTGTTCAACTAGAGGACATTGCACTGTACGTCTGTACACGCGTACGACGACCAAGGCTTTCTACAGACTAACTCGATAGCTTATTCGGCGGATCCACCGTGGGAATTGGACACCGGCAACACTTGCCGTAGCTTTGGTATCTTTCTAGCACATGCATAAAAAATCTTGTTAACTTTATTCTTAAGATTGCTACTTGTGTATATTTCTAGGTCTTTGAAACACGCTATCAATTATTAAGGTATTATATTTAATGTATTTCTCATTTTAACTTTGTTTCTTATAATTTATGTATCAATTTGGATTACACATAATATTTAAATGTGTATTTGCTAGCTCACCTCGTAATAATTTTGTTCCACTAACACCTCTATTTTCGTTCTGCGTAAACATAGGGTTTTTGGTTCGTTTAGTACCTTTTGAATCGAAATGGCAAAAATAGATCTCCAGGCAAGCGCGTACTGGGTTAGCGATAGGCCGTTGGAGTTGGCTGGGAGCTCGTCAGTTGTTACATATATCAAGCAGCTGGTCGATCCTCTGTCCAATGGCAGCTAGCTACTCCTAGTTACCACGAGTTCTTTGTTGATTTGGTTAATTTAGAAACTAATTTAAGGAGAAGAATATTAGTATTGAGGTCGGTCTACCCGTTGCTTAGCACCACGGATGGTGGCAATCTAGATTTGAATGCTTCCTTCTTAAATACGTTGTACGTATTCCTCTTCGCCAACTTTTTTTTTCTAATATCAGTATTCATCTCATTTGCGAGCTGAGCCAGGGAGGGGTGGGTGCATCAGTGCATGGCATGTTGGGGTGCGATGGAACAAGGGCCTCGCGCGCCGCAGAAAAATAATGGCGCGTCCAGGCTGGTGTTACAGGCCGGGGAATATGTATGCATGTATCGATCGGCAAGGGTGGATCGATCTGAATGGCAGCTGCACGCATGCCCAGCTCAGATGCCAGGCTAGGGCGCAAGAAAGAGGGCCTTTTTTATGCCCATTTGCTAGCCTAGTAGGCAGTAGCCTCCTCTAGATCCCAAATTCCCGATCCACCCATCTAACGTGTTAAATTATAGTAGATTTATTATACTACTAGTACGAGTGTTTTTTGTTAATGCTATTTTCCTGCCTTCTCTGAACACGGTATGGCTGTGGAGTGTACACATGCAGCGGCTGTTGCAAACGCTAGTCTCCAATTGCAGAGGTAATACGTGCGCACCTGCGGGTGATTTGCGTCCTAGTTGGGGTGTGTCAGGAGGAAGTTATGGTGTCACGGTCACACACATTACTGGCGTGACTTGCGGGTGAACCGTGACAGTATGTAATGGATTGATTAGCTGTTGGTCACTCGGCTCGGCGGTGCGTACGTGGAACCGACACGCGAGATAGGTAAGCAGCAGCCAGCAGGAGACGGTGACGAGTGATGTTGGCTAATAAAAGTTCGATTCAGCAAATGAGATCTTCTTCTCGTACAAAATCAGACGAAAGAAACCTTGTATATATGCCAAAATGTCAAGTGAGGACTAGGTGCTGGCGTGCTGCACTTCTGCTGGCTGAACAAGGAACCCTCTTGTGTCGTACAAATTAAAACAAATTAAAGCAAAAGAAGGAACGAAACCTTTGCGTGGCCCAAAAGGTTCAATGAGAGCAGCTTTGGAGTCGATCCTGCAAATGTCGGCCCGAAACTGATCAGCAAACGCAGAGCTTGGTGTTTGAAAAGAGAGTCCATCTATAGCAATAGCAACTGTAGGGGGCCATAACTATATTGTGCTACACGAAATGGACCTGTGAGAAAGATAGAGCCCGCTTAGGCCCTTAAGTGCACAAGTAAGTTACCAAATTGTTCCGAAATGGCACCACATTCATTTTAAGAGATTCTGCAGGTTATTTTTCTCGGTCCGCTAAGCAGGTCCTGAGATTTTACATGTGACCTTGTTGGACCGGTTCTGGGAGTTGTTGATGTGATTTTTTTTCTTGGAGCATACGTATTGTAGGTAAGCGCTTTGAAAAACTAGACGTGCTCTGAAAAAAAACACATTTTCATTGTTCATACATTTGCATAAGACTCTTTTATGAAACAGGAGGTTCTTGTCGGAATGTTTTCGCATAGAGTTAATTCCTTATTTGCCATTGGAAGTTGACGAAACTTTCTAAAATACCATCAAAAATTGTTCATCCTTTTTAATCGTTCTCAACTTTAATCATCTTTTTACCACTCGGTCAGTTAATAGTGGATTTGACAGATTGACACAGGCGCAAAAAGACGATTTTGCCCCTAAGTATCTTTGAGATCTTTAGAAATTGTTTGACATAGTAATATAGTTCTAAAATTATGAAATTTTTAGGGAAGTTCTGATATAGTGTAGATTATTTTATAATTTTTATAGAGTTTTATTTGCAACATGTTTTTCTCTAAAATCTTTCAAGTTACAACCTAAAAAATTTAAAGATTTTAGAGAAAAATATGTTACAAAAAACCCTATAAAAATTACAAAATAATCTACACTATGTTAGGAACTTTTCATAAAAATTTCATAATTTTTGGAACTATATTACTATGTCAAACAATTCCCTAAAGATCTTAGCCCTAAATAATGCACTTAGGGGCAAAATCGTCTTTTTGCATCCAAGTCAACGGTCAAATCCACGGTCAACTGACCGGAGTGGCAAAGAAGGGATTAAAGTTGAGAACGAGTAGCAAAAAAGGGATAAACAATTTTTCAATGGCATTTTAGGGAGCTCGTCAACTTCCAATGGCAAATAAGGAATTAACTATTTCACATATATGCTGCTCACGTGCTGATTTGTCGCACCATTCGCCTTAGGATCTACAGAGAAACAAAACAAAAGGTATTGGGAGTGACTATATATCAATCGGGTAAAAAATTAGGAATTTCAATCAATTTTTTCTACCGTTGGATCCAAATTCAACAGCTCAGATCTCTCCCCTCACTCCCCACCTCACCCCTAAGTCCCTAACCCTATCCCCTCCCCTCCCACGTGCACCGCTCTCCCGCCTTGCCGGCGACCTCCTCCACCATCGCCTCCCACTTCTTCCCCATCTCTGGTGCCTCACCGCTGTCAGATCCACCGTACCCGCCGCCCTCTTCGTTCAAGCTCGATGATCTACCCGCCGGCAACCAGGCCCGCGCCCCGCGACGCCATTGCCGCCTCCGCCACCTGTTGGAATTAATATGGGCTAGGCCCAAATATTATATTCTAAATTAATTCCTAGTAAATCTCAAAAGCCCATGTGCATGTGCTAAACTATTTAGTCCCACATGGACAGATGAAAGGGAGTTACACCAGTTTATAAGGTGGAACATGATAGCCCCTCTTGTGGAATTGGAGAGAGCCAACACACGCGCGAGCTCGCTCGCCGAGCCGAGCCGAGCCGTCTTGGCCGAAAAGCCGTCGGGTGCGGTGCATGTGCGTGTCTTGCAGATTTTGTTTATCGTCTCTTGCGATCTCCATCCCAATGAGCGCTGTCTACGCATCAAGACGGGAGAAGCGAGCCTCCGGAACCTCGTCCTTGAAGGCTTGCACGGCGAGGACAAATAAGATTTTGGGGAGCGTTTATGCGATCGTCATTGTTCTCTGCTACGTTCTACATCAACTGCACGTCTACTACCACTACGCCATGACGAACGACGTCCTCATCAAGAACTCTGCTGCAACTTCTTCTTCTACAGAATCTCAGTATGTCTATATCTTTCTTGTTAGTTGGTTTGCTTTATCGCTCATCGTTGTCTTGAACATTGAGATAGGAATGCTAGCTTCGCTCTTCTAGAATCTGGTATTGCTATAGTGTTCTTTGTGATTTGCTTTGTGAAAATAGCTAGAGTATTTTCCATGTTTTATCTAGTAAATTTCTGGATTAAAGTAATTCGAAAATTGCTTATTTACTCAACAATCAAAAAACCATATTCTAGGCATATGCAATTTTCGTCAACTGGCTTTGCTGCTGTGCTCAAACCCTCTGAATTCGATGGTGTGAATTACAAGAGGCGGCGCACCAAGATGGTGCTTTGGCTAACTGCCATGAACGTTTTTCATATGGCAAACGGCAAGCTTGAAGGAACACTTACTCCTGAACAGGAGTAAGTGTTCGAGGCTGTTGATAACCTTTTTAAAGGTGCCGTGGTTAGTGTTCTTGGTGAGAAGTTAGTCGATGCATATATGGTGATTAAAACTAGAAAAGAGATGTAGGATGCACTCGAAGCCAATTTTGGGGTTTCGGATGCAGGCAGTGAATTGTATCTCATGGAGCAATACCATGACTATAGAATGGTTGATAGTCGTTCTGTAGTTGAACAGGCTCATGAGATACAATCCATGGCCACAGAACTTGAGTACTTCAAGTGTGTGTTACCGGACAAATTTGTCGCGAGAGGCATTATTGCCAAGCTTCCTCCTTCTTGGAGGAATTTTGCTACTTCTCTGAAACACAAGAGACAAGAGTTTTCTGTTGAAAATCTCATTGGGTCTCTTGATGTTGAAGAGAAGGCGAGGGCAAAAGATACACACACTAGAGGTAATGAGGGACATTCTAGTGCCATTGTGGTGCAGAAGAAGAATGGCCAAACTCAAAAGTTCAAATGCAAGAACAAGAGTGCACAAACAACAAGCTTCAAGAAGAAGAAGAAGAACACAAATGATAGCCTTTGCTTTGTGTGTGGCGAACCTGGTCATTGGGCCAAGGATTGCAGCCAACGCAAGGGTGGGAAGAATCAGCAAGGGCAGAATTCTGAGTCTGCCAATGTTGTTGTTGGCACTACTGAGACGGGAACTTCAGGGTATGGTAATTTACCTACTGTTCTTTCCGTATATCGATCTACTGATTGGTGGATAGACACTGGTGCTAATATACATGTGTGTGCTGATATTTCATTGTTTTCTTCTTACCATGTCACTCGGGATTCGGCCATTCTAATGGGGAACGGGTCACATGCCATTGTTCATGGTGTTAGCACGGTCGATCTGAAGTTTACTTCAGGGAAGATTGTGCAACTGAAGAACGTGAATCATGTGCCATCGATCAATAAGAATCTCGTTAGCGGATCTCTTCTATGTAGAGATGGCTTTAGACTGGTATTTGAGTCCAATAAATTTGTAGTGTCCAAGTGTGGATAATTTGTTGGTAAAGGCTATGTGTGCGGAGGCTTGTTCCGCTTATCTCTTTTAGATTTATGTAATAATATTGTGAACCATGTTTGCAGTGGTAATGAGACTACTATTTGGCATTCACGACTTTGTCACATTAATTTTGGTTGCATGACGCGGTTAGCCAGTTTAGAGTTAATCCCGAACTTCACCCTTGCCAAAGGTTCTAAATGTCAAGTTTATGTGCAATCAAAGCAGCCTCGTAAGCCTCATAAGGCCGCGGAGGTAAGAAACTTGGCACCATTAGAACTCATACATTCAGATCTGTGTGAGATGAATGGTGTGTTGACAAAAGGTGGTAAGACATATTTTATGACTTTGATTGATGACTCCACTAGGTTCTGTTATGTGTATCTTTTGAAAACTAAAGATGAAGCTCTTCACTACTTTAAAATCTATAAGGCAGAAGCTGAGAACCAACTTGAAAGGAAAATCAAAAGGGTTAGGTTTGATCGTGGCGGCGAGTACTTTTCAAATGAGTTCAATTTATTCTGTGAGGAACATGTTATAATCCATGAGAGGACGCCTCCCTATTCACCCCAGTCAAACGGGGTTGCTGAAAGAAAGAACCGCACTCTAACTGATTTGGTTAACGCCATGTTAGACACAGCGGGTTTTTCCAAAGCATGGTGGGGGGAGGCTATATTGACTTCAAGTCATGTCCTAAACAGGATTCCTACAAAGAATAAAGAGATAACCCCATATGAACAATGGGAGAAGAAAAGACTATCACTTTCATACTTGCGCACTTGGGGTTGTTTGGCGAAAGTTAATGTGCCAGTTCCTAAAAAGCGTAATCTTGGACCAAAAACCGTGGATTGCGTCTTTCTAGGCTATGCTCATCATAGCGTTGGATATAGATTTCTAGTGGTGAAATCTGGAGTACCTGACGTGCATGTTGGTACAATTATGGAGTCCAGAGATGCTACATTCTTTGAGGATATTTTTTCGATGAAAGATATGCCTAGTTCATCGAGTCAGGAACCTGATACAATTCCTGAACCTGCCATTCTAATGGAATATTTTGAACAAACCTTTGAGCAAATTCCTGAGGAGGAAGACAATGAAACTCTAAGGAAGAGTAAAAGACAAAGGACTGCAAAGTCTTTTAGTCCTGATTTCATTGTGTACCTTATGGATGATACTCCAAGTACCATTTCTGAAGCGTATGCTTCTCCAGATGCAGAATACTGGAAGGAAGCAGTCCGTAATAAAATTGATTCCATTGTCTCTAATGGAACTTGGGAGATCACTGAGCGTCCTTATGGTTGTAAACCTGTAGGATGTAAGTGGGTGTTCAAAAAGAAGCTTAGGCCTGATGGTGCTATCGAGAAGTACAAGGCACAGCTTGTGGCCAAGGGTTATACCCAAAAGGAAGGCGAAGATTTCTTTGATACTTATTCACCTGTGGCTAGATTGACCACTATTCGAATACTACTATCTCTAGCTGCCTCACACGGTCTTCTCGTTCATCAGATGGACGTTAAGACGGCTTTCCTAAATGGAGAGTTGGACGAGGAAATTTACATGGATCAGCCAGATGGATTTGTAGTAGATGGTCAAGAAGGAAAGGTGTGCAAGTTGTTGAAATCTTTGTATGGTCTTAAACAAGCACCTAAGCAGTGGCTTGAAAAGTTCAACAGAACTTTAACATCTATGGGTTTTATTGTGAATGAAGCTGACAGATGTGTGTATTATCGCCATGGTGGGGGCGAGGGAGTCATTCTATGTCTGTATGTTGATGACATACTGATCTTTGGGACAAACCTTAATGTGATTAAGGAGGTCAAGGATTTCTTGTCTCAGAATTTTGAGATGAAAGATCTGGGAGTAGCTGATGTTATCTTGAACATCAAGCTGTTAAGAGGTGATGATGGTGGGATTACATTGTTCCGATCCCATTATGTGAAAAAGGTTCCGAGTCGTTTTGTTTATAGCGACTGCAAACCCTCTCCAACACCATATGATCCTAGCGTGTTGCTTAGGAAGAATCGGAGAATAGCCAGAGACCAATTGAGATATTCTCAGATAATTGGTTCACTCATGTATTTAGCTAGCGGTGCTAGGCCTAACATCTCGTTTGCTGTGAGCAAACTAACCCGGTTTGTTTCCAATCCGGGAGATGATCATTGGCATGCTCTTGAGAGGGTAATGCGCTATCTAAAGGGTACTATGAGCTATGGCATTCATTATACCGGGTACCCTGTCTTTGGAGGGTTATAGCGATTCAAACCGGATATCGATCTTGATGAGATTAAGGCCACAAGTGGATATGTCTTCTTACTTGGAGGTGGCGTTGTTTCATGGAAGTCTTGCAAGCAGACCATCTTAACGAGGTCAACAATGGAAGCGTAACTCACAAAGATTAGATATTGCCATCTTTGTTGAAGCCGAATGGCTTCGTGAGTTCTTGATGGATTTGCTTGGTTGAAAAACCAATCTCGCTATTACGATGAACTTGTGACAATCAGAGTGTGATTGTCAAGGTGAACAGTTCTAAGGATAATATGAAATCATCAAGACATGTGAAGAGAAGACTGAAGTCTGTCAGGAAAATGAGAAACTCCAGAGTAATAGCTTTGGATTATATCCAAACAGCTAAGAATCTGCTAGATCCCTTCACAAAGGGTTTATCACGAAATGTGATAGACAATGCATCGAGGGAGATGGGTTTGAGACCCACGTGAGTTATACCATAGTGGTAACCCATCCTATGTGATCGGAGATCCCGTGAAGTAGGATTAGCGAAACAAGCTATTGGTTAATCGGGAGGAGAGTACCTTTATAGACCCACCCATTGGAGATGCAATTCTCTCCTAAATCAGATGGCAAGTTGATTTTATCTTAATGTGTTCTGTGGCTTGTTAAAGCAAAGATGCTGTCCTACAGAGTAGTCTTGAAAGAACACACCTATATGATTCCGACTGCTAGTCACAGTCTATGAAATAGGGTAATTTTTAGGAAGCTCATGAATAGGCCAGGAGAATGACTTATATGCTCTAATCCGCGGGGATGCCTGGCAGCCTAGTATCAGTTAAGGACTTAAGTGAAATTTATTCATACAAAACTGTCAATTCAAGGCTTAGTCCATTGTGTAGTTGTGGATACGTGTAGCTTCTGTTCTAGGTGGATGTTCAACCTTAACCGGTCTCCATCAAAACACTGGTATATTAAAACAATACTGTGGATCAAGGCATTTGACATGTGCCCTTGAGATCTGGTGGGGGATTGTTGGAATTAATATGGGCTAGGCCCAAATATTATATTCTAAATTAATTCCTAGTAAATCTCAAAGGCCCATGTGTATGTGCTAAACTATTTAGTCCCACATGGACAGATGAAGGAGAGTTACACCAGTTTATAAGATGGAACGTGATAGCCCCTCTTGTGGAATTGAAGAGAGCCAACACACGCCAAGACGCCACGCCTCGCCGAAGCTGTAGAGCCGAAACCGTCTTGATCGCGGTGCGGTCGCGGTCGCGTGTGCGTGTCTTGGCGTACAGGCGTGTCGGGTGCGGGGCATGATTTTCTTTATCTATTCGAAAATCGAAACGCACTGACATTGATGGTGACCGTTGGTCTCTGGTCTCTTTGTTTTGGCCATTAAAAAGAACAAGAGTGCTGGTCCTTGATAGTGACTGTTGGCCTTTGGTCTTCTAGCGACTGTTGGCCTTTGGACTACTGGCGACTGTTCTTGATGGTGACTGTTGGTCTTTGGTCTTCTGGTGACCTTTGGGCTCTCTGTCTTTTGGCTATATAAGAAGACTGAGAGTACTGGCTCTGGTTCGGTTTTTCCACTTCCACAATATAGAAAGAACTCCATAGTTTTGTTTGCTGTCTCTTGCGATCTCCATCCCGGTGAGGCGTGTATGCGGCCGCGCGGGAGAAGCGAGCCTCTGGAACCTCATCCTTGAAGGCTTGCACGGCGAGGGCGAATAAGGTTTTGGGGAGCGTTCAGCCTTGATCGTCATTGCTCATCGACGTTCTACATCAACTGCACGTCTACTACCACTACGCCATGACAAACGACGTCCTCATCAAGAACTCTGCTGCAACTTCTTCTTCTACAGAATCTCAGTATGTCTATATCTTTCTTGTTAGTTGGTTTGCTTTACTGTCTACTGTTATCTTGAACATTGAGATAGGAATGCTAGGTTCTGTTCTTCTAGAATCTGGTATTGCTATAGTGTTCTTTGTGATCTGCTTTGTGAAAATAGCTAGAGTATTTTTCATGTTTTATCTAGTAAATTTTTGGATTAAAGTAATTCGAAAATTGCTTATATACTCAACACCACCCGCCGCCGAGCTTCCACCGCCCCCTCCTTGCTTTGAAGTCTGGCATAGGTGAACCCCGACCCTAAAAGGCTCACCAGAGGACAAGACAAAGGTGGTGGCGTACGAATCTTCGACCCCATCCGACGGTGAGAAATTCAACTAAAATCCCCCCAAAAAAATTTCCAAAGGGGTGTTGTATAGCAATTCCGAAAAGTATTCTACCGTAGACGTCAGCGTCCAATTCTAGATTACTCACTCTAGGAGTACAAGGCGAAAAGAAAGCGACTGAATCCTGAGCTTTGACGTGCAGCAGAGACAAGCACTTCATCGAGGAGCAAGCATGCCGTACCCTATCCCGAGCAGCCCAGCTGCTGCTGTGCCCCGTACGCTCTGCAGAGAGATCGAGCTTTTTGCAGATGCCGATTGCCGGCCGTGGCCAGGATCATGGTAATTAATCGTAATTCCAGCCGTATCAACCACTCTGCCGCGCGCGCACGCGCCCAGACTCGGATACGTACACCGTATTATTTCAATTTTCAGCGCACTCCCGCCGTATTACGCTACAATATGTCAATATCCACACGCCGCTAGCTCCCACGTCGCCGACACGGCTGCCCTGACTGACTCCTCCCCAGCCGCAGCAGAAACCCGCAGAACCAACAGAGAATGACGAGAAAAGTGAGGAAAGAATCAGCGAACACAGCCCACAGATCGAAATCCACTGCGCTGCGCCTGCGCGGCCGGTGTGGCCTCCGTTGGCACGTCGCAGTTGCTAGCTCACGTCGCCCTCTCCAACCCCGGTTTCCCCCCACTTTTGGTCACGACTCACGACCCGAGAGTCGAAGTGTTGTGTTCTTACTGGTGCTTATTATTACGTCTACTTGACTCCATAACATGATAAGACACTACTAGCTACTCCGGTCTGCCGCCTTGCGAACGAATTGAAGAGCCGTTCAGAGCACCCATCATTCCCTGTGTACACACTAGGATGCGTACGTTACATGTATGTGATGTCGCTTGTCATGCGCCAGGCGAAGAATGGAGTCAAAGTTGGGCCGGGATGAATTGAATTCTGTTTGAACTTGGATGCGAACACACATGCGGCTGAATTCAAGGCGTAGGTTGCATATCTCGCTGCATGTGCGGGGACCGAGGTGCGTGGTCCATAGTTGGACAAGCGATCTAGCAGTGCCCCACGGCCCGTTTCACGGTTGCACCGGCCATCGTGGGAGCAAAGCGTGCACGCAGAGGCACCGACCGGCACGGGGGCGGGTCAATTGGCCCCCACATATCCGGTCGGTAATGTACGCATGATTTGTCAGTCAGACGGTCAGTGAATACTCCAGTGAAAAAATCGTGCGTCTTTTGACGTTCGGAACCATTCCATGTGTTTTGACGCGCGCTATGGTCGAAAACCCATTCTCTGTGCCCAGCCCATGCGTGCTAAGCCATTACTTACTGCTGATCAGATCAGATCAGAGCAATCGAGCCTTGCTACTGGCCGCTAGATTTAGGAACAGCAGATGGTAGGAGTATACCAAAGAGATGTATAGACATCCTCTGCACATTAAGGGCTCGTTTGAAACCAGGGGCGACGGCAGGGGGTGCCTGTAGTGCACAGGCACCCCCCAAAAAAATTGTTTTTTTAGGTATGTATATACTCAAAGAAATCTTCCTCATGCAAAACACCCCCTTACAGAACAATGTTCACCGTAAACTACGACTAGAAGCAGATGAACAAAACTAAAGGTGAAGATGGTCCAGTAGAACTCTTGTTGGCAAGTTAATTTATGTATATTCCATCTACGTGAATAGCACAAATAAAAATGGAGTGGAAGGTATACAAGCACCTGGAAAAAAATTAGGAAAAAATTGCAGTGTAGGTATGTAGCAGTATGCTCAATTTTGGCCTATCTTAGCCCAATTCAGCCACACACCGACACACGCACACGGCTCAGCATCATGCCATCAACATACCAAGGTTTCTCGCCTTCTCCTCCTGAGTCCTGACGTCGCCGGGATTGGATTTGGGGAGGCGTGAGGCAGAAGGCTGCAGCACAGCGGCGAGGCCCGAGTTGAAGCGCGGGTGAGGAGCAGGCCGAGGCGTGGTGGGTGAGGAACAGGCCTGGGTGAGGAGGAGCAGGGTGCGGGTGGGGAGCAGAGGCGGGATGGGCCATGTGTAAGCCGAGGAGGCAGGCAGGCAGGCGCCACCAAGACTAGTGGGGAGGAGGCGCGGATGGGCCAAGGGTGAGCCGGTGAGGAAGCAGGACCGGTGGATGGCTTCTAAAGAAAGATTGCAATAATAGAAGAGGAGAAGAGATTAAGATATTTCTCATCTTTACAGCTGAGATAATTTAAGGCAAAGTATACCCCTTTTGATCAAACTAATACTACTTTATCACCTACTTTCCTTTTGTGTGTGCCAAACAAACGAAGAATATTTTGCACATTATTAGTATGTATTCAACAATCATAAAAGTACTCATACTGACTTGAAAAGAGTATTTTCATGATGAATCTTGTGAAAAAGAAGTTGAGAAATAGTATGGGTGATCAAGTATTGAATGATTGTTTAGTCATCTTTATAGAGCGAGATATCTTCTCGAAGGTTAGTGATGATGATATAATCAAGTATTTCCAAGGAATAAGATCGTGTCATATGGTATTATGATTTCTATTAGCTATTTAAGTATTTAGGACTATTTTATTCATGTAAGATTTTATTTGAACTAGTTGTATTGCACTATTAACTATTTTCGAACTTTTTTTGTGTAATTGGGTTGAATTTGTGAAATTAATTATATGTCATACAAGATTTTTTTTTAATCTTTGAAGTGTGCACCCCCATCGTAAAATTCCTGGCTCCGTCACTGTTTGAAACACAATAATTTCCACCGATTCCTACCGGAAGTGAACTATTATCTACGAAATTTCTGCGCTCCAAACGAATCCTAAATTATTGAAGGAAGGTCTCCTATTGTCCACCAATCATGGAAGCCAGACGGATCGTCGCTGTGGCGATCTATGCCAACCGCCATCGGACCCAAAGAAGAAGATCACAACGGCGCTCAACATCACAGGCAGTTATTCGGAGGGTCGCTGGACCAGAGATCTACGCCACAGCCTGGTGCTTGACGGCGTTGATCATTTCAAGATCCCCGAGGCAGCCTCTTCGTGAACTGCATCACCGGCGAGCTGCCTCGTTCCAACAAGGCCGCGAGGAGCCTATTTCTCTCGCTTCAACGGGATCGTAGTCCTTCTCCTTTTGAAGCATGAGTAGTATCGAAGTCATTGGACAACCTGACGTACTCTATTGGCTAATTCAATACTATTTTATTCAAGTAGCAGCGTAACGCCACAGTTGCGAAGACAAATCATACATATGGTCCAAGATTTTTTCTTTTCAAAAGAAAAAAACAACAAAGGCGTCCAAGCTTGACTTTTTTTATGATTTAATCAATTTTTTTTAAAATATTTTAAAGATAACTTCTCCCTAACTTTATTTCTAATTCTGACACATTTAGTCACTCCACAATGTGCGGCATGACAAAAATGCTCTGTCACGCCACGTGCCACGGGCCCACGGCATGGTCAAAATTGCCACGATAGGCCTCCGAGCCAGCGCGCGTTCGTTTTTAGGGCTAAATTCTGTCACGATAAGAGAGGCAGCGTGACAGCACTCGTTTGCCATGTCGAGGCTTGTGGCGTGACAACATGTTTTTACCACACCACGTGTTATAGTCAAATGGGTCTGAATTGAAAATAAAACTAGGGAGATATTACTCCCTACATATTTTAAAGCTAGTCGTTGATTGGTGCATTCTCGTTGATTGGGACGTCAAGTATTAAAAATCAGAGGGGGTATCTTTAAACTATTTTTTTTTTTAAATAGTTTAAATCATAAAAAAATTTCTCCGAGCTTCGATCCGAACTCCGGTCTCCGAAGGGGCTGTGACGGTGAGCAGACAGAGACAGGCAGCCACAGGGACGCTGGAACGGGCTGACAGTGGTAGCGACACCAGCGCGTGTAATTTTCGGACTCGTGTTACACGTCATCTCTTCACGTCGTTACGCGCCCCCCACACGTCACGCGGGCCCTGGCCGGGCCCAGCAAGCCGTCCGCGTCTGGTCCCGTGGCCGTCGAAGGCCCGGGTACACACCCAGCGTGATCGCACCGCGGACACGCTGGCCTGGCTCCTCCTCCCCGTCGTTAAGCACGGGTCAATTGATTAACTGATTGCTTTTTTTTGGCTTACTTAATTAGTTTAATCCCAGCTCAACATACGTACGCGCTGTATGGCTCTTTTGGGTTACCATTCCGGGAGGGAACGGAATTGGCTGGCACCAAATTAAACTTAGAAACAATTTATGTCGTCCTTTGTGGATACATTAACTGTTCTAACGTCCTTTATGGATACATTAACTGTTCTAACGTCCAGACGAGATCAACCATTAATGGGGAAATTATGGAGTTGCTTAATCGGATGTTGCTAAAGTTTAATCTTCTATGGCTCTTTGGGAGGCTATGACTTACATATAATAACGACGTGGGTTACCGCTCCGGAAGGAAGGCGCCAATAGTTAGAAACCATTAAACAGAATTCGTCAGTAGAAAATCTCAATCCAATCATAGAATAGATCACACAATAGAGAGATATAATATAGAGGAGGATTAAATATGTTTATTCATATGTCTCATTGTACCTGGAGAGTCATCGTATTTATAGCCAAAGGGTGAACCCCTCCAAGGTGCAATTTAGTCTTTTTCCCACCAATTAAGTTTCTTAACGCCCCCTTGGTCAATAGACAACAATATGCAAATGCCCCATCAAAAAATCTATTGAAAAAAAGGAATGAAGAAAATAATACATTATATTCATAAGTTGCATTACACTTGTTGCCTCGTTAAAAACCCTTATATGAGAAAACTTAAAAAAAAACTCACTAAGAAAAAGAGTACAACATTTAATCTTTGGAGTCAAATCTTGAAGATTTTAGATAAATCCTCAGGATTTGATAAGAGTTATGATATAGGGATTTACCCCATCTAAACTCTGCAACTCTTCAATCAGTCTCATTCCAATGCCGCGAATGCATCTTTGAAAACTGGATGTAGGCAGAGACTTTGTGAATAAATTCACTATATGTTCATAAGACTTTGTTTCCAAGATTATTACCTCACCATTCTTCTGGAGTTCATAAGTTTAGAAAAAAAAATAGGAGCAATGTGGTTCGTGATATTGCTCTTGACATAACTCGTTTGCATTTGTATAATATAAGCAATATTATCTTCGTAGATAATTGAGGAGGTATTGACAATATTAATGTCACAAGACTTCTAGATGTGGTTAATCACACGTCTGAGCCAAACACATTCACGTGAGGCTTCATATAATACTATAATATCTGAATGGTTGGTAGAAGTAGACACCAAAGTTTACTAAGATGACCAATAAGAGATGGCTACACCACCACAAAGGAATACAAACCCAGTATGATATTTTGCACTATGGAGATCTGACATATAGCCAACATATATTTAGGATTTAGTAATGATCATTAGGATCTATGCATGATCTTTGCATTATCGACCAACTAGATCTAAAATGTTAAATTGAAAACAGTTAAGGTAAATTTAAGCAGTAATAATCATATCAACACCGTCTAGGCTTGACTAAGATTTTCAAAATATCAAGTATGATGATCAATGTTTAGCATATGCCCCCCTGAAGACAGCTTTCGTTCAAGTCTTGTTACTCTAATGTCTTTCATACATTTTTCAAAAATGAATATAGGCAATGATATTGTGATTGAATCAACTAGATTGCCACAATGCAGAGTCTTACAAACAAATATCCTATTACTCATCTAGAGATTTTAGGATAAAACTATTTGGGAGTAACATGCTTAACTTATCAAATAACACTATTTGATTATAAAACACAAGTAGATTGTCCTTGCGAGGATATGGAGGTAATTTTAGTTGCAAAGTTGTATGCCTTTCGGATACAACTTATCAAAACCTTTTAGGGTCTTAATATTTTGCAACTATCTCCGGTGATTAAAGTTACAACCAATGGTATGTTCTACAGATCTGATGAGGATCTAATAATCCTCATTTAATTATTTATCTGTAATTCTTATTATGGATAATAATACCATCATATGGTTCTTGACTATACCACTTAATGTTCATAAGAGAGAAGCTAGAGTCGTAAGTCCTTCTACGACTACCTCATGGTCGTAAGTTCTTCTATGACCACCCCCATAGTCGTAAGATCTTTTACGACTACCTCATGGTCGCAAGCTCTTTTACGACCACCCCCCATAGTCGTAAGTCCTTCTACGACTATCTCATGGTCGTAAGTTCTTCTACGACTATCCCATAGTCGTAAGTTCTTCTACAACTACCCTATGGTCGTAAGTTCTTCTACGACCAGGTCAGCTACGACTACCCTATAATCGATGGAGCTTGCAGACAAGTAGGCCCAATCGATTAGGGAATCTAAGCAGTTAATACACAGTGTTATTCTTTGGAATAATTGCATCCAATACTCCTCTGTCTCTGACGATAACTGCCAGGCGACGTAGGGGGGAGACTACTCCAACAGTAACTGCCATCAACGTGCTCATTGTATGAAATAATGAGACGCCTTTTAGCCTGGAGAAACAACCACCTCTTCGTACACTATATAAAGGCTACAGTCAGTTGACAGGGGGAGGAGGAGACGCAATCAGGAGCACAAGACATTAGACTTTAGTCTTTCTCTTGATCTGTAACTAACATACTCAATATAGTCATACAGGAGTAGGGTTGTTATTCTCTCCGGAGAAGGCCTGAACCTGTATAAAATCCATGTGTCGTTCTCACTACATGATCCCTCTTGGAGGCTCCCGAATCAAACAATCATACGTAAAATCGGTTCTAAAACACCGTCAAGATCTATAAAGTATGGTTGTACCACTATAGACTAAAATATAGCCGATGTTAGTTTTGGCATTTAGGGGTTTAATTGCAACTATCACCAATGTATGTCGTACCTCTATGGTACTAGAGGAAACCATCGTTCCACAAACTTCTTGTGGAAGATGCACTTTAGAAGTGCTGATGTGGCACACTTCTAGTCTTTAGGTTCCTAATTACATTCTTTCGGGTCTTGATATGTCATTGTCCACTTCTATGGATCATATGATCATTGGTGTGATTAAGGGCTGCATATCAGGTGCACAAAGCCCATTTGGTGCACATATGGAAAAACTTTTTGTTTGGGTATCAAATTAGCATAAAAAATTCTGAAAAAAATTCTAGATGTAATTTATGGTGTTTTGTTCCACCCTTTAAAATTTGAAGTTCAAACTCAAAGTATGTTAGAAGATACAAAAAGAGAAATTCGACGGATGATAGATCAAATGGTCTTTGGAAAAAAACAGCAAATGTTACTATTCATAGTAAACTTCTCTTTTTTGTATCTTCTAACATACTTTGAGTTTGAACTTCAAATTTTAAAGGGTGGAACAAAACATCATAAATTACATCTAGAATTTTTTTCAGAATTTTTTATGCTAATTGGATACCCAAACAAAAAGTTTTTCATATGTGCACCAAATGGTGCTTGTGCACCTGATATGCTGCCTATAAGTCGACTGGTAAGATGATTTCCCTTCTGAGAGATGCTCTTTCTATAGGTAAGGGACTATTGGGTATGAGTTTTATATATATTGCGATTTTGTTTCCTTTCTTACTAGAAATTTCGAGTCATTCGAGGATTTTGTCCAGAATTTTCAGAACCCATTTACTACATATTTTATCTATTCATTCATGACATCTACCAGAATCATTATGCAACATAACATTGTTTCATTCATAATCGGAGAGTAACAGTCTTTACGAGGACCTTTGGACCATAGCTTTCACCACCTCATTACATTCATAATGACCCATCAACTCTAAACTAGCTGGTTCCAAGACTTTTATTTATCAATTATGGTTCAGCCACAGGTGCTTCCTTTATATGACCCGATATGAACGCTTCAATATCCTCATAATTGAGGGTATATCAGTGTTAATCAGATCTTTATCATTTCTCAAACAAAAGATTCTTTCTCGTTCTGCATTCTGAGCATTATAATATGTGCGCATCAAGTTGATGGAGTTTTCATCTTAATGATGAGCCTCCTCATGAGGTATTTCACCTTCAAGGTGAGTTCGCTTCAAGAGTGTTTAAGGAGTGATTGATGTTTTGACTAATGTCGTTAGATCTTAGACCTGCTGGTGTCCCCGTAGATTTTAGATCAAGGACCAATAAGTGAATTTCACATAGGTAGATATACTATTCAATCCAAGCTATTCCACTCTTAGTGACGTTTTTACTACAAGTAAACACTATGTTAACTCATATATAATTGGAAAGTATTTGGCAGACTCCCCGCTTCTAGCCTATAGGACCATAAACTAAACATTAAGTTTAGCTTAGCTAGTGCATGCATCTTAGTACGAAAGATCTTTTCCTTTTGAAAAATATCACGACATTCAAACTTTTGGGCATCTCTCCCTCTAATGTCAATATTCGATCTTTATTAATAGCATACTACATAATTCCCCTATCATAAGCATATGATTGATTGAATTTCATACCAACATGATCTCCAATAGCTAGGCCCCAAAGGTGTATGATATGGTGGTGATACAATGTGGGAAATGTTAGGTTCTTCCAGCACACACTTATTTCAATTAGAGGTTTGATAATTATATGTAGTGAGCTAGACTTTCATCATTGCAGTGGCAAAAAAACTGCATGATCCGAACATTCTGTAGGTTGTTCCAACTTATATTTGGTTATTAATCTACGACAAAGATCCCATACGAGGGTTCGAGAGTTGGCAGACATATTATATAGTCTTCTTTATTATTTGCCCAAGCTTTGATCCAATTCCTCACACCATGTATCAACTAATTTGGATCATTAAACTTTAAGTTTATAATTATGCAACATATTTTGTTATGGCCATAAGTAGTATGTTCTAATAGTATAAATCTACAGGATGCTATTCAAGAACATAAATATAATGTTGGAACATAAAACATTTGACCAAAGTTAATCTACATGAGAAATACTAGATTTTCTTCTGGACTATAAATCTAGTTGAATCACCCAAATAGAATAGTTATTCGAGGGGAAGATTTATTGTTCGACGAGAACACAATTAAGGGTGATAAGCACAATTAATAGTAAATATGAAAAAAAATAGATCCTTTATGATCAACAAAAAAAATCCAATAGGTCATTATATTTTATTTCAGGAGTTATATTTGCTTCAAGCAAGTGATATGGCTTCTGGTGGTGATGCAGTTGCGGACCATATTTACCAATATGCATGTGTCATTTCTGATGAAATTTTTAATGTTCTGGCCCTGTAGCAACATTTAATTTCAAAAGTAGCCCTCTGTCACCATAATTTGCAAAAGTGGCCTGAGCGATGTAGGTACCGTTGGTCTTGCAAGGCGTGACGACTGCCTCGCCACCAGTCTTGATGGCGCCTTGCCCGACCCCGGTAGAAGGCAGCCTTGCTTACGTCTGCGCAGCGGTGGTGGTGCCAAATCAAATTAAAAAAAAAACGAAAAAAAATTGAAGATTTAAAATTTTAAATATTATTTAATTATATTTGATTCAAAAAAAATATCGGCACTGAGATTTGTAAAAAAAAACTTTCATTAAGAAATAAGGGCATGGAGGTAAAGTTTTCTTTTCTCCGAAATCAGGGATTCGTCGTAGTTTCAGTGCTGTTTGTAGTAATTTCAAAATATAGCAAATGAGTATAGGAAAATTACGAAGCTTTTTGTGGAGCCTCCCGTCATAGTGTTGGTGCTTTGTATAATTTTATATGTTCAGACAAGGTATAACTTTGAGGATGTCGTCGAAGCAAACTATCTGCTGAAACACTTGTTGTCTTTTAGAAGTGGGATAAACAGGTATCAGGACTATTGGAGTCTCTGCTCGATGAAGTCGTCTGAACGTATACATGTATATAGGCAGGCAGTCAATGAAGTACTTTATGAAGCTTATACAGAATATGATTGAAGGGGTTGAGAACGCTCGTTGTGATTATGAAGATGCCCTAAAACATAGAGGATTCGATGTTGGTGCGAATGGTTCTTTCTAGGATTCCACTAGAAGAGGCATACTTGCAATATAGGCTTGCTTTGATGGCTTAGCGGAGACATGGAACCAGAACTACATTAGAGTATGCGGACAGAAGCACGTTACACGTAGTGACATGGCATGATGGTTCGACTAATTGCTTTAGTCATCCTCGCTACTACTATGGTACACTGCGACACAAGCATCCGGACCATATAAGTATACATGCCTTTAGGGGATAGTAAAAAATATGGGGGGTGGGACGGGGGACTACTACGTAATGACCTGACCTACTACGTGGACCGGGGCCATTTTCCCTTCCTTGCTAGCTCGGCGTTGAACTCCTCACCGGCCTTCCCCTTCCCCTTGTCGCGGGAGTGTCCACGTCGGGCTGGTATGTCGAAGTCGTCCATGTCCTGCGATTCCATGATGTAAGTGCACCGTATAGTGAAAATCGTAAGAAGGATGTAAATTCTTCATAACTAACGTCGTCGATATGGATTACGCCTAGACGACCGGTACGCTGTAGCGGCCGGCCTCAGCCGCATGAGCCTTTTCCTTGCCCTTGTCGCGGGACTGTCCACGTCGGGCTGGTATGTCGAAGTCGTCCATGTCCTGCGATTCCATGATGTTAGTGCACCGTATAGTGAAAATCATAATAATGATGTATCCGACTCCGAGGAAAAAAATACGGAATAAGATACAGGATGAGCGATATCCGTCCATATGTGTCCTTATATCATGTGGTATGTGAAAAGTCTGTTGTGACTTCACTTAGGAATAAGATAATAGATAGGTGGGTTGCTGCACCTGAGTAGGCAGGAGATATTGAATGTTTTTTCTTCGACATTTCAACGATTAGTCTCTTTGTGTTCGCTCTAATTACACTCATACTGTCCAATGTCCTGTGTAGGGTGCAAAAGAAGCAGATGGTTTCTGTCCGTCCGACCGACCGAAGGCTCGTGGAGCGAATACAGGATGGGGAAATGGTTATCCGACACTACCCGTGTCCGACTCCAACCCTAGAAAAAATACGGAATATGATACATAACGAGTGATAGCGATTTTTTGGCCAAAAGGATGAGTTTTCGTTTGGTATTTACAGAAATGGCAGTGGCCAAACGGTATTTGCAAAAATAACGCCCTGCCGCACGGTGGCCGTGCGGTGGCGTTGTCGCACGGTGAGTTTTTTTTATATATATTTTGTTTACATAGAGTGGTCCATGTGGTACTAAACTTCACACATTCCAAGTCACATGAAATCATGAAACCCTAATTTTCGAAGCCTAAAACTCTAATTTTCGAGACCTAAACTCTTAATTTTTGAGACATTTTTAGAACATATGAAATTCTAAAAAATATTACATAATCAAGTCCACTGTGTAAGGAGCTTTTAAAAAAATTCATAATGTTTGGACCTAATTTTCTATATTTAATAATTCTTACAAATAGTATACTTAAATAGATTTTCGAGAAAAAATTAGAACGGATAATATTTTGAAAAAAATACACAAGCAAGTACAACTCCATAAAAAAATTCATAATTTTTGGAGCTCATTTGCTATATTTAAAAATTATATGAAAAAATAATATTTAAATGATTTTTTAAAAGAAAAAAGAAAAAACAATCTTTGCGATTACCTTTATCATCAGACAATGCCACGTGGCATCGGCTACTACATTCTTATTTGCAAGACAGTAGCGTTTTTTAATATATATAAAAAAAAACTCACCGAACAGGCTTTTTTAAAAAAAATAAAAAACTTACCGCACGACCACCGTACAGCAGCGGGCAACATTGTCGCCGAGGAGGCCCTGACGCACGGCAGGACGCTATTTTTGCAAATACTGTTTGGCCACTGCCATTTTTGTAAATACCAAACGAAAACTCGCCATTTTGGCCAAAAATTTTGATGTCTGTCCGTATTCGATCCGATTGCACCCCTAAAAATAAGTATCATCGTTCCACAAGATACGCACGCAAAACAACATCTCAAGCCAAGCATTTGTCATTCTCTGTAGACACATTGTATACCATGTATTTGAAAGATATGGTTAATTGCGACGCCTCCATTCGTTTCAGAAACAAAAAAAAAATGTGATGTCTCTAAACGAGATCAAACGTTATATGTACATTGCATAATGTGTATTTGAAAGATATGTGGCTAATTGCTTCATTTCTAAACCAGATCAGACATTATAGAAATATTGTATGTTGTCCATTTGAAAGATATGGCTGATTGCTCCATCCCTCCAAAGAATATCACACATTATCAGATAAATTTATTGCTGCCAAAGTTAGTTTTTCCCTCTTTATTTCGAAGTATATATGCTATTGGATAAAAAAAAGTCAACAAACACTGCAACTTTAGCTAAGCGTCTTTCACCTTTCTACACACACAAAAAAAGTCACGGTGAGCGCTAGAAGTATTTTCCCTGATACTTTACTTTTTCTTAGCATTGCTCCAAAATATGCTTAGAAAAGACTAACAATGGTTGTTTCGGTTTTAAGATGATGATCAAATGACAAAAGTACATGAATTATGGCCGATAGAATCACTCACTTGTAGCATTATTGTATTATTGTTGATGGAGTTCTAGTATGAACCCTTGTTTGCAGTAATAATGTCCGTACACATTGTACATGAAAATACATGGTACCATGTATTTTCATTACAGGAACAATTGTACGGTCAAGCTAAATATCTACTGAAGCTAATTTCTCTCCTGAAAATCAAATAAATGTACCTCGAAATAGGTTTTGCTTTAACATAAAGAACAACTTAGCGCTTTAGTGCAATCAATTATGTTCATTATGAAACCTCTGCGCGTCTATAATGGCATGCTTAGCCAGCCTCCTTTAAGGGCACAACTTCCGAACAATCAATCGTGCCAATTATAAAGCCTCGACGTAATAATAGTTACGCATAAAGTATTTCCGCTGATACATCCGTGTTAGAATCATTTGCCCTAATAACAAAAACAACCACGTATACAAATACACACGAGATTCTTGAGTAACGCATAATAACGAAAACAATCACGCATACAAATGCACACAGAGGTTCATCTATAACGCATCCGGGCCATAATGAATTACATCAATTAGAAATCATTTAAGGTTTGTTTGGATACATTGTGATCCGACTCAATCTTTTCGAATTGACTCAGAATTTAAACTAAAATATCTTCTAATACAAAAATATTTGTTCTAATCCATTTCTATCAAACAAGCCCTTGCCCGTATATTACTCGGTGCAACCGTCGGTCCATCCATTTTCAATTTTTATTCTCAATAACCCGGTCAAAACAGCCACCCACGTCACGCAACATTTGAACAAACATGGCCTAGCCGGACCCGTACGGAACAGAGCATAGCAGAGCACGTCGCTGGTGTGGGTACAACGCCGGGTGACCAAGCGACAGGTCCAGGGAGAATCTTTATTATTTTTCTCTTAAGAACCAATCCGACGCCACCCTTTGCAAGGCCGGCCCCACCCCTCGCGCCGCCCCCCAAACCGAGTAGTACTCGTCCAGCGGCCCCACCGCGGCAGCGCCGATAGTACCACTAGTAGTAGTAGTAGTAGTACCAGTACACGCGGACACGCTGCTGCTGCTACTAACCACGAAACCGACCAACTGAACCGGAAAAACATGGGCGTTGGGTTGGAGGGGAGGCGTGGAGTGGATAGGGACGCGTACTAGACCTTACTCGCTTTCCCCGTTCTCCCCAGCCGCGTGAGCCGCGGTTTGCCTCGCCTCGTGCCACCCCGTTCGCGCGGTCAGCCCCCTTCCCCCCGCCTTCCTTTTCCCGGCCCGCGATGCCGCGTGGGTCCCCCTGGCCGTTACCTATATATTCACCAACTCCAACCTTGGCAGCTTGATCATTCATACATACACCCGGATCACACCTCGTCCTCCCTCTCGATTCATCCTCATCGCAGCGATCCCCCATTGATTCCATTCCCACACACACTAGAGGGCAAGCGGTCGTGAAAGGCGTGTTCTTGTTTGTTCGCCTAGCTAGATGAGCACCTCTTACACCGAGGCGCAGTTCCATTCCATCTTCGACCTCGCCGCTGGCGAAGACCTGTCGTACCTCTTCACCAACCTGACCAACGACGCGGCGGTGCCGTTTGAGGCGCCGCAGGCCATGGTGAACCTGGGGAAGAGGGGGGCGGAGTGGCAGCTGGGAGGGGAGGCCGGGGGGTCGGGGTCGACCAAGAGGCAGCGGTCGCTGACGAGCTCGAGGGAGAACAGCAGCGGGAGCAATGACGGGGACAACGAAGAGTCGTCTGAGGCAGTGCTGGCGGCGGCGGCTGCGGCTGCGGCCGGGGCGAGGGGTGGAGGGAGGCGGCTGTGGGTGAAGGAGCGCGACCGGGAGTGGTGGGACCGGGTGAGCAGCCCGGACTACCCAGAGGCGGAGTTCAAGCGCGCTTTCCGCATGTCGCGGGCCACGTTCGAGACGGTGTGCGAGGAGCTGGGCTCCGCCGTCGCCAAGGAGGACACCATGCTGCGCGCCGCCATCCCCGTGCGCCAGCGCGTCGCCGTCTGCATCTGGCGCCTCGCCACGGGGGAGCCCCTGCGCCTGGTGTCCAAGCGCTTCGGCCTCGGGATCTCCACCTGCCACAAGCTCGTCCTCGAGGTCTGCGCCGCCATCAAGGCCGTGCTCATGCCCAAGGCCGTGCAGTGGCCCGAGGGGCCGGCGGCCGCGGCCTCCGTCGCCGCCAATTTCGAGGCCGCGTCCGGGATCCCCGGCGTCCTCGGCGCCATGTACACCACCCACATCCCCATCATCGCGCCCAAGGCCAACGTCGCCGCCTACTACAACCGCCGCCACACGGAGCGCAACCAGAAGACCTCCTACTCCATCACCGTGCAGGGCGTGGTGGACTCCGACGGCGCCTTCACCGACGTCTGCATCGGGTGGCCTGGCTCCATGACCGACGCCGACGTGCTCGAGAAGTCGGCACTGTACGCGCAGCGCGGCGCGACCGGCCTGCTCCAGGGCCAGCGGCTGATCGGGGGCGCCGGTTACCCGCTCATGGATTGGTTGCTGGTGCCCTACAGCCACCAGAACCTGACGTGGGCGCAGCACCTGTTCAACGAGAAGGCGGTCGCCGCGCGCGCCGTGGCGCGCGACTCGTTCGAGCGGCTCAAGGCTCGCTGGGGCTGCCTCCAGAAGCGCATCGAGGTGAAGCTGCAGGACCTACCGGTCGTGCTCGGTGCCTGCTGCGTGCTCCACAACATCTGCGAGCGCAGCGGCGAGGCGATCGACCCGGAAACCAGCTTCGAGCTCTTCGACGACGAGATGGTCGCCGAGAACCCCGTGCGCTCGGCCGCAGCCGCGCAGGCGCGCGATTCCATCGCCCACAACCTCCTCCACCGTGGCGCCGGCGCGGCATTCTTCTAGGAAGCAATCAGACAACCAGGCAGCTCAATTTCTTATTCAAAGCAGCAGAAAAAAAAGCTTAGCAAGATTCAATGGGTAGTTGTAGGAGTTGGTTCCTTTGTCGGAACTGCAACAGTGAACAGTTTTTCGTTTGTAATAAGGAGGGAAAGAAGAGAATGGCCCTAGGTTCAAAGATACAGTAGCTGTTTCTTGGTAGGATTTGCGTTCGATTTGTATTTTCATGTTTTGTTGGGATGCTATCCCGCACAATATTGTAAATCCCATATCATAATCAATTAGTTAAACAGAAGATTTCATTTTGCCAACCAAGGGATCAGATTCTCTGCATGTGTGCTCATATTTACCTTGATTGTGCAGCGGTGCCCAACAGCCCAAGGAGATCTTTGAATTGACCAAAGTCAGAGAAATAGCAAGCTTCTTGTTGTTTCTTTTTTTGACGGAAAGCCCTGTTGTTCTTCGTTTAATATAAGGAAAACCTGATGATGCAGCGTGCAGTATTAGGTGGCACCCACAGTCATATCCTTATAATCTCCGTGTATGTGAAAATTGCGAAATGATCGGTAAATAAGGAAGAAACCTTAGATGGAGCCTGTTCAGTAAAGTATACAACCTGGAAAGGGTGGGCTAGCTTTCAATTGGCAATTAGTTACAGGCTTACTGCCTTGGATAACACAACCAAGATTAGTAGCATGATAAATGCTCACAGCTTATTATTACCTTCAGGCGCTTGAAAACACAAACTCTGCTGGCAACACAGTACAGGCATTGCTGGTAAGTTACAGGCAACATTTGCGATACAGTCTGGGACGTGTGGTTGCAGTACTCTTACAACTGTTAACAACTCGAGTTGAGATGGTATTTCTTCTACCGGCCTTGTTTGAATTCCATAGAGTTTCCATTTCGGCTGGGAGTAATGTATGCAAAATATTCCTGCATTCCAGTTCAGGCGTTCAGCTGTAAGGCCACCGTAAGATAATGCGAGGCTGTCAAAGGAAACGGCGAAGCAGCCAACATGTAATGATGTAACTCCAAGCACTCTTTATACCATGACAGGGACGTAGTAGCGTATTGTTGTATCACGAGATAGTTTCTAACTTGAAAAGTAATACTAGAAACACAATCAAGCATGGGTCTCATGGGAGTAAATCAGAATGGGAACACGAACAGTAAAGCCATGTGGATGCAACATATTGAGATCTTAAGAAATCTAATGACCAAATTTCTTCATGGTTGACCTTCTAAAACATCGCTGCCAACAATGAAGTCATCGATCACTGCTGATATCTCTTACGAAAGCTACTAGTTGATCTCAAGTTCAGAATGGTTAGGTCAGCCGTACTGAAGAAAGCGCAATGCTCCCCCCAAGATTGCCAGATCTGACACGAGCATGCCACAACTAAGGAGACCATACCGACACTGCAGAATAATTTTAATCAACGGAATAAAGATGGGTATGGACTCATGATGATCATTTTGAACAAACTGGAAAAAGACACGCCACTGACTACAAGCTCTCTGAAACTGGGTAGCACCTTTCAGTGTTATCCAGATACACCTTTAAAATCGGGAGGATGCTATGGTTTAATTAGCAGCTAAAACGTAATGTTTTACCAAACCAATGAAGCCTAAGAGAAGTCCAGCATTAACCAATACAGCTGGTCCGTCAAAGTCTCAAAGATGTTGATGTATGCACACAAAATAGGCAAAATAATAGCAGTTTAAACATTCAGAGGGGCAGCTTTGTCATGTGCAGTTAATGTTTCAGGTCTCAGGTTTTGGCAGCACCATAAAGTGGATCGTCTTGAAACTGAGCAGCAACCAAGCACCTCTGCTCCTGTATGGAACCTTGGAGTTCAGACTCACGAAGTTCACGTTTAGACCTGACTGATCAATACATCACTTCTATTTTACAATCAGTATGCGCAGATGTACGTCCTTGTAGAAGGCCACCCCGATTTGTTGACATTTCCAGACATGATTCCGCCCCTGATTTGTACGTCACATCGTTTATTCTCAGAAATTGCTGTTTAATGTTTTGCTCAACACAAGGCACGGATCTCAACGAATAATAGACGGTAGAGATAAGGGGAGCAGATGGTCATAGGTGCAGATTTACATTTCCGGTGGTTGGAAGCTACGTTGCTAACTACTCCTGGTGTTTGGGACGGTTTCGGCTTTCGGCTTTTCGCCCGAAAAAATCCGAAGCCGTCCCAAACGGAGAGCTTTTCTCCATGGTTTTTTGGGAAGCTGGAAGCCGTCCATAACATAGAAAAGCCAGAGGAGCAGTTTCCCATAGCTTCCCACGTCCTCCATTCCAAGTTTACCCCCGAAGTTAGGAGTAATTACGCGTGTTTTGCCATTCAACAAACCACTCCTCATGTCGCCCACACGCCCGAAACTCTAGCGCCCCCACGCTCTTTCCTCCCTTCTCCTTCCTCTCCTCACTCCTCCCATTCGGTGCCAACCTCCTCCCTTCGATCCGGCTCCCTCCTCCCCCGGTGCCGAGCAGCACTTCCTCCTCCCCCCCCGGCACCCACCTCTTCCTCCTCCCCTGCCGCCCTCCTCTCTCCTCCTCCCCCGACTAGCCAGGATAGAACTTTCCCTAACGGAGGTCTCGGGTCTGAATTCTACTTTGATCCCTTGCTCATTGGTGAGGGTGATAGACCTATTGGCACAGTCTATCTGGCTTTAATTCTTAGCTAGCCAATCCATTCCGAGAATCACATTCAATCCCTGGGATTGCAAGGCTATTAAGTCTGCCAAGAAAGGTACTCCTGATATTTCCAAGGTAAGATTTGGGCATAGGGAACTAGTCCTCATTTTCGAGCCCGAAAAATGGATTAACATAGGGTTAACTAAATGAGAGATAGATAACCCATATTTTCCCACAAACTTACTTGAAACAAAAGAATGCGAAGCTCCTAGATCGAATAAAACCGATGCTGGTACTGAATTGACAAGGAATGTACCAAGGACCACATCTGGTACAGTTTGAGCTTCTTCTGATGTGGCATGATTCACACGTCCTTTCATGAACTGAATTGATGGCTTTACGACTGGAGTGCTACCAGGGGCTAGAACTCCCTAGTTTGGTTGGGTTGGGGTGGCTGGTTGCTGCTTTTTCGGGCACTTATTGGCATAGTGCCCCAATTCATTGCAATAGAAGCAAGTAACTCCTGCAGTGGAGGTATGTGCCTTCTTTGGGAACTAGCCTCCGGGAGAAGTGTTGCGGACACCGGAGTTGATTGGGCGCTGAGCTAGCACAGATGCTTTGGTCGAAGAGGACTGGACTCTCCTGTGCTGGGGTGGCTGAGGCTGAGTGGTGCGGGGCTTGGAAAAAACCCCCGGAGTTGAACTTCTGGAATGCCATCCTTCTCTTGCGATTCTCCATCTCTAGGTGTTTGCCCTCCTGGCGGATAGATTTGTTCACCAACTGTTGGAAGTTAGTGTAGTCCTGAGCAATAAGCGGATGGAGAGATCATCATTGAGTCATTCCAAGAAGCGTTCTTGCTTGGCTTCATCGATTGCAGTATCTTCAGGTGCATAGCAGGCTAACTGGTTGAACTTGTGCAAATACTTATTGACTGAGCGGTTGCCTTGGCGCAAGATGCGGAACTCTTTCTTCTTCAGGGTCACCATGCCTGAGGGGATGTGTGCATGGCGGAAAGCCTGCACAAACTCGTCCCAAGTGATAGTCTGAGCGTCAGCGTGAGACTGGGTAAAATTGTCCCACCATTCTAACGCTTGTCCATTTAGCTTGTGAGAGGCGAACAGAACCCTCTCATGATCAGTGCACTGGACCATGTCCAGTTTCTTGCCGACTGTCCTGAGCCAATCATCAGCCTCCATTGGCTTGGCGCTGCTGGAGAAGGTTAGAGGACGCATCCTAATGAACTCTGATATGTTGGCCCTTTAGGGAGGTGGAGCATGAGCTTGAGGTTGAGCTGCTGCTGCTGCTTGCAAGTTCTGCATGTTGTTGATCGATTGCGTGAGCAAACTAATCAGTTGAGCCTGGTTGGCCATCATTTGGTACCAATTGGGTCCTTCAGCTGGAGGGGGTGGTGGTGGTGGAATTAGGTTCTCTTGATAACACACATTCTCTCTACCCTGACTGCTAGCGCTGCCACTGCCGAAGCGAGTAGTCACCATTTGCTAGATCTACAAAGACTTAGGAAAGAGAAAAGAAACTAAGGGGGATAGAGCGAAACAATCCACCCAAACAAAATGACTAGAGACTAGTCATAGAAAAGCTTACGACCAGGGGGACTAGTCGAAACAAGACTTACGACTGATTTGAAAAGCTTTTCCAGAAAACTTTAATAGCTTTATACAACATTCTACTCGATGTTCGCGGTCTTCGAGGATTCTTGATAGCTTCGGGTCTTGAGGCCTTGAACATAATGGTTAATAATCGTGAGACCATCTATAGAAATTTTCATGGAAAAGATGATCCATTTAACGTTGTAAAATAGTGAAGAGAGAACAAGGTAAGAAAGAATTGCCAAAAGAAGCTAAGGATAGATAGATGACCCAGATGAGGAGAGAACAAATTGTTTTTATTGTTTTATAAAATAAGTTTTGAAGTGCTCTAACTATCGGCCTTTATAAAATAAGTTTTGAAGTGCTTCCGAAAAAATAGAACCCTCTCACGATTAGTGCATTGGACTATATCTAGTTTTTTTACCGACTGCCTTGAGCCAATCATTAGCCTCCATTGGCTCGGCATTGCTGGAGAAGGTTGGAGGATGCATCATCATAAAGTCTGATATGTTAGCCCTTGGGGGAGGTGGAGCATGAACTTGAGGTTGAGCTGCTGCTGCTGCTTGCAAGTGCTGCGTGTTGTTGATCGATTGCGCGAGCAGACTAATCAGTTGGGCCTGGGTGCAAGTGTTCTAACTATCGGCCTTTCTAACTAGGTTACGACCTGTGGTCGATATGGCTCTGATACCACTTCTTGTCGAACCCAGGAGCGAAGGATCTCAGATTCTCTGTGTCTCATACACTAGTCCAGGAACTACTAGTGTACACAGTCAAACAAAAGTGGATAGCATGACCATAACACACGATTTATTTAAAACACTTTGAGTTATTAGAAAAGGGGGCATAAAGCAAAAACTAAAATACAACGAAAGCCAAGGCAGTAAGGTAGACCACACGATTCGCCCAATGCAATCGTCTGGGGCCGCAGCCTAGTCGACCGAGTTCTCAACCTCCACATAGAACTCCTCTCCTGCTCAACAATTTATTAAGCTTGGTGAGCACAAATGAATGTACTCCGCAAGTTACACCTAATTAACAGAATCATAATGCATGCAGGGATATATCTAAGGAAGACTTATATAGTTGATTTTGCATAGAGCAAAGTTTCTTTCCAAAATACTTGTACTAAGTTCCAAAGCAGTTATTCTATAACTTAAATTTATTTTCTAAATCTCAAGTTTTATAGTCAGATAACATTTACACAAGAGTGATGAAGGATACCCTCCTATCACAAGGCTATCCGTCCAAATTCCCGATTGGATAAGAAATCCAAAACCGTTTGATAAAATCTTTTGAAATCAAAACCAAAATCTAACTTGGAGTGGCTTCGCTAGCATGTCCATGACCCTGGATACGGCTATTTGAATAGTTCTTAACAGTCCGTAGAGGTCGTACAGCTTTACCCACACGACACGACTTCTCTAGTTTGTTTGGCATCTGTCGATACCACCGCTCACTACCTTAGGTAAATAGTCTAGAGCACGTGACAAGGCCTTTACAAAGTGACATTCCACTGTAGTCCCGCCTTGCTAAGGTTTTGCTTCCTTTGGATAGAAACCCGCCGGATTCAAGCCCCCTCTTGCGCCATGTGGGAATACATAAAAGTAGGTTATAAAGACACCCACGCAACCGGATGGCACGACCACGATGAAATATTACAAATTAGTTTGCCAAGTCCTGCCTACTCAGGACATGTGTTAGTACGGAGGGGCTTAGCAAAATATGCTTGAAGACCGGTCCTTAACTGACTTGGGCGACTTCCAAAACAAACCCGGGGCCTCGACCATAGAAATGAGTCGATCCCGTGCATAGACATGCACCCATCCAAACATCATATTCATCCAAGTCCAAACCAATTTCTATTTTGTTTAACAAGTCAAATCATTTTATAAATTTCTATATATGGTAAATACAATACCATAGAATCGTTTTCAAAACATAGCTGAACCTTTTGGCTAAATTCCCCAAAATTAAACACTTTCGGTCTAAGCTTTGTCTAAGTATACTGTTTTTCAACATGTTCTAATCATACTAGTGCATCGACCAGATTTTCCAGTAAGGTGACAAGGGAATGACAACTGCAATTTCAACATAGGCTGTACAACGATAACATGATTAACTAGTAATTTAAAATAGGAATTTAAATTACAGGAATATTAATAAGTTTGCAATAATAGTTTAAAACAAAATTTAAATAATTTTAAATACTGGGCTCAAATATGACCAAAGGATGTAACTTGCCTTGCTCAAACGCTTGACGATCTACTTCTTCGAAGTACTCGGGTTCCTCGGAGTCGTTGAAATCTACACGTGAAAAGGAAGCAAATTCAAATAAAATCTAAATAAAATCCAAAGGAACTCCAAATTAAATAATTGTAGAAAAGAAAGCGAGATCCTGATTTTAGACAGATTTGGAAATTTGAATTGCCCAAATCGGAGCTCAAACGAAGGAGAACGGGCTCTTGAAAGGAGGTTTGACTACAGGATGTAGTCGGAAGGGGGTTCGAGTACCTGGTCAAAAGAGGTTTGACTGGTCGGAAGGAAGTTTGAGTACCTGGTCAAAAGAAAGTTTCGACTAGTCGGAAGGTTTAGACTACCTGGTCGAAAAGAAGTTTCGACTGGTTGGAAGGTTTAGACTACCTGGTCGAAATGAAGTTTTGACTGGTCGGAAGGTTTGAAAGGCAGGATTCGACTACTCAACGTGGTCGAAGGAAAGATTCGACTACTCAACGTGGTCGAAGGAAAGATTCGACTACTCAACGTGGTCGAAGGAGCAAGAGAGAGAACATGGCTCGGGGAGCTCACTAGAGTAGAAAGGAATGTCGGAAATGCACGGTGGATGGTCAGCAACGAAGAGAGCGGTGGTGAGATTTGACGGAGTGGCAGGCGGCTAGAGGAGGAAACAACGACGGTCGAAGACGGCGCAAACACTCCGTGTAGGCCGCGATCTTGTGATGCCAACGACGAAGACCATGTTGGCGGAGAAGCTTTAACGATGACGCTAGAGGCGAACTCCAGCAGGCGACGATGAAGCTGAAAGCACGGAGAAACGAGGGTGAGAGAAAAAGAGGGGGAGGGGGAGAGAGAGAGTTGAGGGAAAAACAAAAAGGAGGGCAAATGGCTTCGTGGTGCTCCATTTATAGAGGAAGGAGGGGGGGACCGAGCGACAAGATGGAGCGACAGAATTCACGGCGGCGCGGAGGGGATGACGTCATTTAATGCGCACGTCGCTGCGGTGACAACGGTATTTAATGCGCACGTTGCTAAGGAAAAAGAGAAAGAGAAGGTGAGTAGGGGGTTGATAGGCGGGGCTGGTTGGATCCGAGAGGGTGGTCGAAACCGAGAGGGTACTTGACACCATGAGGGTAGTCGACACCGAGAGGGTGGTCCAGGTGGGCGCACGGGGAAAGAAAATGAGATGGGCCGAGGAGAAATTAGAACAACAGAGAAATGAGATTTTAAATACCAGAGAACTCCAACAAACTCAAAATAAACCAAAATTTTGAATTAGTTGAAGTTTGATTAATTCATATTAAATTGCTTTTACTTTTAAAAGTTTCCAAGTTAAGCTTTAGCAATTCGACAAGACAACCATTGCATTCCACAAGCTTTAGCAATTCTTTGCGGTACAACCAGCATGTGAACAGAGGTACTTTCGCATCTTGGTACTACCGTGTGACATCCTAATTTTCTGAGTTTTAAAAATCCTTTGATAGTTAGTAGGGAGAAAATTCACCATTTGGATTTATTTGAATTTAATTCAAAAGCTTAACTTGGACTTTTAGTACCAAAATAATTTAATATAATTAAAGTCAACATCAACAATTGTCAAAACCATTTTATCTGGATTCTATGTGCTTGGATATAATTTCTAGATTTTCTAGAATTTTTCCAAGTTCATTTGCTATTTTCAAATTGCCATTTGGATTTTTTGTTATTTTCTAAAAAGAAAAACCAAAGCAAATCTGAGAAAATGGATTGGGCCGAAACCCAACCCTATTCCGCCTCGACCCAAAGATTGTGCGGCCCCACTCACTCGACGCTGCCCACCTCCGATCGACATGTGGGTCCCGCATGTCGACCTCTTCTCTCCGTGGCTCAAGGTAGTTCATTCAAATTGGACCGTCCGATCATGTTTGAACGGTCTGATCGAGTTGGACCGTTCGGACTGTCCGAACATCACAATCGGTTTGGACCGTCCGATCGAGGTTGGACGGTCAGATCAAGTTGGTCTGAACGTCTCCGCTCGCTCGCACTGCTCAGCCTCGCTGCTAGGTGGGCCCCGCACCTTTGTCGTCTCCGAAGCTGTCTTCCTTGCGGACTCCTTGCCGCATCCGCCATTGTTGGTCTTTTAGAAGATCGTCCGACAAACGGATTCGCCAAATAAAGGATCCCGGAAAATCCTACCAAACTTAATCTTTATCTCTTACGCATCTGTTTGGATTAAAATCATATCTCAATTCCGTTTTTGTCTCTAAAATTGGTGAGTCCGTATCAATCCCGATTTGGGGATTCGTTATCCCGTGCCGCCCAAGCCCTATAAATAGGACCATCGGGTTCGCAATTGTCCCTGCACCCTAAAACCCTAAGGCACTGTTCCTCAAGAACTCAAGAGCCACCGCGATTGAAGTTCTAGGGTTTTGAAGCTGTAGCCCAATTCTTTGAATTTCGCCACTGCTAATCGTGCTCTGCCTCCGCGGACCACACCGTTGTCATCCTCGTCACCAGAGCTTCCTCGAGCACCTCTTCGTTTGGTTCGGGCGTCACTGGAGCTCGCCGCCGACAATAGCCGACCTTCATTCTTCTCTCCGGCTACAATTCTGGCGATCTCAGTTGTCCTCTCGAGCTAAGGCAGGTACCAATGGGTGTGCAATAGTGAGGGCTACCCTTTGCGACCATTCACCCTCGCCGGCGAGGTGTCATTTGCCGTTGTCGGGCGGACCCGAGAACCACGCCGTTGAAGTGACGTGGCGTCCCGGTCACATCCATGTCTCCAGCCACGTCGACGCATGCATCTGCATGTCTTCTAGGTCATCTCCACGTGCGCGCTGGTGTGGCAGTTCTGATCCAAAACCCTAAGTCCAGTTCGGTGGACTTGGTCTACCGTGAGCCATCTCGCTGACCAGTGGGTCCCACATGTTAGTTTTTATTTTATTTCTTTAAATCTCGAAACCCTTAGGGCTGACGTCATTCGACGCATTAATCTGATTTTTCTGTTGAAGAATAATTCGGAAATTCTGATAAATCTTTTTTAGGGTTTTTCTTTAGATTCAAACTTCCAAAGCCCATATCTTTTGCATCCGAACTCCAATTGAGCTCATTCAAATTTCTAAATTTGAGATCTATTTATCTGAGATTTTTATTTAATTTTTGGAGTTTGTTTTGCCTCTTTTATTTATTTGTTTTGTTTATTTGCTTCGTTTGCGAGTAGACGTTGATACTTCGGGAAGCTTCGAAGAAGAAGGAGTGCCTCAAGAGCAAGATCAGTACCTAGACCTATTCCAAGGCAAGTTATACCTTTGATCATATTGAACCTAGTTTTCAAAATACTTTGATTCAAATTACTGCATTTACTTTAAGTATTTATTTAAATTCTTTTGGGTTTAGTTATTAATCCAATTTGTTATATCCACCTTGTCTATTGTTATGTCATAATCTTTTGTCACCCTAGTTTGGTTCCTTACTTAGTTGGTATTATCGTAGTACCAACGTGGGTTGGTTAGATACGATTAGATTGCTTAGCCATGCTACGAGTCATCATTTCATGTAAGTTGCAATTATAAATTTGACTAAGTGATTATGGAACTTTGTGATAAAACTATGTGCACTGTGTGTCCTTACTCGTTGGTGGCATGCATTGCACTTAATCGACAGGCTGGGAAAAGATTTAGACGGAGGCAAGTGGCACTGTATGAATTGGTGGACTTTGTGAATGAAAATGGTAATCTCCGTGGCATAGTTAGAAATTGGAAGTCTTGCCTTGGTCAATTAAGGACTTAATTTTGTGCGCCATTGAATTGAGCCTTATTGTACGACCACATGCCTGATGGGACAGGCCTAACTTAGTAAGTTTTGGATTCTCGACATTGATTACTTAGGTTGTAGGTTAGGAGCTCAGTGATGGGTGGAGGTGTGTGCTACCAGGTAGTCGCATCGCAGGACGGTTCACCACTTCCTTGTCCAACGGTATGTGCCGTACCAATCACTGTGTATAGGTTGGTTTGACGGTAAAGCACATCGGGAGTGTCAATGATTGAGATGAAGTTTCTGAAACATTTTGTTATGATTAGTGCTTGCAACGCTAGTTGTATCTTGTGGATAAAGTGTACAAACTCTGCAGAGTGTTAATTAATCTATTTGAATAGCCGCGTTCGCGGTCATGGACATGCACAGGGATTTCACACGAGGGGTAGTGTTCATAAAACCTTTGGGAAGAGAGCTGTGTGATCTAAGTCATATGGCTGCATGAATAACTTGTTTAGGTTTTGTGTTCTTTGTGAAACCAAAATTGTTAAATTAATATTATTTGTTTGTTTTACTTTATGCTTTCAATCTATTACTCATATTCAAATTGCAAATGATACATTTCTGCAAAAGAACCACACAAGCCATTCCTTTGGAATAAGCCGTCATGTATAAATTGCATTCTGTGGTATGACATGCGAGTACGGTTGTGTACTAATGCTTGCTGTAATCCATCAACAGAAGTGGAGGAGTCTTCACCTGCTTTCGAGGAAGAGTTCTACGAAGGTGCTGATCATTAGGGTCTTGATCCCAGTCGGTTGCCTGTGGCGGATTGATGGGATTCCGCTGAAGTTATCTGTTCTGCTTCTTATTTCTCTATTGCTAGCCCTGCGTGGCTTAATAAATGTAAACTCGACCATAAGGTCAAAACTATTATTTGTTATTCAAATTACTTGTTTATGCTTTTAATCGTCTTGTGTGGATCGATATTCATCTATGTTGACACTGTGTGCACTAGTGTGATCCTGGACTAGTGCATTATACACAGAGGGTCCAGAATTGCATTTTTTTTGTCCCGACAGAGGTGCTATTAGAGCCATACCGACTGTAGGTCTTGACCTTAGTTAGATCGGCTGTTTTAGAGTGTCCAAATTATTTTCTAAAGGAAAATTAACTTGCAAGATTAATTGAATTGCTTAACTCCTCTCATGTCTTTCTTGACTCAACTATTGCTGGAATTCTTCCTCTCCCGTTGTTTTAAGTTGTTCTTACCCTCTTGTCTGTCTTGACAGATGCCTCATCTTCAGAATTATGGTGAGCGCAAGGGAGGACTTGCCGCTGAGTTTTGGAAGCTGTTACAAGTGTTTGGAGGCTTCGATCGTCCGATGTACCGTGGAAGCAACTAGGTAGTGAACGGTTGAGACCGTGGAGTGATCTGCTGTTTGAATATCTACGCCAGGAGGGACACCAAAGCAAGTTAACCCCTAAATATCTCAGCTCGGAGGATTGTCTGGACTGAAGCAATTCAGGAAGCTTCGCGCCTCGCCATCTTAAGGATCTGCAACATCTACGCCCGTGAGCTGCAAGACACTGTCTTCCGCTACCACCCTTGTACCTCTGCAGTGGACCTTCCTGCACGTTACCCGTCCACAGATGGAGAAGGCAACGCCACCATGGTGCACCTTACTTAGTTCATCGCTGCTCAGCCGGAGTCACTGGAGTTGGCCGCCACAGAGCTGGAGTGCGTCCACGAGACCTTGCAGATGGTAGAAGAAAGGATTGTCGTGCTAGAAGAAGCCCTCTACGGTCAGTACGAGCATGAGGAGGATCAAGAAGAGGAAGATCCCGTGGAAGAAGTACCAGAGGAAGCCCCAGAAGAAGCTGAGGAGCCAGCAGAGCCTGCAAAGCCGGAGGAGTCAGCTGTGCCTACACCAGGGACGCCTGTTCCTCTGCACTGTCTTGGGGCATCTGGATCGGTTCTGACGATGCCACTCACTTCTAGGTCTCTGAGAAAGTGAGCACCGTCGTGGTTGTGGAGTCTACCTGAGCGACTGAGTTCGCTAAAGTTTAAGTTTAGTCAGGTTTAGCCAGTTTAAGGTTAGGAGAGTCGCCCTTTAGGCGGTAGATTGTGTGTTTAGGTTTTTTTTTGGTTTCTTGTATGCGTGTATGAGCTGCAAAGGCCCTTAGGCAGTTGTTGCAGCCATGCTTAGACCCTATTAATAAAAGTATTTCAGTTGAGTTTCTTGAAGTTGTGTTTGTTGGGTTTAATCTACCCCATCGATTAGTTCTTAACTCATCTTGTGCTTGCTACCTTATCTAACCCATGGAGCTTCACCAGATGGTTCAAACACGTCATCTTTCTTTGCAAGTGGTTCCTAACCGAGGATCAAGAAAATGAACAAACTCACAGAAGAGCGAGACGCCACAAGCACCCCAATCGACTTGCGAAATTTTGGAGCTTTCATGGCACTCGCACCCAAATGATGTATACCATGATGAATCAAATTCAGAATATGAATAATCAGAACAGCAACAACAATCACCACAACGAAGCCCCAATTGCTCATGGTCACCATGGACCATCTAAGCTAGCTGAGTTCATGAGGACTCGTCTACCAACCTTTTCTAGGCATGTTTCACTGGTAGAAGCTGATGATTGGTTTCGTGTTATTGAGAGAAATCTGTTGATCACTCAATGCAGTGACCGTGAGAAGGTTCTGTACGCCACTCACCAGATAGAGGGCATAACTGCCAAATGGTGGGAGAAATTTTGTGCAGCGCATGAGACGCCGTAAAATATTACTTAGGAAGAGTTTTCCACAGCCTTCCGTCAGTACCATGTGCCGGAAGGGATAATTGATCTGAAGAAGGATGAGTTCTGAGCCCTCAAGCAGGGAAGTATGTCAGTGACTGATTATCTCAATAAGTTTTCTCAGCTAGCTCGCTACGCTGCAGAAGATATCGCCACCGACACGGCTCGTCAGAGTCGCTTTCTGAAGGGATTGAATACGGGATTACAAGTCAGTTTGATCGTTGATACCTTTCCAGATTTCCAGGAGCTGGTCAACAAGGCGTTGGTTATTGAAGACAAACGGAAATAACTTCAAGACAACCGCAAACGCAGGATGGCCCAGCAAGGAAGTCACCAATCACAACAAAAGGCAAGGATAGTTTCGTAGCAGTTTAATTGTTTTCCACTGTAGAACTCTTTTAGGATGCCTGCACCAATTTCAGCACCTCGTCCAGTTGCTCAGAATTTTTGCAATTTTGCACTAGCCAACCCCAATCTAGGGAACAACCGGCAAAATGATCCAAGAGTTTGTTAATCCTGCCGTCAGCCTGGCCACTTCGCCAACCAATGCTCGTAGAAGGGAACCATCACTCCAGTGCGCTTCAACCTTGGAGCTACACTGGCCAAGACACCAGCATTGAACAACAATCAAGAAGTTTCTCAAGCTACCGGACAAACCGGAGGAGCACCGCAGTCGGTGGTCAGAGGCTGTGTCAACCACGTCACTCTAAAAGGAGTTTAGGAAGCACCGAACGTTGTATTGGATAAGTTTCTGGTAAACTCAGTACCTGCATCAGTTTTGTTTGATTCTGGAGCTCCGCATTCATCTGTTTCTAGAGTTTTTGCAACTAAGAATAACTTGGAAGTTATGCACCTTAAGCATACTTTGCTAGTCCAGTCGTCTGGAGCAGAGCTAAGCTCTAAAGTGGGATGTTTAGGAGCTAAGTTACTCATAGCTGGAGTTGAGTTTCTAGCCAACCTTATCGTTCTAGACACTCAGAGCTTAGATGTCATTCTTGGCATGGATTGGTTATCAAAGTACACAACTGTGCTAGATTGTGGCCGAAGAGGTGTAACAATCGAGGATGCCAAAGGAAACAAGGTAGAGTTTCTAGCCACCTCAGTGCGTGATGGACATTTGCTAGTCAACAGCCTAACGACCGTTGCATTGGAGGATGTGCCTATTGTCAGAGAATATCCAGATGTGTTTCTTGAAGAATTACTAGGAATGCCATCGGACTGTGGCATTGAGTTTGTCATCGATCTAGTGCCAGGGACAGCACCAATTTTGAAGACACCCTATCGGATGCCTGCCCATGAGTTAGTAGAGATGAAGAAGTAGAGAGAAGAACTTCTTGAGAAAGGTTTTATGAGACCCAGTTCCTCACCATGGGGAGCACCAATTTTGTTCGTCGAGAAGAAGGATGGAAGCATGAAAATGTGCATTGATTATCGATCTCTCAATGAAGTCACCATCAAGAACAAGTACCCATTGCCCCGAATTGATGATTTGTTCGATCAAATGAAAGGAGTCGAAGTGTTCTCAAAGATTGACCTGTGATCAGGTTACCATCAGTTGAAGATTTGCCCAGAGGATATATCAAAGACCGCTTTCTCAGCGCGGTACGGACATTATGAGTTCTTAGTCATGTCCTTTGGTTTGACTATTGCCCCTGCCTATTTCATGAACATGATGAATAAAGTATTCATGGAATATTTAGATAAGTTTGTAGTTGTGTTCATTAACGATATTTTAGTTTACTCCAAGACAGAAGAAGAACATGCTGAACACTTGAGGTTAATCATAGAGAAACTCAGAGAGCATCAGTTGTATGCTAAGTTTAGCAAGTGTAATTTGTGAGTGTAATTTCTGGAAAAAGGAAGTGGATTTCCTTAGTCATATAATGACAGCCGAGAGAGTAGCAGTTGACCCCGGTAAAGTTAAGACATTATTACATTGGGAACAACCCAAGACCGTTATTCAGATTCGCAGTTTTTTGGGAATGGCGGGATATTATCGCCATTTCATCGAAGGATTCTCAACGATTGCTAAGCCTCTTGCGTAGTTTTTGATGAAAGAGAAAAAGTTCACTTGGACTCCATCTTGTGAAGAAAGTTTCCAAGAAATGAAGAAGCGTTTGACTTCAGCCCCAGTGCTAATTTTGCCAGATATTCGCAAGGATTTTGATATCTATTGTGATGTTTTGCGTCAAGGATTAGGATGCATCCTGATGCAAGAAGGGAGAGCTGTCGCTTATGCGTCTAGGCAATTGAGACCTCATGAGGAGAATTAGCCTACCCATGATCTGGAATTAGCCGCCGTAGTGCATGCTTTGAAGATTTGGCGCTATTACCTCATCGGTAATCGCTGTGAAATTTACACTGATCACAAGAGCCTGAAGTATATCTTCACTCAGTCTGACCTGAACATGAGACAGAGAAGATGGTTAGAGTTAATAAAGGATTATAATCTTAGAATCCATTACCATCCTAGTAAGGCCAATGTCATTGCGGATGCTTTAAGCCGTAAGAGCTACTGCAATGCTTTGGAAGTGGAAGAGAATTGTCCAAAACTTCAAGAGGAATTTCAGAAGCTAAAGCTGGAAGTTGTATCTGAAGTATTTGTGGCCAGCCTAGAGGTACAGTCTACCTTGAAGAAGCAGATTCGTGAAGCTCAACCAAAAGACCCCGCGCTTTCAAATATCAAGCTCAAAATGGCAGAAGGAAAATTCAAAAACTTCACCAAAGATGATCAAGATGTATTGTGAATCAATGGACACATCTGCGTACCAGATGTTGATGGTTTGAGACAGCTAATTTTGAAGGAAGCCCATGACTCAAAGTATTCAATTCACCCTGGAAATACTAAGATTTACCAAGATGTTAAGAATAAGTTTTGGTGGCCGAATTTGAAGCGAGAAGTCGCAGAGTTTATTACCTTATGCGACGTGTGTCAGAAAGTAAAAGTAGAACATCAGAGACCAACAGATCAGTTGCAACCCCTGAAGATTCCAGAGTGGAAATGGGAAGAGGTCAGAATGGATTTTATTACAGATTTACCTAGGACTCAATCGGGTTACGATTCGATTTGGGTAATAGTGGATCGTTTGACTAAAGTTGCTCGTTTCTTGCTAGTCAAAACCACCTACTCATGAGATCGCCTTGCAGAGTTATACATGTCAAGGATTGTCAGTCTGTATGGTGTGCCTGAGAAGATAGTGTCAGATCGAGTATCTCAGTTCACCTCTCGTTTTTGGCAAAGTTTGCATGAAGCCTTAGGGATTCATCTAAATTTTAGTACTACTTGTCATGGTCAGACAAATGGACATACTGAAAGAGTTAATCAAATATTAGAAGATATGTTGAGAGCTTGTGCTCTAGCTAATGCTACCAGTTGGGACAAGAGTTTTTCGTATGCAGAATTCTCATACAACAACAGTTATCAAGCTAGTATGCAAATATCACCGTTTGAAGCTTTGTATAGTCGTGCCTGCAGAACCCCTTTGAATTGGTCAGAAACAGCTGAACGTTTGGTTTTCAGGCCAGACATTATTCAAGAAGCAAAAGAACTAGTGTTTATGATTGGAGAAAGATTAAAGATAGCTCAGTCGAGGCAGAAAAATTATGCTGATACCCATCGTCGTGACCTCAGCTTTGAACCAGAAGATTTTATTTACCTTCGAGTTACGCCACTCAGAGGTGTAAAAAGGTTTCATACCAAAGGGAAGCTTGCCCCTAGGTATGTTGGTCTGTTCAGGATTTTGGATCACTGTGGAGAAGTAGCTTATCAGTTGGAGTTGTCATAGTCATTAGCACGAGTACATGATGTCTTTCATGTCTCTCAGTTGAAAAAGTGTTTTCGTGTGCCAAAAGAACAAGCTCCGTTGGAATCAATTGAGTTGAAAGACGATCGCACTTACAAAGAACAGCCAGTCAAGATTTTGGATGTTGCAGAGCGTCATACCAGAAGTAAGACTGTTTATTTTTGCAAAGTTTAATGGAGCAACCACTCAGAAGGAGAAGCAACGTGGGAGCGTGAAGAGGAGCTGAAAGCTGAGTTTCCTAACATTTTCTCTAGCTAGCCTAAATCTCAGGGTCGAGATTCCTTTAAGGGGGGAGGTTTGTAACATCCCAATTTTCTCAGTTTTAAAAATACTTTGATAGTTACTAGGGAGAAAATTCACAATTTGGATTTATTTGAATTTAATTCAAAAGCTTAACTTGGACTTTTAGTACCAAAACAATTTAATATGATTAAAGTTAACATCAACAATTGTCAAAACTATTTTATCTGGATTCGATGTGCTTGGATATAATTTCTAGATTTTTTCTAAATGACAATTGTCAAAGATTCGATCCAAACACTGTGCGGGGAATTTTAAATGGTTTAACAATTTAAATAATCCCGATAATTCAAATAGGCTTTAGAAATAGCAAATAAAATCCAAAAATTATGAGAAAATTCACAGAAATTCTCAAAGACATTCTGGACTTAAATAAAATATTTCCAACTTAAACTTGGCAATAATTTTTGCAAATAAATTGTTTTGGGTTTAAAATAATTAAAGAAAAGCTTTTAAAAAGTCCAAAAATTCTAAGGAAAATAATTTAAGTTTTATTTTGCTAAAAGTGAAAATTTGGGATGTTACAGGTTGGAAGACCGGATTGCTAGTATAGGTTGTCGTACTATTAAGAGGGGTCTTGTCTAGTAGCTTGAGTCTCATCATGTGTTGATGCTCGTTGTGCTTGCTCTAGCTCCTGTTAGCATGTTGCCTATATCTGCGAATGTGTTTTGCAAATAGCGGAGACTCATGCATAATCCTTGTAGCATGTGACTTTAGTTTGCGAGTGTGCTTTGCAAATGGTTTAAGTCCATGTACCTTACTCCTTATGGCATTGATTCTAAAAGTCGGCAAATGTGTTTTGCAACTTGTTGAGAATCTTGCCTTTAACCCTTGTTTGCATCGAGCATCAATTGGTAAATATGTTTTGCAAATTGAGTTGAAGCGAAAGCCAACTGTGCATTTCTCAGGAAGGTCAGTAGTACCGACGTGTCGTTGGCGGTACTACCACACAGCAGTTTGACCAGGATAGTGGTGTGGTACTACCGTAACCCGGCCTGACCAAAGAATAGTTGGCGATTCATTTTTTACAGAGTGACACCTCTTTGAGCTCGGTTGCTAACCTTGAGTGCGATAGTACCGGAGTTTGTGTGGTGAAACTGCTGCGTCGCGGTAGTACCACATATCCGAGCAGAACTACCGCACACCGAAAGTTCCAAACCTTAGTTGGCGGTACGTATTCTCCAGATAGGGTCAGTGTTGGACCTCTAAGGGAAGCGGTAGTACTACCCTATGTGAACGGAACTACCGGAGAGCGGAACTACAACATATTTGTTGGCGGTAGTACCGCGCCACTTTCTCAACGGCTAGTTTAGAGGTTTTATAGCTGTTACTGTGCAGTCAATTGAAGTGCGGTAGTATCGGTCGATGAACGGCGGTACTACCGCTCGTGCTGATTTTTTCCGAGTTTGTCCCCCAACAGCTAGTTTTTGTGCGTGGACTATAAATACCCACCTTGACCGGTTGTGGGAGAGTTGCTAGTGCCATTACCCATTCCTTTGAGCAAAGAGCAAGCCCTCTACATCTTTTGTGTATGTGTTGCACTTACTAGCTTAGAGAGCAAACCCTAAGTGCATGTGTTGCATTAGGTAGTGGATTATGTATCTACTTGAGCTTAGATACTTGATTCGTTTAAGTGAGAGTCTTTGACTATTTACTCTTGGTGTTTGCCGACACCTAGACGGCGTGGAGACGTCGTGGTCCGGTGATCTTCTTAAAAAGATTGTGAGAAGGCCTGACGTTTGTGAGTGGTTTGGTGCTCGCTATCTCCGGAGTGGAGGAAGAGCAACCCTGAGTGGATCGAGGTGTTGGTTCGTGTTGGAGCCGGTCCAAGTGGTTGGACTTACCTCGGAGGTGTTTGGCTTAATTCGTGGAGCCGGTCTAATTAGTTTGGGCTTACCTCAACGTGGATTAGGGGAGACCGGTAAGTCTCCGAACACCACGGTAAAATATCATTATGTCATCGTGGTTTGCATACTTATGCTTTACTATATCGCAATTTACATTCATAGAATTAAATTGCTTACTTTTATTTGTATGATTGCTATCATTATCAATAGTCTTATATTGTTGGTGGACTTAGTCAAGACTAATTGATTTAGGTTTTAATCGAGCAAAACAGAATTGATTTACAATTATACATATAACTCAGTTTTAGCCAAAAGATTTAAAAACCGCCTATTCATTCCCCCTCTAGTCGGCCTCCTTGATCTTTCAAGTGGTATCAGAGCTTGGTCTCTGATTTTATTAGGCTTCACCGCCTAGAGAGAAAACGATGGCGACTAGTGATATAGTGCACCTTGGTGAGACACCTCTATTCGATGGCATGAATTATGATATTTGGAAAATCTGCATGTCTTGTTATTTTAAGGCCATGAGCCTTAAAATTTGGCGGATCATAGATGTAGGCTTTTCTCCTCCGAAGGATCCTTTTGCTCAAACTATTGAGGAAGAGAGATGCTCACATCTCAACGCTCAAAAAACTAAAGCTTTATTTATTGCTTTGAGTATAGAGATATTCGATGCCATTTGCAATCTCAAGAACGTTGGTGGACCTATCTTCAAGATAATTATGAAAGGTCCACCTCAACCAATAATGATTGCATAGAAGAATGGATGTTGGGAGAAGAATGTTCAACTTCTAGCTCTGACAATGAGGAGTCCTCAACTCCATCCACATCACCTCATTGCATCATGGCAAAAGGCAATAAGAAGGTAAATGATGATGACGAACCTTCATATGATGAGTTGATGGATATGTTAGAAGAGCTTAATGAATATCTTAGGAAGGAGAAGACTAAGTATAAGATTTTGAAGAAAGAACATATCTCTCTTCAAAACAATTATGAAATGCTAAAAGAAGAACATGAATCTCTCCTTCTCAAGGAAGTCATTAGCTCTAAGGCGGATATAGGAATTACATGTAATTTACTAGATGATATGCTATGTATAGCTCCTAACTCTTGCATTTCATCTAAGTTTAGCATATCCACCTCTTATGATGATTTGTTAGACATGCCTTGTAGCTCTAGTGAAAATGCTTCTACTTCCTCTATGCTTGTTGAGACTAATCTTATAGAGGAAAACAAAGAGCTCAAGGACCAAGTCACCAAGCTGACAAATGACTTGGAGAAGTGCTACAAAGGGAAAGCCTCTCTTGATGATATTTTGAGCAAGTAACAAAGGATAAGTGACAAGAGAGGAATTGGTTTCATCTCCAAGAAAAAAGGAAAATAGCAAGACAAAGCACAATGCAAGACACACAAAGAAATATGTCAAGTGCCTTGGATGCAATGAGAAGGATCACAATGCCTCAGTGTGTCCAAATCAAATAGATGTCAAGTCAAGACATTCAAAGAAGAGGCAAGCCGGCAATGAGCAAGAAAAGAAGACAAGTAAGGGAAGCAAAAGTCCAACTTGCTACAATTGCCAAGAAAATGGACACATTGGTAAACAATGTCCCATAGGTAACACTCCTAAGCCCACTCTTTATAATAATCATTATTTGCTTAGGAAGGATAAAAATGACAATGTGTTTGCTAGAATTGTTAGTTCACCAAAGAATATTGTTAAGGCCATATGGGTGCCTAAATCTCTTATGACTAACATTCAAGGACCCAACCGAGTTTTGGTATCAAAATGTGCTTAAATGCTTAATAGGTACTTGGAGAGGCATTGAATGCTTGGTTTGTTCATATAACGGTGGATTCCATCATATGTCAAAATTGGAGCCAAGTTTGAGAATGATCACTTCATATCATAAACCAATGCTATCTCGGTAACAAGTACTTACATTGAAGTATCTAGCCCTTTGTCGGACCTAGGAGCGAAGGATTCCGGATCCTCTGTGTATTCCACTCTAGTCCCATGATCAGTAGCTAGAGTACATATTTTAAACAAAAGGTGATAACATAACCATAATGCGCGATACATTCACGAAAGTTCAAGTTTATTACAAAAGTAGCATAAGTCCAAAGGTAAAGTGCAGCGAAAGTAAAAGTAGTAAGGTAGACCACATGATTCACCACAGGCAATCGTCTAGGGGCGTAGCCTAGTCGTACACGTTCTCATTCTCCTCATAGTAGTCCTCTCTTGGTCAATAATTTATTAAGCAAGGTGAGTACAAATGAATGTACTCCGCAAGTTACACCCAATAACAGATTATAATGCGTGAGGGTAAATCAAAGGATGGCTTATAGGGTTGATTTTGCATAAAGCAAGGTTTTGTTTTTCAATACTTGTACTAATTTCCAAAGCAGTTTAATCCATAACTAAAATTCATTTTCTAAATCTCAAGTTTTATAGTTAGATAACATTCACACAAGAGTGGTGAACGATACCCTCATATCACATGGCTACCCGCCCAATTTTCTATTTGGATAAATCATTTGATAAAATCTTTTGAAAACAAAATCAAAGTCTAACTTTGAATTGGCTTTGCTTCAGCATATCCATGACCGCGGACACGGCTATTCGAATAGTTTTATACTCTGCAGAGGTTGTACAAACCCACATGACACGACTTCTCTAATTTATTTGGCATCCGTCGATACCACCGCTCACTACCTTAGGTAAGCAATCTAGAGCACGTGACAAGGCCTTTACAAAGCACCATCCCACCGTAGTCCCGCCTCGCTAAGGTTTCGCTTCCTTTGGATTGAACCATCCGCCTGATTAGCCCCCTCTTGCGTCATGTGGGAATATATAAAAGTAAGTCATAATGACACCCATGCGACCGGATGGCACGGCCACGATGAAATATTACAAATTAGTTAGCCAAGTCCTCACCACTCTGGACATGTAGTTGTACGGTAAGGCTTGGCAAGTTGCGGCTTGAAGACTGGTCCTTAATTGACTTAAGGGACTTCCAATAAAACCCTGGGTCTCGATCATTGAAATGAATCGATCCCGTGCATAAACCTGCACCCACCAAACAACCATTTCACCCAAGTCTAAATCCATTTTGTTTTGTTTTGCTTTTCAAAAATCATTTGCAAAAATCCTATGGTAAAACAATACCATAGGCTTAATTAAATCATATTTGAACATTTGGCTAAATTCCCCCAAATTCAATATTTTTGGTCTAAGCATGTCTAAGCATAATGTTTTTCAACATGTTCTGGTCATACTAATGTACCAACCAAGTTTTAACTATGGTGTCAAGGAATAGCTAATTCAATAGCAACATTTGATTATACCAAGGTATTGGGAATAGCTACAATTTAAAATAGGAATTTAAATAACTGAATATAAATAAGCATGCAGTAATAGTTTAAAACAAAATTTAAATAACTTTAAATGCTGGGATTCAAACATGATCAAATGATATAACGAGGATCTAACTCTTCAAAAAGATCGGTTTCCCCAGAGTCGTCGCAATCTACATGTGAAAATGAGCCAAATTCAAATAATATTCAAATAAATTCAAATAAACTCCAAATTGAATAATTCTAGTATAGATAGGTATATCTTGATTTTAGATGAATTTAGAAATTTAAATTGCTAAAATCGGAGCTCGTACGAAGGAGAACGGCCTCTCGGAAGTTGAATATCACATGAAATGAAGAAAAGAGAATTTTTCAGATATTCTGGATTTATTTTTCTAAAGAGAATTCTTTTAACGCGTCATGCTGACGTCAACGAGGAAATTACATTTTGACCGAAATTATTTTCCAACTAAAAAAGGAAAATGCCCCGTTAGCGATGATCGGGCTGACATGCGGCTGCCACGTCGGCATAGATGCTGAGTTGGTGCCCACGTGGCGCCATGTGGTGGCCACGTTGGCACGGGGACGGCAGCGGCCTCGGCGCAAAGGCTCGCCGGTGTTTGGAAGCGCGGTGACGGTTGGCGAGGACACCAACCGTGAGAGGAGACCACGAGGAGTCCAGGGCTCACCTTGCTGGCGTTAGGGCGCGAAGGCTTGAACAGCGGCGAGGTGAAGAAGCAGCGATGAGGTGCGGGTGAAGGCGGCATTGGAGCTCCTGTCGGTCTTGGACGGGGATGGTGAGCGCACGAGAGAGACCTCGGTGTTGCGGTGCTGTAGGTGTTGATAGCGGTGATAGACCACCTTCGGCGGTGATGAAATCACTGGAGAAATAAACTCCGTCCGCGAGTCTTCAACGGTGGAATACGAGAAAAGAAGAGGGAGAGGGAAGAGGGGAATAAGGGGAAAGAAGAGAGGAGGAGGAGGGGCACAGGGTGACACGGCTCCGGCGGCGTGAGACCCACCAAAGTGGTGGCTCGGTGATGAGGCGGCACTGTCGGTGCCGAAGAAGAAAGAGGGAGGGACGCGGCGTTGAGCTACGGGCGGAGAAAGAGAGAAAGTGCGAGGGGACAGGAAAGAGAAGCACAACCGGCTTTTAAAGGCAAGGGTGGAGCAGGTGATGGAAGGTGGCATGGGCACGCTAGTGTGGGTGCAGAAGAATGGCGCCATGTGGCACTCGCATGCGGGCGATGTGCTCGTGGAGAAGAGTAGGAGAGGGAGAGACAGACAGAGCGGCCCCACCTGGCGGCGAGTGGAGGGAGGAGAGGGCGTGGGAGGAAGTGGCGTGGGCCGGTTGGGCCGAGAAAATGGTGTAACATCCCAAAATTTTCCTTTTGGCAAAATAAAACTTAAATTATTTTCCTTGGAATTTCTGGACTTTTAAAAAGCTTTTCTTTAATTATTTTAAAGCCAAAACAAATTTATTTGCAAAAACTATTACCAAGATTAAGTTGGAAATATTTTATTTAAGTCCAGAATGTCTTTGAGAATTTCTGTGCATTTTCTCATAATTTTTGGATTTTATTTGCTATTTTCTAAAGCCTATTTGAATTTCTGGAATTAAATCAATTGTTAAATCAATTAGAAACCCTCAAATAGTCCTTGGGCCCAATCTTACCCAGCCCACTCCTTTTCCTCACGCGCACGTGGCCCAGTTGGCCCGCTTGCCCGTGTGTTTCACCTGTAAACCATTTCAACCGTTGGATCTAAAATAAACCTCGCCGTCGCGCCGACAAGTAACGGCCGCGCACGTTCTCGTCGATTCAAGCTCGCCCTCACCCGATAAAAGGGAGCATCACCTTCGCGTTCACCCCCGCAACTCTTTCTCCCAAGTCCTAGACCTCCTACACGTCTCTAGCCGCTGGAATCAAAGCTTGAAGCCGCCGGAGCCCTAGACGCTCCGCTGCTAAATTCGCCGCCGTCACCGCCGCCCCCGACAACACCATTGTGTTCACCATCAAGTGGACCACCTCGTGCTCGCATCAATTTCACCGGAGCAGCCCTGGAACGACTTCACCGCCTTCGACCGAACTTCGCCGCTGCCTTTCACCTCGCTGCCGTCAACCCCGCCACGCCTCGACATCGAAACCCTACGCATAAGTTCCCCATCTTCTCCTCTTGCCTTTGGTGCCATCCATTCGCGTCGCCGTGGCGCAGAGCGCCGGTGACCATTGGGGTCCGAGCTCCACCGTCGCCGGTCCGACGTGGCAAGGCCACGTGGTGCCAAGTCGGAGCCAGTTGGCTGCCACGTAAGCCATTTTCGTCCAGTCAACGCACACGTCGATGATCGCGTGGACACACAGTCAGCTCACACGGGCCCACATGTCATAGACTGAATCCCAGCTTCTGTGCACTACTGACGTCTTAATTAGAATATTCTTTAGAAAAATAATTGAGGAAATTCTAGAAAATCTGGTTTTAGGGTTTTATTTAGTTTTAGAACTTCTAGGAGCTCGTATTTCTTCATACAAACTCCGATTTAGGTTTCAAATTTCTAAATTTATTTAAAAGCATAAACTAGCTATATAAACTAAAATTATTTCATTTGGAGTTCATTTGAAGTTCATTTTGAATTTTATTTGAATTTGGCTTATTTTCACGTATAGATTTCGACGAGTCCGAAGAACCAGAATTAATCAACGACCAGACTTTTGAGCAAGGCAAGTTACATTCTTTGATCATGTTTGAATCCCAGATTTAAAATTATTTAAATTCTATTTTTAAATTGTGTAATGCATGCTTATTTAAATTCAGTTATTTAAATACCTATTTTAAATAAATAGTTATACCTAAAATCCTTTGTATGGTCAAGTTTGATATTGAACTAAATATCTTGTTACCATAGATAAAACCTGGTTGATACTTTAGTACGAACTAGGATCATTTGAAAAGGTTATGCCAAGTCATGCTTAGACCAAAATGTTTCATTTGGGGAATTTAGCCAATAATTCAATTCTTGTTTAAAAATAAGCCATGGTATTGTTTTACCATGGACTCTTTTGTAAATGATTTTGAAAACAAAAATAAAAGGTCGTTTAAACTTAGGCAAAATGGATGTCAGGATGGTACAGGTTTATGTACATGATTGAATCTTTTCATTGATCAAGTCTAGGGTTTTGGTATGTTGCCCAAGTTGTTTAAGGACCGTCGTGAGAGCCGCTTTTGCTAAACTTCACCGTACTACCACATGTCTTGTGTGGGCAGGACTAGGCTTAATAATTTGCAATACTCTACTGTTATTTGTGCTATGTGTTGTGTGGGTGTTGGTTAGACAGTATTCCCACCTGGCGCAAAAGGGGCCTTCCGGAGGATGGACAGTCCACTGGAAGTGAAACCTTAGCGGGCATAAATACTTTAGAGTAGAGCATTGTAATGGCCTTTTGATAATTGCTTAGTCGCACGCCTTCGGAAGCGTGTATTGGCCGGCATCAAAAGCAAATTATCTCTTATGGGTAAAGCTGTACAATCTCTGCAGAGTGTAAAACTATTTGAATAGCCGTGTCCATGGTCATGGACATGTTTAGCATTTGTCAATCAAAGTTAGACTTTGGTTTTGATTTCAAAATGGATTTGACACAAATGGTTTATCAATTTGGAAAGTTGGGTGGTTAGCCATGAGATAGGAGGGTATCCTTCTCTACATCTTTGTATGGAGGTTATCCAACTATAAAACTTGAGTTTCATAAAATGAATTTTAGCTATAAAATAACTGCCTTGGAACTTAGTATAAATATTTGAAAGAAACATGGTTTTATGCAAAATCAACCCTATAAGCCTTCGTTTGTAATCCTTGCATGCATTAAATTCTGTTATTTGGATGTAACTTGCGAGCACGGAAGTTGTGCTCATCCTTGCTTATTGCAAATAATCTCAGAGGAGGAGTACTTCGTGGACGAGGAGGACTTGGACGGCTAGGCTGCGCCCCCAGACGATTGCCTGTGGCGTATCGTTTGGCCTACTACTATCTTTTGCTTCATTTTCTTTAGGCCAAGTGCCCTTTTGTAATAAATACTCTGATATTATGAATAAAGTACGTGATGTGGACTTGTTACCATATTTGTAAACTGTGTACACGCTATTCTTGGACTAGTGTTGTAAACACAGAGAATCTGGGATTCTTCTATCCCGGGTTCGACAAATGGGCCGCGCACGTGAGAATAGTAGATGGGCCAAGTGAAATTCGGGTTGAATTAGTTTTTCCGAATTTCGATTGATTTACTAATTTCAAAATTCCAGTTAATTTAATTTAGCTCTAGAAAATAGAAAATAAAGTCCAAAAATTATGGAAAAATTCAAAGAAATTTCCTGAGGCATTCTGGACTTAAATAAAATATTTTTAACTTAACATTGGTATTTAATTTTGCAAGTAGATTAGTTTGGTTTTAACATAAATAGGAAAAATCTTTTAAAATTCTAGAAAATTTAGAAAACTCAAGAAAAATAATTAAATTTTATTTTTAACCAAAATTAAAAATTTTGGGTGTTACACCCTTTTACCTTGTGTATATTACATTCCATGAAAATCTTTTCAAAATGGTGTTCTTGCTCTTGTCCAAAAACTGCTTTAATTGAAGTATTGAGCAAGATAGTTAAGTGACACATTAAGGTGGAGTGCTAAGTCATTTACATGTATATCACATCCTAAAGTGTGCCTAAATTTATTAAGTGCTAGTATTGTTTTTCAAAATTGAGCCTTTTAGCCAAAAGTCAAAAATTTCATAACTATTAGTAATCCTTTGATAAAATAGCTGCAAAATGTATACAAATATTTTTCAAAGGTTTTGGCTCAAGAAAAACCTATTTTAAGTGAAAATGAGTTTCTAGCCAAAATTCTAGATCATAGCATCTTGTTTTTACATAAACTAGATTTTTGTGTAAAATCTATTCTAAAAGAAATTTGAAAATTGTCCCAAAATAAAAATCCTAGAGTTGACTATTCTAAACCTTTTTGGTATTCAAAAGATTTCCAAAATGCCAACCCAACAAAAGTTATTTGATTTTGAAACTCGTCCATAATACTAGTTTGGCCTAAGTGGTCACTTTCTAGTACTTAAGTGAGTTTTGCCATTTGAGCCAAATGTATTCACATGAATAGTATTAATAACTCATACATAAAATTGGATGCTCTAAAATTCTTCTTATGCTCAATTTGGCTCTTTTGAATAAGTTTCATGAAAATAAGTTTTATTTGCGAAAACAAAAGCTTAATTCATAAAAACTATGTTCTTAGATACTCTTTAGTCTCTTCAATGCATAATGATCCTGAATGACATCTATTTGAGTGCAAAACTAGGGATCTTTTGCATATTTCTCTATTCCAATATCTATCCCTGAAGTTCTAGAAAAATCAAAACTACCGACGTTATTCCAGAGGTACTACCTCTTTGCGGTACAACCGGCATGTGAACGGAGGTACTTCTGCATCTCGGTACTACTGCCATTTGCACGTCGGTACTACTGATTTCTCTGACAAGACAACCATTTCATTCTATTATATTTTTAAACCTACTTTGGCTTCTTCCTTTGGTCAAGTTTATTCGTGTTATATTCGCTAGCTACCCTCAATTACTTTCTTGACTTCATATGCCATTTTTATCACATTGTGATGTTTTTTTATCATCATAAAAATGGTATTCTCTCTAAAAGTGAAAGTTTCTCTTGATGATCTTGACCTCGGCATGAGATTCATCTTTTCACATAATATCATCTTATCCCTTCAAATGATATCTGATTTCATTTCTTGCCAATCATGCCTCTCTTGACCAAGCTCATGTGCTCTCCATGTATGAGTGGATTCTCTCTTTCCCTCTTCTCTTTGGATGCCTTCTTTGAAGATCTTTGCGAGAGAAGTTTTAAGCACTTTGTAATTTCAAGTCTTGTCGATACGTGGTATCCACAAGTGATGTTTAAGGACTATCTTTCAAGTGTGATCCACATATAGACATTTTTGGTGCTTAATGTCAAAGGAGAACAATCTAGTTGCAAATAATGGTCAAATGAGAGGGTTTGAAATCATCATGAGCTTTGGATGGATCTATTTCAAAGAGATATTGATTGGATAGAGAAAGCCTTTGTGTGTCAAAGGAGTACAACCTTTGTGTAAGGGGGAGTTTTTCTTAGCGCAAATAAAAACGTTTTGGGTAAACTATTATATGGGAAACCTAATTTGCAAAGACTCGTTTTGGCTTCGCTTTATTTTGGATTTTTTGTGCTTAATGCCAAAAGGGGGGAATGTTTGGGAGAATATTTGGATGATTTTAACCTTATTCCTTACATGGATATAATTTAATTGCTTCAATTATTATCTTATGTTGATTCATATCAAAATGTTGTTATTGATAAAGGATTTGTCATGAATCACTAAATAGGGGGAGATTGAAGAATCTAGACCCACCATTATGAGTTAATAGAGTATTTTAGTGATTAATGACAAATCTATTTGTGAGACTAACAATTCTATTATTATACCTATTGTTTAGTCTCAGTTGGATAAAAAAGTGAAAATCAAAGAGGTATGCATTCGACATTATATCCCTATATCTTTTTGCATTCCTCGAATCCAAAATATAGGTTGAACTCCACCAAAAGTCTAACTTGAAAGCGTGCATATGTTCTTATTACATATTGGTGTATGCACATATTTAGGGGGAGTTTACTCTACGATTTGTGGTTTCATTAGTATTGATCCTTGATCTCTACTTTAAAACATATCATTGAGTATATAAAACTTGTGTAGTTCATATATACTCATATATCTTTACATTCAATTATTTGCATTTATGATGGTTGTCATCAATTACCAAAGAGGGAAAGATTGAAGTATCTTGCCCCACCATTATGAGTTAATGGTATCTTGTGGCAATTAATAACAATCACATTGTGGAACTAACATTTTCCATGAGTTGGATGAATAAGTTATGTTCCATGATGATATATACTTTGAATGACATCATAAGTTGATCGTCATCAAGTCAAGGTTCAAGAAAAGAATGCATCATATGTTTATGCATATCAAGATCTTGAAGAAAAGGAAATCATCAAATGAAAGAGTGCATCATGGGTTAATGCACATTCAAGTCAAGAACTTGAAGTAAAGAAAATCATCATATGTTGATGGTTATCAAGTCAATGACCCGGTCTTGAAGTGAAGATGTGCATCATCAAGCTTCAAGAAGATGTTCAAGGCAAAGGTATGACTAGCTAGGGCTAAGGATGTGTTTCTAGTCTTTTACCGGTCTTAGTGTTTGGTTGGAAGACCGGATTACTAGTATAGATTGTCGTACTATTAAGAGGGGGTATTGTCTAGTAGCTTGAGTCTCATCATGTGTTGATAGCTCGTTGTGCTTGCTCTAGCTCCTATTAGCATGTTGCCTATATTTACGAATGTGTTTTGCAAATAGCTGAGGCTCATACATAATCCTTGTAGTATGTCACTTTAGTTTGCGAATGTGTTTTGCAAATGGTTTAAGTCCATGTACCTTATTCCTTGTGGCATTGATTCTAAAAGTCGGCAAATATATTTTGCAACTTGTTGAGAATATTGCCTTTAACCCTTGTTTGCATTAAGCATCAATTGGCAAATGTGTTTTGCAAATTGAGATGAAGCGAAAGCCAACTGTGCATTTCTCAGGAAGATCGGTAGTACCAACGTGTTATTGGCGATACTGATCGGGATAGTGGTGCGGTATTAGCGCAACCCGGTCTGACCGAAGAATAGTTGGTGGTTCGGTTTTTACAGAGTGACTCCTCTTTGAGCTTGGTTGCTAACCTTGAGTGTGATAGTACCAGAGTTTGTGTGGCGGAACTACCGCATCGCGGTAGTACCACATATCTAAGCAGAACTACCGCACATCAGAAGTTCCAAACCTTAGTTGGCGATACGTATTCTCTAGAGAGGGTTAGTGTTGGACCTCTAAGGGAAGTGGTAGTACCGCCCTATGTGAACGGAACTACCGGAGAGAGGAACTACCACATATTTGTTGGCGGTAGTACCGCACCGCTTTATCAACAGCTAGTTCAGAGGCTTTTATAGTTGTTACTGTGCAGTTGGTTGATGTGCGGTAGTACCAGCCGATGAACGGCGGTACTACCGCTCGTGCTGATTTTTTTAGAGTTTTTCCCCCACCGGCTAGTTTTTGTGTGTGGGTTATAAATATCCACCTTGGCTGGTTGTGGGAGAGTTGCTGGTGCCATTACCCATTCCTTTGAGCAAAGAGCAAGCCATTTACACTCTTATGTGCATGTGTTGCACTTAGTGAGCTTAGAGAGAAAACCCTAAGTGCATGTGTTGTATTAGGTAGTGGATTATGTATCCACTTGAGCTTAGACACTTGATTCGTCCAAGTGAGAGTCTTTAACTTGTTCCTCTTGGTGTTTGCTGACACCTAGACTGTATGGAGGCGTCAGGGTCCGGTGATCTTCTCAAGAAGCTTGTGAGAAGGCCCGACGTTTGTGAGTGGTTTGGTGCTCGCCATCTCCAGAGTGGAGGAAGAGCAACCCCAAATGGATCGAGGTGTTCGTTCGTGTTGGATCCGGTCCAAGTGGTTGGACTTACCTCGGAGGTGTTTTGGCTTAATTCGTGGAGCCGGTCCAATTAGTTTGGGCCTACCTCAACGTGGATTAGGGGAGACCGGCAAGTCTCCAAACATCACGGTAAAACATCATTGTGTCATCGTGGTTTGCATACTTGTGCTTTACTATATCGCATGTTACATTCATAGAATTTAATTGCTTACATGTATTTGTATGACTGCTATCATTATCAATAGTCTTATATTGTTGGTGCACTTAGTCAAGACTAATTGATTTAGGTTTTAATTTAGCAAAATCGAATTGATTTACAATTCCGCATATAACTCGGTATTAGCTAAAAGATTTTAAAACCGCCTATTCAACCCCCTCTAGTCGGCCTCCTCGATCTTTCACTCTCCCTCCTTCCTCTCCCCCTCTGGTTCTCTCCTCTTCTCGCCACCGCCACCACCACCACCATCCTCCACCGTCGTTGACAGCAGATCTAGCCGGCGACAACAATCCTCTAGCTTTTTTATTTGTTTCATTTTTTATTTTTCTTTTCTGTTGTAAATAAATTATTTATGTACTTATTCTTTATTGCAATAATTATTTATTGCAATTATTTCTGTAATAATTGTTTGTTGTAATAATTATTTATTGCAATTATTTCTGTAATAATTGTTTGTTGTAATCATTATTTATTGCAATTATTTCTGTAATAATTGTTTGTTGTAATATTTATTTATTGTTGATTGTCGTTAATTACATTAGTTACGGTCAATTTGTCGTTAATTACTATTAGTTGCTGTCAAATGTCGTTAGTTATCAACAATTATCGTTAATTACTGTTAATTGTTGTCAAATGTCGTTAATTAGGCTCCCACTTCCCAGACATGGAAAGATTGCACATCGTTAGTTATCGTCATTTGTCGTTAATTACCATTAGTCATCGTCAAATATCGTTAATTGTCATCAATTGTGTTAATTGCAGTTAAACGTCATTAAACAAGTCATTACTTTCCTTAGGGGAATTTCAAATATTTCTCGTCTTAGAAGCTGCAATCAGGCTAAATAAAAGCTAGGCAGTCAAACACCAAACCTTTTCAACCCAACCGTTCAGCCCTGCAGCACAGTTGGAAGCCGCTTTTCAAGAAAGCCACAACTGTGCCAAACAAGCCCTAAGGCTCCATGTTGAACAACAGTGCATCAGTTTCCTTTTAGCCAGAAGAAAACCGTGCACTTAGCTCAAGGCACCTCTCATGTTCTAAGTACCAACAGCTTGGGGTAAAAACGGATAGAAACGGACGGATAATGGCTCCACTATATTTGTTTTCATATTTTTACCGGATGCGTATACAAATACAAATACAAATAATGTCGAATACAAATACAAAGTGAATACTAATCGAAACGAATATGGTCACAAATATTTTTCGGAACATGAAAACCCCTTAAATTGTATGCCAGAAATTAACAGAAATACTTAACTAGTTTATTTGATCGAAACATTCATTAACTGTTCATATTTTCAGCAACCACAAATAGCATTGGCTCTTGCAAGCTGGAATGATTAGTTCATCACAGACATAACACTTAGTTTATCGCATTTAGCTCATAAGTCATCACACATTCACACTTAGTTTATCACGTACATAAAACTTAGTTCATACTTAGCTAGCTCATCACACCTACTTAATTCATGCATACATAGTTCGATAATACCTAGATATCATGTCTCCAAAAATATGATAGTACTTAGTTCATCACATACTAACATACATAGCCACATAGGTTGATAGGCAAGTTTCAATAATATAGAAAAATTCATTGCAGGCTTCATAGCCTCTTGTGAGATTTGGTCATTCCTTGACTTCATGCTTGTTCGCCAAGTGATTTAGGGATGTAAGTTGGTAACAGATAATCCGAAACATCCAACATCCGAATCTGAAAAAAAATCCTTATCTGGTACGAATTTCAGCATCCGAATACTTAATCGAATTCAGATCTGAATATTATCTGATTACATTTGCCGAATTCGAATTCAAATATGGTATGGCGCACCCTGTCAAATTCGAATTCGAATATCTGAATGATTTCTGACTTAATAACACTCGTCCCGTCGTCCGGTACTCCCAAAATCCATAGCTATTAGCTAGTCCAATTGGGCCAAGGACTCAACGCCCACAGCCCAAGGCCCACAAGTTAACCTAGTATTTTAATCCCATTCTTGACTCCTCGTATTGACCAGTTGATCTCTTCTTTTTTTATCTGATCGGCGCCGCCGCACTGCATGTGATCATGAGCCTGAGAGCCTCTACTTGACTACCTCTTTGCGAGGAACAACCGAACAAGACTGCTTCTCCTCCTTGTGAGTCTTAATTCCTCCCTTCATTAGCATTTGTCCCCCGATTCCCTTTTGGTTGATCTGCTACATTGATGGTGTCACTGCTAGTAAAAGTGCAACACTGCATGTATAGAAAATTTAGCACTTGCATTTGAGTTGATCATCTATTTTTGTTTGGTAGTGAGAAAATGGAATCAAACTACTGTGTTTTGACTATTTGTAGTTTGGAGAAGATAAGTGCACCAAATCAACGATAACTGATAAATATTCAACCAAGAAGAAACATGTATGTATACTGTATTATTTACAAAAACTTCTATGGACTATAGTCTTGTTCCTTTGCTCATTTCAATCCCTGTATGTGATCTAATTTATTTTTTGTTTCTATAGAACTCCATGGCACTTGGAACAGGGAGTGTTCCAACTGGGGGTGCAAGTGCTGCTCTAGTAGCGAATGTCACTCCTGTCACTCCTACCGGAGATGGTAATGCCCGAAGTATTCCCATTGAGAATGTTGTAGCAGATGTTGGTGCTAGGACTTCAGCTATGGCAACTGTAGAGCAAACCAAGAAAACGAACAACAAGGCACCAAGGAAGAAAACTTTAAAAGTTTGGAAGCATTTCACTGCATCTAAGGTTGAAAAGAAAGAGGACAACAAGGTTGCGGTGATAACCATGGCAAAGTGCAACTACTGCAAGGTAGTACTATGTGCTGATAGCACGCAAGGTACAACACACCTATGGAACCATTACAATTCGCAACATGGAAAATCTACGAATCATGCTACTCTTCAATTTACAAAAGTAGGAGATGAATGTGTTTTACAGTCTTGGAAGTATGATCAAGATCTTAGTGTTTACAAGTATCATCTTGCAATTACCATGCATGAATATCCATTCAATTTTTTTGAGCATCAGTACACCAATGATTTCATTAAATCATTGTGCCCCACATTTCCTATAAAGTCCCGCACGACCACCAGGAAAAGAATTATGGATATTTTTATGGATGAGAAGAAGAAGGTTCATGATCTGTTTAAATCTCTTAAATGTCAATTGAGTTGTGCAATGGATGTTTGGACTTCTAATCAAAATAAGGGATATATGTGTGTTACTTGCCATTTTATTGATGATGATTGGAAAATCCAGAAACAAATCACAAACTTCATGCATTTAGAAGGAAGAGATTCAGAAGCAAATTTGAGTAGTGCGTTTGTCAGAAATATGACTTCATGGAGTGTTGAGCATAAATTATTTGCTTTGACATTGGATAATGCTTCTGCGAATAAAGTATGTGTGGAGACTGTTACTTCAACACTGGACGAGCATGATTCCCTAGTTTGCCATGGGAAGTTATTTTTATGTGCGATGTGTGACTCATATTATTAATCTCATAGCAAGGGATGGTGTGGCTATTGCTGGGCCAGGTGTAGATAACATTCGCTCTATAGTAATGATTGTTAAGAGTTTGCCCTTGCAATGGGAAGAATTTAGAAAGCAAGCTTCAGATTTTGGATTGGACCCATCAAAAGGCCTTTCTCAAGATGTAGCCACTAGTTGGAATTCCACCTACTTGATGCTACGAGATGCAGTTCACTTCAAGAAAGTTTTCCAAAGACTTGCTCTTCTAAATCCAAGTAAGTATGGCTCTTGTGCTCCATCTAGAGATGAATGGGAGAAGGCAACTACGTTGTGTAATTGTTTGAAGAACTTTCACAGTGTCACTGAACTTCTCTCGGGCTCTTCCTATCCAACCGCAAACTTATTTTTTTGTAGAATTCTCTGAAATTAACACCATGTTGATTGAGTGGTGCAAAAAAAGTGATACCTTTATTTCTTCCATGGCAACAGCTATGAAGGAAAAGTTTGACAAGTATTAGGAGATGAGTAACATGTCTCTAGCTGTTGTGTGTTTCTTAGATCCTCACTACAAGATGAAGGTGGTTAAGTTCTACTATCAAGAGATGAATGATGACTACTTGATTGGAGTGATATCCAATTTTAAGGTTCTTGTCAAACAACTATTTGATTCCTATGCATCTCAATACACCAATCCTTCAAATAGTGCTATGCAGCCTTATGTTGGAACTTCTAGTGGGAATGCTCGCTGCCATGACATAGATGCTGATGAGCCAAAATGGAGAAAGTTAAGTACCTTCCTAAAACACATTACTGAAGAAGCTCAAGAGAAGTCTGAATTGGAAATGTATTAAAGCAAGCCATTGTTGAAATGGCCAGAAGGTGAACACTTTGATATTTTGTCGTGGTGGAAGACCAGCGGTGGAAAGTATCCTATTCTTGCTCTATTGGCCCGTGATGTTTTGGCCATTCCTGTATCATCCGTTGCATCCGAGTTAGCTTTTAGTGCTGGAGGACGAGTGGTTGACAAATATTGTAGCTGTTTGGACCCAGAGGTAGTGGAGGCCTTGATTTGTACCAAGGATTGGATTAGGGCATCCAAGAAAGGTAATTAGAAAATAATTAAATGTTATAACTTTTGTTTTACACATTATACAAATGATTTAGTCACTACCCTTTCATTGGCTTGTAGGTGAAAATGAAGTTGCTTCAATTGTGCAAGAGTTAGAATGCCCTGACCTTGTGGACACAAATGCAGTTGACCTTGAGTAGACAAATGGAGAAGTAGAACACAAGTGAAACTCGTTTCAGCCTTTTCTATTGTCGTTGCTTTTGGATGTACTTTGACACTTTGTTAGTTTAAAGTATATGGTCTAGATTACTATCTCATACTCTCGTTGGTGTTATTTTGGAACCTGGATGGCTACATGCAGGAACTCACATATATTATGCCCTCTTGTTATGTCATCAATTAATCACCACACGGTTGGATTAGTGGTGGTACTATAATGTTGCTCTCATGAAACATTGCCTCTAATAGTTATAGTCATATAGTGATACGTTTTATTAGCTCCCATGATACACTTGCAATGCTCCAGAAAAAAAATCCTTTCAATTTGTTGTTAAACATGACAGGCATTCAAACTCGATTGAATTGAGTCCTAAATCCGATTTGAATTCGTATTCGTTGCACATCCGATTCGAATTCGAATTCGGTGTACATCCGATTGACATTCGAATCTGACTAAATTTATATGGAAACGAATATGGTTTGGCCAATATCCGATTCGAATTCGATCGTTTACACCCTACTGATTCCAAAAGACTTGTGTGCCTCTCACGCTCTCACGATGAGATTGGTAATCGCACTTGCATTTAGCCCAAAGCTCTGTAATCATCCTGCCATCTAGTCCTTTCTTCTTTTTCTCATATTTTGTGTAGTGCCCCCAAACATCAGAGCTGTACTTCTTTGCTCTCTTCCCAGCAGGAGTAGGAATGTCGGTCTTGGTACCAGTTTCACCAGTCAAATCAACTTCATTCCTTGGCACCAATGCACTAGCTGCTGGATCAGAAACATTTGTAGTAGTGATAAGTGGTTGTGGCACCGGCAAAGCTAGAGATGTATTACTTACATTTGCACTGCTACTTGCAATTGTAGATTCCATCACAAATCTAGCATCTAGCACAAGATAGTGGAGGGAATACATAAGAAATCAATCACGTACGGACTACAAAGAAAATATGAATGAAGTGAGTCAACCGACCAATAATCACTATTATTACTACCGTAAAAATTGAGAGAGTGTAGACCGACCAAATTTGGAGAAGATTGTGATTTGTGAGGGGGAGGAGATGGGGCGCTTACCTCGGTGGAAGGCTTCCGGAGGGCGACGGCAGCGAGCAGGGCAAAGAGTGGGTGCCGGCGTGGGCAAGGAGTGGGTGCTGGCGTCGGCAAGAAGGGTGGGCGGACTGCGACGTTGGCAGGGTCGAGGGGAGTTGGGCGTGTCGCGTGGGGATTGGACTTGGAGTTGGAGGTAGGCGGCAGCCTGACGCCCTTAATGAATGGGGAATTGGGGATCGTCGTGAGGAAACCCTAGTGTTGATGAATGATAATGATGTGCTGTTAGGTTGGGTTGGCCTAAATTGTTGAAGCCTTGAAGGGGTTATGAACTCCGGATATCCGACCTTATTAATTTTTGGATAATCTGTATTCGACGGATCGTGGGGCTATTATATTCGTTTTTGTTTGGATCGGTCGGAAACTATCCGATCCGTTTTCACCCCTACCAATAGCTACTACCAAGTAGGAGTACAACACAACCTACACAGGGAGCACTGCTACTGTGTTACAGTTCTTGTCCCTTACCAGTTTGCCGCAGTCTAAGTGCTCAACTGCAAGTGGTGAAGTAGAAACCGAAGATATCATACAAAGAAAAAAGGTAGAGACTAGAGACGAAGCAGAGAGAGAGACGGCTGCTTCGATGGAGGGGTGTGTGCCATGGGCCAATAGGCCATGGCCATGTTTGCGCGTTAGGGTTTGGGCCTTTATGGCCTTATTTTTCTGCGAATGTGAACTTTTCGACCCTGCACTTTTCAGTTCTGTGGCTCTGCTAAGCGAAAGAGCGCCTGCCCTAAAATATTCAGATATGAGCCCGGATCATCTTTAAAAATGTTATTGGGCTTGGGGGTGGTTGAGTGGACTGGTTTTGTGCAGCATTTTATGTTGGTTTTTTCTTTTCCAGATTCTACGATTTGTCTGATTGTCTCTACAGCACAGCACAGCGCCATGATATGATGTTGAAGGCTGACCAGAAAGAGACACAGACACCAAGTGGCTAGTACTCGTACTCATCATTCTATTATATAGTGGCGGATCTAGAAGAAAAATAACCGGATGTCCTCTATATATATCATCACATATGTATAGAGTTACTGAGTTTATGTTACAGAGTACACACCTATATATACATAGGTTTTAATAAGGTAAAATAAAATCGGATCCGATGTCCTGTGCACCCCTAAACCTTACTTGGTTCTATGATTCTATAATTGACCAGAGGAGCATATGATAACTCTGCTCGAACGAACCTAGTGGCTAGTACTCCGTCAAGGCGTCAAGCCTTTGCGCCGGCCGGATCTCGCCGCGCGCCACCTATTGGCCGCACACGCGTACTTGCCAGTTGCCAGTTGCCTGCGACTGCCACACGCATGCCCCTATCCACGCCTCGTCCCGTGCCTCATGCCCTCATCACGCGTACAATGCGCCGATGCGACCACGCGCGCCCGCCCCGCCGGCCGCGCGCCGATCAAAACCACACACGTCGCTCGACAGCCGGCACGCAGCCCTCGATGCACGCGTCGCGCCGCGCCGTGCGTTCGACCCCGCGCGCGCGCATGGTTGCTACGCTCCGCAGCCGCCTCACTCATACATGACACACACATGCACATTCCTCGGTTGGTTGCGCGCGCGCGCGCGGCGCCTCTAGGTGGGCCACGAGAGACCACGTACGACTCGATCTACACTGGTCTTCACTGTTTCTATCGGAGTCCAGTTCATGCCAAGTTACCCGGCTGGGACCAAATTCGGTCCTACGTACTTGATCCGTCTCAATTTTGCGGCTGCAACAAACGCTTGCATGCGTGTGCGCTCCAGATCAAAGCTGCAAGCGTGTTATGCGCGTCAGCTAGCTATCCAGACACGCGCTTTTCACGTACGCTTTTCGCCGAGCCTAGATGTTGTCTTTAGCCAAATACAGACCACCGTTACCTGCCGGTGGCTACCGATTAGGACTTAGGAGGATGTTAGCCGTCCGGTTTTGGTTTGACATCCATCCCTTCATGCAGGACAGATTGACATCGACCACACTCTATCGCTCTTTAGATGTGATGACAGAGACAATTCGACAGAAAAGGAAATTCTAGCCAGCTGCCACTCTTTGACTGCACGCTAGCTCTTCTCTTCTTCTTCAGCCGCAAACGCAATCCTTTAATTAATTAATTAACCACCGGGGAATCATATCGCAAGGAATAGATGCAATCGTGCTAGCTAGTCTTAGCTCAGCATGCACATCCGTGATTGTTCCGATCCATCGCTCGATCGATCGATCTAGCTAGTCTAATTACTAGTGCACTTCTGGTCCAGCAGAGACTAGAGTGCACAGATTCCAATTCTTCAGCTTTTGCAAAAGGTGATACATACACTGTAGCTTTCCATCCATAAACAATGGCAAAGATATGGGGAAAGCCTATCTCTCCCTATGGCAAGACGACAAGAGTGGCGGCACGTCGCCTTTAATCAGTTCGTCTAGAAATGGTACCTGGTCCCCTGTGCATTTCGTTCATAAAACGTACTGAATTATATATTCGTCTAGTTAAGGTGATGAGCTTTGTGTTCATGTTTCCTTGTACCTTTTCTGTTTCCAATAATAAAATTATCCATGTAGAGGAGTTTTGCCTTTTTTTTTTTTGATGGAAAGGGAGATCCCAAAGTTTCCAAATGTGGTACGTCCCATTTCCACTTAATTAGAACTGCCTATATTCATTTGTTCAATTCTTTTCATCCATTTCCTGATTTTTTTAGCATTACTCAGTCACCTTTTGCATAATTATTATCAATGGAAGAATAAATTCAGCATGTGTGTATGAGAACGGTTGGGAAAAATTGATAATAATGCTCGCATGGATGCAAAAATAGTGTTTTTTTTGTTAGGCATATATTCAGACGATTTCAATATGAAAATGCAACGCCTATAATGGCAGAAAAGCATTGAAGCACTTTCGACCATTAATGTACCATTGAGTTGCTCAGGAATAATTCACCCGCACATCGATCTTACGGCAAACGGTTGGCCAAACCTGTAAAAAAATTGTGAGAATCTGTCTTATTTGAAAATAAATCACTTTATCAAATTTACCAGGAGTATACATGTAAAAAAACTAGTTAGTGATCGTAAAGTGGATTCTTCAAACGCACTGCACTAGATAATTTAACCATCTTTATATACATTATCGGTGACAACGTGACGCAAATTAGTTGGTTGTTCGATCAACCGCAGGTCCCATGCACACTACGGCAAGTTGTGTGAATTCTTGTTTAAATTCGTCCTGTAACATTACCAAAGAGAAACTCATCCATGGCCGTTTCTGTACAGGTGACAGTGGTGTGGTGGTCAAATGTCAATATGTTCTCCCGCTACTGCATCTCAGATTCTCATGAAAGAGAGAGAACAATGAGAGATAAAAGGAATGGCTAGAAGTGGCGGTGGGCAGGATGCACATGTGGGTTAATTTGGTTTAGGATTACAAGGCGCATTGGGAGAAGTACTGCTTGGCTACAGTAATTATTTGGTTATATTCAGAGGAACAGTACATATATGAAGAATCAGGCTTCATGCCTGGACTTGAATTGTCCCGTATACCTGGAAAGAAAAGATTCTGTAAGGCGCAAAGCATAAAAATATTGCTCTGCAAATTCATGATGAACTGTTGAGTAATCATTTATCTTTTTCTATATGAACCATAGGTTTTCTGTTTAAAAGCAGAAAATAACAATGCAAAATTTTGTAAAGTTGTTGGTTGGACGGTCCAAGGTAAGCTTATCTCGTTTAGGACATGTACAACAGTTTGTCTTTTAAATTATCTCTAAAGCCTTCAACTTATCTAACGACAAACTTAGAGACATCTCCAAAAAGTTATCTATAAAATTATTCCTTTTCAACACAACTTCTTTCCTTACACACTCATAATTTGTGATGATTTGCGTGTCCAACTTGTCTCTTATATAAGAGATGGCATATTCTCTCTCTTCACATTATCTCTCTTCCAACTAGACTTTTTAGTGACATTGTAGCTAAGGACATGTACAACAGTTTGTCCCTTAGGTTGTCTCTAAAGTCTCCAACTCATTTACAGACAACCTTAGAGACAACATCTCCAACAAATTATCTATAAAATCATTCATTTTCAACACAACTTCTCTCCTCACATGCTCATAATTTACGATAGTTTGTGCGTCTAGCTTGTCTTTTATATAAGAGATGACATATTCTCTCTCTTTGCATTCTCTCTCCTCCAACTAGACTTTTGAGTGACATGGTAGCTAAGAGACGACTAAAGTGACCACTATTGAAGATGTCCTAAGAGATAGCTGAGTTAAAGATGCTCTAATGGTATGTTTGTCCCACAAAGGAGGAGACAAGATGGAACAGAAGATAGCTATAGGTGGTGCTAAGAAAATATAAAATTCATTTCTGTTGTTACATCAAGCGGCCAATGGAGGCATTTTCCCATTATTCCAATGAAACGGAAACGCAGCCCTTCTTTTCCTCTCCTATAAATACCGTACCATGCCCTTCTCAACTCACCATCCAAATAAACAGTAATGTTCTACAGCTAAAGATGTAAGTGTAACTGTGTGTACTAGATGTCTCAATAGACTAACTACAATGGATGCCAAAGAAAGAGAGAGATCGAGGGACCGATCAGTTCTTCAGAAGAGAATTCTTCTTGCTGTTTTGTTTGTTTGGTTTGTGTGTATTGGAGTTTTGGGGAGGAAGGGAGCGAGACGGAGGGTGACAGAAGAGAGTGAGCACACATGGTGCCTTTCTTGCATGCTGAATGAGAGAGTTCATGCTTGAAGCTATGTGTGCTCACTTCTCTGTCTGTCAGCCATTAGAACTCTCTCTCTCTCTCTCTCTCTCTCTGTCTCTCGTCTCTCTCTGTCTCGCTGTCTCTGTCTGTGTGTTCTTTTGGTCGAGCTGAAGGTCTGTGCATATGAGAGATGGTGCTGAAGTGGAAGTTGACAGAAGAGAGTGAGCACCCATGGTGGTTTCTTTGCATCAAGGGGCATGCATGGGAGCTATGCGTGCTCACTGCTCTATCTGTCAGCCACTGATCAGACCCCACTTCTTGCATGCGATCACGTTCATATACGAATGAATCACACAAGCTGTTCATGTATGTTTATCTTAGGTTTTTTTGCAGATTCCTTAAAGAGCTAGGCAGGGGGAGCTGGGTTTTGGAGGTTTGACAGAAGAGAGTGAGCACACACTGTGGTTTCTTTGCATGGGAGCGCCGTGCTGGGAGCTGTGCGAGCTCACTCTGTCAGCCGCTCATCATGCAATCTCTTCTTTCTGGTCATCGAACCCTTGAGATTAATTTATTTGCCAGATCTCTAGTATCGCATCGACGTATACAGATATTAATGGGGTTTATGCATGTGTTTCCTGAAAAAGAAAAGCATGTGGAATTATATATTTGTCTACTAGTACATGTTAATGACATGGGTCCCACTAGAGAGAGGACTGTATTCTATACACTACAAGTTAAACTTACAAGTTAAACTAATGATTCTTGTGAATCATTAGTTTGCATGTTATTGAACCTGAACAAACACCCTTATTTCCTGCATACTGAAGTAATTGCTTCTTCAATTTGTTAATGCTTCCATCACAAATTAGCCTAATTAATACACAATGGTCGTTGGAGATCTTCAGTGATGCTCTTGTGTGAACTTCCCACTAGGTACAACCATCTGAAGGAAAACCAATCACCTAGCTATAGTAGTATATTGGGCTACTATAAGTGCAGTCTAAACAAGCTAATTAAGGTGTTAATAATGTTAAAGCTCTCGTCAACTTCCAATCTTCCTATCTTATGTACTCATGGCACTCTTTTCTACTTCCATGGTGATCCAAACATATGGACATCCTCTGGCAAATGACAAAGACTGACACTTGTATGTTGCTCCTCCTCCTTGAGCTTAATTCTCTCACCAAACAAGTGTGACCATTGTATTTGCATATCTATATGGATAAAGATATCTAGTTTTGTCGCAAGCAGCTACAGTAGTGTTGAGCGATGGTGCGTAGCATCCGGATAAGCAGTGTAGTCAGCGTGCTCTTAGGTACAGTGTGTGTATATGTTACATCCTGTTTTTCGGTTGGTGAAGGGTATTTGCTTTTGTCAGCTAGTTTCAAAAACTTATTTTAACTTAAGTTGTATTTTCAAAATTTCTAACTTCTACCTCAAATTCAAAACCCCTCTCTTGGGGCTCACCCACTTTCTCCCTTCCCCTTTGGGCTTGGCCCTATTCCTTTTGGGCTCAGCCCACCTCTCCTCCGCTCTCTTGGCCCGGCTCAGCCTCCCATGCCAGCCCAACTCCCTCCGCCCCTTTTTCTTCACCGTGCCAGCCCCATGAGCTTTGTGCACTCTGCGCACAAGACGAGTACCCCGCCAGTGCCGTCATCATCGAAGGCCTTTGCCTCTGCCACCACTCCTCGCCCACTGCTCCCTTGACTCTGACGCCCTCCACTCGTTGGATCCCGACACCACCGCTCCCCACCGCGTCAGCGCCCCGTGCGCTCTGGTTGCGCCCTCTTGCGCATTGTCCCTGCCCGGCACTCTCTGCCACCACCTGCTCCCTTTGTCACCTTGACTCCAGCGACCTCCCCTGCCTCGTTCCGTCTCGTCGACCGGACCACCCACCTACTTCGGCCACGCCCGCTCTGCCGCACTGTGATGCCAGTGTGCCATGGCCACCGCACCTGCTCCCCGCCCCGTCGCGTCGCCAGCCCATGCCCACATCAGCGCCCGCGCACTGCACTTGCGCACACGCGCCCGTGTCTCCTTGTCCCGTCGCTTGGTCGCTCCTACCTGCCCGGGGCGCACAAGTCGTCGCTGCGCAGAGCTCCCCTATCGCCAGCTCCTTGGGACCGTGCGCCACCTCGAGCTCCTCAATGGCTCTTTCCCCCTTCCCTGGCTATAAAAGGAGCTCCGAGCCTCCCTTTGCCTCCCCTCTTCGCACCTTCGCCGTCTGGTAAGTGTCCCCAAAGAATCGCCCGGATTGGTTTCTCCTCCCCCTCCGACCGAATCACCCCCTTCCATCGTTGACCAAGTTCCTCACCACCTCAACCCAATCGCTGCCACTAGGAGAACCTTCTTGACACCCCGAAGTCACCCCAAGCTGCCCCGAGCATCTTCTCCCTCCCCGACAAGCCCTCCGCGTCACCCACCTCACCGCCACCGCGATCACCGACGCCAGCTCGCCTCGAGCATCCCCAAGCTTCGCCGTGTTTTTCGGTGAGTTCCTTGGACCATCTTGGTGCTCCTGCGCCCATTCTTTTCCCCCGGGTGTCGTGCTTCACCGTGACCACCATCACCGTCGCAGGAGCCGCCGATGTTCCTCTTCTCCTTTAGTTCCGACCGACTCCTTCGTCACCATCCTCCGACGTCTCCGACCACGAGCTTCCCCACCACCGTTCGCCGTCCGCCAACCTCCTCCGACATCTCTCTCAATCTTAGTAAGCTCCCTTCTCCATGCCCTATTTCCCCTCTTGTTCTTTTTGACCAGGTCGCGTGGTTGAAACCTCCTTTCAACCATGTCTATGACCAAGTCCACGACCAAGTAGTGGCGTAGTCGAAACCCTTTTTGACCACACAGTCGATACCCCTTTGTCAACCATCACTCAAAGCTATCAGTACTCGTAATGAGTAGTACTCAAAGCAAACAATACTCGAACTAGTAGTGCTCGAAACCAAAACTTTGGAAGCTCCGTTCTCCTCCATTATAACTCTAATTCTAGTACTTTTTTTTGTTTCTAAATTTGTCTAAATTCAAGACCTTGCTAATGGCACTGGTCTTGTTTAATTTGGAGTTCATTTATTATTTCTTTAGTATTTATTTGTTCTCTTTGCTTGTTTGATCTTTTTCAGTGCATTCGTCCGAGCAGAGTTCGAAGAAGCAGGAGACCTCCATTTCAATCAAGCACAAGACTTCCAAGACTCTCTTACCTTTAACCCAGGCGAGTCAATACTTTGATCATATTGAACCTACATCTTATGCAAATTATATTCCTTTAAAATACCAAATTGCATGCTTTATTTCTCTATGCAAATGTATGGCAAATCCTTAAGAGTTAGTTACATGCCTACTTGGTAATTAAATGATCATTATATCATTCTTGACAATTTGAATCCCTTAATCCTTGTCACCCTAGTAACTATACTAGCTATAGGTCACTTAAGCGACATGCTAGTCTTGCTTAAGTATCGGGGCATTAAAATGTCATAATAATGATCTTTTAAACATGAAAGTGATTTTGGGCAGTCATTGTGGGTAAATGACTGGAGTGTTGAGTTAATGTATTTTTGCTCCCCAAAACCCTATTAAATTGCTGTTACCACATCTGGGCAGATGGTATGGTGGTGGGTGCTGTCGGAGCACGAGAGTGATTGGCATGTGGTATGAACCGTCCGGATGGATTAAGGACTTAATCTTGTCATGATCTCTTATTGTAAAACATGTGTAACTATAAGTCTACAAAGTGCAACATGGCTTAGTAAATTTATTAGACACTGGAAATCATCTCACTGGTGGCCGAGTGAGGACATGCAAACGTTGGATGCGATCCAGCTTGAATGGGACACCAAGCGAGGGTGAAGTTACCAGTTACGCTAGTCGTGGTGGTAAACATCCCGCATAACTTATGGGACCCACTGCAAGTGGGGGCATCCCATATGGATGAGATGGCGGAAGGAGCAAGGTAATTTGGAAAGTTAATGTGACGATCCCTCAACTACATGACTAAGGAATCATGTGGAGCAACGAGTTGATTGTCTCTTGTAGGTATAGTGAACAACCTATGCAAAGTCTAAACTGTTTAAACAGCCGTGCCTATGGTCAAAGGCGGACATAGGAACTTACTAGAGTTAGTTCTATTTATAAAACCTTTGTGGGTGTGATGAAAAATGTGACGAGCTCACCTAGCCCTAAGATTGGATTTCTCCTGGGTCGTCGAACTCAGTGGTATTAATAAGTGGAGGTGACTCCAATCAAAATAAGCATAAGGTAGAGGTAACCTCTGCTGATATTAATATTGCACAATATCTCTTTACAAAAATGTGTTTTGGTTAAAATGCTAAGTGATAGGAATTTGTAATTATGATAATTGAAAACATTGCTTTAGCAAATAAAAGAACCTGAGCCATCCTTGTTAAGCCTTGCATGTATATTATTGCATCTTGTGTGCATTGGCTCACGAGCATGGAAGTTGTGCTCATTCTCGCTCTTTCCCCAAACCTTCAGACTCTACGAATCATGGAGATTATGCATACTACGAGGATCTAGACGTTGTAGGCCAAGGAGCTTGTTGGTGTTTTAGAACCGATCTTACGTAAAGATTGTTTGATTCGGGGGTCTCCAAGACTGAAATCACACAGAGAGATTGACACGGGGATTTTTATACAGGTTCGGGCCTTCTCCGGAGAGAAAAACAACCCTACTCATGTGTGTATGTATTGAGTATACTGGTTACAATCAGTAGAAAATGCTACAATTTTTCCTGCTACTCAGTATGTATGTCCGATTGTATGTCTCTCATCCGCCCTCATTATCTCTGGCCATAGCACTTTATAGTGTTCGTAGAGGTAGCTGTTTCTCCAGGCCAAGAGGCGCCTCATCATTCCAAGTAATGGGCGCACTGTTGGTAGTAATCGCCGGGGTATTAACTCCTCCACGTCGCCTGGCAGTTTCTAGTTAGAGATAATAGTGTGTAACTTGCAGTTATTCTGGAGAATAACAGTGTATATTGTCTGCTTAGATTCCCTAATCAATTGAGCCTACTTGTCCGCAGGCTTTATTGATCTTAGGGTGGTCGTAGCTGACTTAGTCGTAAAAGGGCTTACGGCCATGAAGTAGTCGTGGAATAACTTACGACTTGGGGCTGGTCGTAGAAGAACTTACGACTAGATGGTGATCGTAATAGCACTCACGATCATGAAACAGTCGTAGAAAGACTTACGACTATGAGGATGGTCGTAGAAGAGCTTACGACCAGCGGGTTGGCTTCTCCCTTATGATTATAAGGGTATACTCAAGAATCAGATGACGCCATATTCACCCATAATAAGAATTATAGATAAATAATAAAATGAGGTTTATTAGATCCTCGTCATCTAGCCCCCCAGCTTCAAGTGAAAGTACTTACTTGGGAAAGGAGTCATAGATGATCTTACGACCATAAAAAGTGGTCGTAAAAAGATGGTCGAAGGAAAAAGCTCTTCGAGTTTGTATATCATTTGACCAGAAATATACTTAGTCAAGAAGGCTGTTGAAAAACCTTTATGACTATTAAATAGTTGTGGAAAAAACTTACGACCATAAAGTGGTCGTAGTATGGTAATTGGAAGAAAAACCTTTCCAACTGGTATTTTATTTGACCAAAAAAGACTTAGCCAAGGAAGTAATTTCGCTTGAGGTGTGAAGACAGCCTCGGTTTTCTTGAACAGGCAAGTTCAAGAATCTCAATCGATTCTCCCAAATTTTGTCCGTTGGAGCAATTCCCGAAGTGGCGGGAACCGTTGGGTTTCTACGGCATTTCCTTTTGAGCGTGCGGTTATAAAAACTTACCGCAGGGGTGTTTTTAGGGTTCTTACTTTTTCCCAAATTGCTTCAATTGTTCATCAAGCTCTCGCCTTCTCTGCCGTCGACCAAATCGTGCCTTCTCCTTCAATCCTTCCAAACTCAAACTCCTCTCCTGCTGAGAGAAATGGCCGGGGCCGCTTCCCAGTGGGCTGAGTCGGAGATGGATGTGGTGAAGATGCAGGCTCTCGTTGCCACCGGGAAGATCCTAGAGAAGATCCTAGTCAAGTGGATTTCAGCTGCCGGGTAGCATTGGCCGTCGGGGGAGATGGGGCAAATTCCTGTCTTCCAGGCGTACTGTGAGTGTGGCCTCCGATTGCCTGCTCATCCTTTCCTCAGACTCGTACTCGAACATTTTCAGGTGGAACTGGTTAATCTTGGTCCTAATTCCATCACAATGTTAAGCGTATTCGTGTACTTGTGTGAGGCTTACCTAGGGATTTCAGTGGACCTTGAGCTCTTTCAGTATTATTACGGAATGGCTCGACAAGCTGGAATTGCCAGGAGTTGTGGTCTGAAGCTTCATGACGGAAAGTCGAATGAGTATATTCAAATGTTCACCCAGTCGTCGTGGCCGAGATGGAGGAAGAAATAGTTTTACTAGAAAACCACTCAAGAAGACAGCCTTTCTTTTGTGGGGAAGACTGCCGAGAAGGTCCCTTCCTGGGATTCGACTCCCAGAGATCTTGACCGAATTGCCCCCTACATTCAAGCTATCAAATACTTAAAGAGAGATGGGCTCACTGAGTGGCATGTGGTGAAGGATTTCATCACACGCCGCATTAGCACTTTGAAGAAACGAGTACCTCCTATGTGGAGGTATACGGGGCTACAAGACCCAACCAGGGACTACGAGGAGGGTAAATGAAGCTCCGAATTAGCTTTCGTTTTGGTTATCTTCAGATTGGACTAATGAAAATCTTATATGTTTGTTTAGACCTTTCACAAAATGAGATTGACGTCCGAGTCAAGCTTATTTGTGAGAAAGCTCCACCACCCAATGTGGTAGTTCCCCAAATTTTAGCGGTCGTATCCATAGAGGAGAAGATAGAACGCCTAAAGGTAATTAAGGGTTGATTTTATCTTTAGGATTTCTTAGTCGTAGAAAAGACTTACGACCGTGGAGTAGTCATGGAATAACTTACGACTTATGGCTGGTCGTAGAAGAACTTACGACTAGATGGTGATCGTAGCAGCACTTACGATCATGAACCAGTTTTAGAAAGACTTACGACTGCTTGGTTGTTGTAGGAAAACTTAGGATTAGGTACTGGTCGTAGAAAAAACTTACGACCGGATAGCGATCGTAGAAGAACTTACGATCAGGAAAATGTCGTAGTAAAACTTACGACTGGATACTGGTCATAGAAAATCTTATGACGGGTTAGTAATTCTTCTTTTTCTGTCTGCTGCAAAAAGTAGGTATGGAGAGTCGTTAGGATGACGAAGAGGTCGTCTTGTTTACCATTCAGAAACAAACAGTGGTGGAGGCAATCCAGGCTCCTCCAGCTAAACGGCGGCGTTCTGAGAGAGTTGCCGATAAGGGAGGCGCAGGCTCAAGCTCTTCCTCTCCGACTAAGCTCCTCGCAAAAACTGCCGTGGATATGGCTCTGATTGAAGCGGAAGAAGCTGTGGAAGCTGAAGAGATTGAAGCAGCTGAACCTCTTAAGCGCAAATTCCGCAAGACCAAGGTACTCTTTTATTACGACAAGAAAGCTTTTGTTGTTTCTGCCTTTCCTGGCTTTGTCAAGCAACTAGAAAAGGAGAACTGGAAGGATTTTATGTCTTTATGGCGGACAATGTTTGCTCCAAGCAGAGCCTACTACGAGGGAAGCGTTGTTCTTGAAGTGGTCGAGACCGGTCTCGGCCCTCTAGAAAATCAGGAAATCCACCAGGTGGTTCCTGCTCGAGACCCACGACCAGACGTTGTCCTGGGTAACCCTATCCTTCAACTTGAATCTTGACCAGACGTGGTCGTAGAGAAAAAATCAAAGAAATCTTCCATTGAGAAGTTGACTCCCAAGTTCCTGGTTAGGTCCAATGTGCAGAGGTATGTAAGAAAGACAAAAGTGCAAGAAGCATTTACCATTTGCTTTCCACAACTTAACGTGCTTTTAATTTTGCGATCTTAGCCCAACTCCTTCAAATTTCGAGGACGCTCACGAGAGGCCACTTGTCACTTCTCCAGCGGATGAAGAGAGAAATGTGGCAACAGTAGAAGGATCGTCCATCGCCCGGATGGTGGAGGAAGTTGCGGCTGCTGATGTGGTTGCTACGACCATGGTGGCAGTCGTGGAGACAGAAGCGGTAGAGGTGGTGGCAGAAGCCTCCGGTTATGGTGATGGAACATCCGATCATCGTTCCGGGAAGGAAGTCTGTCGGACCCGGGAACGAAAGATCTCGAACCCTCTGTGTTCATACACCAGTCCAGGATTTCCGGTGTACACAGTTACAAAATTGATAACATAACCATGTCTCGCATTACATTACTAGTAAATCAGAGTTCGATACAGTTGGGCATGAAGCCAAATAAAAGATTAAATAACACAGCGGAAATAAAAATAGTAGTAGTAGGCTAGAACGATCCGCCACAGTAATCGCTTGGGGCGAGCCTAAGCGTCGGTGTCCTCACCGTCTCCGATAGTAGTCTTCCTCGAAATTTTGTTTGCATAAAGCAAGTATGAGCACAACTACTGTGCTCGCAAGTTACACCCAATATGGAATTGTAATGCATGCATAAGGTAAACAAAGGACATTGGCAGGGTTATTTTGCGTAAAGCAGCAGTTTTAGATTAAATAATCATAGTAGATTGCAAGGCCATTTTCATAAAGTATTTAAAATCATAATTGAAATGACAAGTGTATAATGTGGATAACCTCCAAGAAAGGTGATGGATATCCTCCAATCACAATGGCTAACCGCCCAATTTTTCCACAAAACTAACCATCCTGAAAACATCTATTGAAATCATTTTAAAACCAAAAACAAGTCTAACTCAAAGTGGCTTTGCTAGCATGTCCATGACCGCGGACGCGGCTATTCGAATAGTTTCCTACTCTGCAGAGTTTGTACAGCTTTACCCACACGAGATAATTTGCTCTTTGAGTCGGCTAATCCACGCTTCCTAAGGCGTGTGACAAAGCAATTATCACAAGGCCGTTACAATGATCTACCTCAAAGTACTCATGCCCGCTAAGGTTTTGCTCCCATTGGACTAACCATCCTCCGGGAGCCCCCTCTTGTGCCAGGTGGGACTATAGTCTAACCGACACCCACTCATACAAAATGGCACGAATATCTACGAGGTATCCCAAATTATTAAGCCAGGTCTTGCCCAAACAAGACAAGTGGTGGTACGGTAAGGCATAGCAAGATGCGGCTCCAAGACCGGTCCTTAATCGACTTGGGCATCTTTCAAATCAAACCCTGGGTTTTAATCATAACCAGATTAAACCCGTGCATAAACCTGCACCCACCATTCATCCGTTTCTCCCAAGTCCAAACCATTTTGATTTTATTTAAGTAAAACCACCTTTGCAAATTCTCTATGGTAAAACAATACCATAGATTTAATTTTAAACAATTTTGTAATGGTTTGGCTAAATCCTCCCAAAATCAAATCACGGTCTAAGCATTTGCTAAGCATTTCCAAACAATTTATCTATGGTGACAAGGGATGACATAACAGCATCCAAGATTGGCCATACAATGATAATTGGAATAACTACTTATTTAAACAGGAATTTGAAATACTTGAATAGAAATAAGCATGCATTTAATAATTTGAAAACTGAACTTAAATAACTTTAAAATAGTAGGGGCAATATGGTCAAAGTGTAACTTGCCTTCACTGAAGTCTTGAAATTCTAAATCTTCAGAAAAATCAAATTCCCTGGAATCGTCGTAGTCTAAACGTGAAAATACGACAAATCAATCGAAATTCTAATAAATTTAAAAAGACAAATTAAACTAAGTCCAAATAAAATAATTTTATTTTATTTAACTAGAACATAATTTTCTAAGATTTTAGCAATTGGAATCATTCAATTTGGAATTAGGGTTCAAAAGATATGAATTTTACAATTTTAATCCTAAATTTGTAGTTTAAATTATTCCAAATTCAAACAGATAGTTTAAACCTACTCCAAATCAAATATTTATATTTTATTTAGCTAGATATTAATTTTATAAGATTTTAGAAATTGGAATCACCTAATTTGGAGTTAAGAATCAAAAGATATGAATTTTATAAATTTAAAGCCTAAATCGCAATTTAATCCATTTTCTGAATTATATTCCTAAAGGAAATCTAATTATTGCGCAATAATGACATCAGCCCAGAGATTTTCGGATTTAAAATAAAACCGACATGGGGCCCCACGTGTCATAGACACGGCTCACGTGGACCGATCCACTGCTTTTGGCTTGGGAGGTTTGCGGTCGACGTGGCGCCACGTGGTGCCGACACTGACGCGGGCGTTGGTCAAGGCCGATTTGGCGCCACATGGTCGCCACATCAAGACGGACGGGCGGCGCCGTTCCAAGGAACCGATTTAACGGCGGCGCGGCTACCGGCGGCGAGGGTACCAAAAGATGCAAGGAGTCCATCGACACGTTGTTCACCTTTGCTGTTTGGGGCGTGGCCTAACAATGGCGGCGAGGTCAAAAGCGCCGGTGGCGGTGGGCTCGCGGCGAGGTTAGGGCTCCGGTGCTCTTCGGGCTAGAGTAGGACGCGCACGGGGACGGCGTCGTCGTGGCGATGCCGAAGGTACAGGCGGCGGCGGCGGCGGGGAGGCGACGCTGGTACCGGAATCGGAGAAGAAGGCGCTTGCGGTGGCCGGCGGTAAACTCAAAAATTCGGACGTTTCGGAGGACGAGGAGAAGAGGGAACTAGGGCGTTGAGATGAGGGCTTCATGCGTGCAGGTGCTCCCTTTTATAGGGGCCGGAGGCGGAGGCGAGGAGATCGTGGGCGCGGGCGGGCGGCGGCGGCATGGCGCGAGGGCGAGAACGCTCATGCGAGGACAGGGGAGAGAGGTCGGGTCGAGGCGGTTGTCTTGTGAAGTCGTCTTCGTCTCGGCGCTGTGGAAGCAGAGGCGGTTGGGGACTCATTGCGGAGCTCCAACTCATGTGATAATGGTGGCGGCGGCCGTGGGGAGAAGGGCGGTTGGGGAAGATGACCCCGGGCGGCCCCACATGGCGGCGACGGGTGAGCGAGGGAGAGAGCAGCTGACCATCGGATTCCCATCCGACGGTCATGAGCGGGCGCGAACGGTTTGGTAAGGCCATGCAAGGGCTTAAAAAAAGGAGATGGTCGGGTCAAGACAAAGGCGCTTTACCAAGGAGTTTAGGTTTTAAATTGACTTTCTGAATTTAAATAATCTGATTAATTCACAGAAATCTCTAGCATTATTCTGGACTTAAATAAAATAATTCCAACCTAAAGTTGATAATAGATTTTGAATTTAAATTTGTTTTGGCTTTAAATGATTAAAAGAAAAGCTTTGAAAATTTCAGAAAATTCACAAATTCAAATAGGTTTTAAACTTTAACCAAGTTTGAAATTTTGGGCTGTTACAAAGTCGTTGAAGACGTTCCTCCTAGTTTCTGAAGAGAGGCCACTGTCACCGAATCAGAAGAAGAGGAGTACTTCAACTTCTGTTTTGATTTCTTTAGACCTGGTTCTCCTATGGGATCTTCTGCCATTCGACCTCACGTCCGAGTCCCCCAGCCCAGGGATATTCCTACTAGTGGGGATATTTTTGATGATGCGCGTCTCGAAAAAGTTTGGTGGGACCAAATCGACAAGTTGGATGAGCTGAAGGATCCAACAAGTGTAGTGTCCATGTTTGCTCGGAGGAGTATGAATGTAAGTTTTTGACAGCATTCATATACTCTGGTATTCCTCGTTCTTTTTGTAGAGAGCTTTGCTACAAATTGCCACTGTTTGTGAATACAACCGGTAGTTTGTCAAGCTACGACAAGATAAAGCGAACTCTGAAAGCAAAAGAGAGAGATGGTAAGTCACCGATACTAGTAGTCAATTATATTTTGACCACTTATACAAAGGTTTATGGTAGCGATTGTAGAAAAACTTACGACTAAGTAATCGGTCGTGCATGTACTTACGACCGTAAGGTTGTCGTAGAAAGGCTTACGATTACCTAACTGTTGTAGAAAAGCTTACAACCATGGGAGTGGTCGTAGAAGAACTTACAACCATTTGGTTAGTGCTCATGTCCACTTTTAACCTATGCAGGTTTAAAAGCGACGAAAAGGCCTTGGCCGATTCACTCGACTAAGAGAAAGTACAAAAAAGCTAAGGGATGAGAAAGAAGACTTTCTGTAGCATCTTCGGGAGGTCAACTCTGCAGCTCAACAATTGCAAGGAAAAATAAATAGTAAGTGCCGAACTTAAGACTGCTTATGTTGTAGATCTTTACCTTTATAGCTTCTGCCTCTTTTCAGAAAAAGAGGATGAAATGAGGTCTCTTCAAAATAAGGTTAGTGAAAATACCTTGGTTGTTCGCGAGATTTCTTGCATCGCCAAGAACAAGGATCAACAAATCGAGATGTTGAAATCTCAACTAGCAGGTAAGCAACTCTTTACCTATATCTAGTTTTGTTTATCAATCCTTCACGAGTTCTTTTTTTTTAATCTCATCTCTTTTCAGAAAAGGAGATCGAAGTGGGTAGGCTCAACACTAAGGATCAAGAAAAGACTTTGATTCTTAATGAGATTACCCATATCGCCAAAGAAAATGCAAAGGATATCAAGCTATGGGAGGATTGGTACGCCAAGATCATCGTTTCCCATGAGGATGAAGTCAAGAAGTTGGATTCTTGACTAGCAGGTAAGTAAACCTTTGCCTGTAGTGAATTTCATTTTGTAGTCCTCTAGAAGTAACTTTTGCTTGACCAGTGTTATTCTTTTCAGAGCAAATAGCCGAAAACAAACAACTTCGTGAGGCTTCGACTTGTTACAAACAAGAGATGAAGTCGACGAGGAACAATCTTCGAAACAACATCTCGCTCCTGAACAATATACTTGGTGAGCTACGTGGTGAGAGAAATACTCCTCAAGAAGACACGATAGTTGCTCACACCAGTACTATTGATGAACAAGTCGGGACTTTACAAGAGTTGGTGTCTACTCTGAAGACCAACCAATCTGACTCGATAAGGGAAGCAGTCAAAGGTGCAGTAAGTTATGCTTTGGCAAAACTTAAAGCTCATGACCCCAGCCTTAACGTGCAACCAATCGAAACCGATTTTGACTTCTCCAGAGCGGACGCAAATCGGTTGATTGAAGAAATGCAGCCTGTCGGTAGGAAGGTTTCAGAGGAGATGCAATCGATCTCCCCGCCTGTAATGACCAGAAGAGACCAAAAGACAAGCTTTTGTTGATGTAATATATAATCCATCATGTTTCTGCAAATCATCTTGTCGAGTGGTTAGTAACTCAAAAGATAATTAACGAAAGTGAGACTAAGAATTGAAGTAAAGATAATTACTTTATCCTAGCCCCCGACTATTTACTTAGTTTATTTAGATAAACTTAGTAAATAGTGTTGTTAAGGGTTTTCTGAAAAAGAGAGAGGTTTAGTTAAGTTGTAGTTTTTTAATCACAACTATCTTGCACCGGTCGAAAGAGTAGAAACGAGTCGACACTAGGAAGTTCCTTCTGGTGGGTAGGACCACGTGCAGAGAGGAGAGGCTTCGACTAGATGATATTTCCATCTCTGACTAGATTAATCAAATCAAGAAAGATCAACTTTAGTTAGATAAAACGTCTGGAGTTCCTTTTTAAAAATTTGTCCAACTTATTGCAATGCACTTAGTATGTCCGTTCTGGTAGCGAGAGTTAGAAACAGAACAACGCTAGGAAGTTTCTTCTAGTGGGCAAGACCACGTGCAGAGAGGAAAGTCTTCGACTAGGTGTTGCAACTTCCTCCGACCAGTTAAAACAATTCGAGTTTATCGAGAATAGTTGAGCAAATTTGAAAAGTGTACTCAGCTTAATTTTTTTTGCAAAAGGATGAATGAAGAAATAAACTAAGGTACTAAGAGTTGGCTTGATATTATTTCGACCATGCTTAAAACCCAAGTTCTTTGTGCTGGCAGCAAAAAGGGAGGAACGAATCGACCCTAGGAAGTTCCTTCTAGTGGGCGAGACCACGTGCGAGATAGGAAAGTCTTCGCTCTAGGTGATGTTACTTTCCTTTTGACCAAAGATAAAGATGAACCCGCATCGGTCGTAAAATGTGTTACGATCAAGATTTTGTCGCAAAAAAATTACGACTAGGAACCGGTCGAGGTGGGCCTACGATCATGGCATGGTTGGAAGAAATATCAAAGCGCTTACTCAAAGTAAGACAATAAAGATAGAAAGGACTCGATGCTTTATTGTTCTACTGGTCAAATTACACGAGAACTTGCGTGAATCGGTCGATATTCCAAGAATTTGAGAGAATTCGCCTGCTTTTCCATTGCCGTCGTCAGATAATCTGTCGCATAATCTGCGACCATCGTGTAAGGACCTTCCCACTTGGGGAAAGTTTGTTCCGATTAGATCGATTGATTTTTCTCAATACTAAGTCACCTCTGACAAAGAAGGTCATGAGGTTGGACCTTACGATCGTAGTATTTGCGCAAGGCTTGCTGGTAGACTGCTGAACGGATTAAGGCTTGATTTCTCCTCTCTTCAAGTAGGTTAATGTCGTCTGTTCGAAGTTGTTCTTGGGCTGAGTCATTGAAATTCTCGACCCTTGTAGACCTGATCTTTAATTTTGGTGGAAGCATGGCTTCGGCACCAAAAAATAGAAAAAAATGGTGTTTCGCCTATTGCCCGACTAGCAGTCGTGCGAACTGCCCATAATACTGAGGGTAATTCTTGTACCCAAGCCCCGAGCGCTTAATGTCGGTCAAGACTCGAGTTTTAATTCTCGCATGATTTGGTACATTGCTCGATCGCCGCCCCATTGCTTTGGGGTGGGCAACAAAGGCATAACAGAGCTTGGTACTCGGCTGTCATAAAATTCTTGAAATTTTGCGCTCAAAAATTGTTTACCATTGTCTTTGATTATTCGATTTGGGACTCCAAATCGAGTAATCACACTTCTCATCATGAATCATTTTGCAACTTCCGTTATTATCCCAGTCACAGGTTCGGCTTCGATCATTTTGTGAATGTATCGATCTCCACAAAAAGGAACTTGAAACCTCCTGGACTTGGGAACGGTCCTAGGATATCAAGGCCCCGGGTCGCAAAAGGGCAAGACAGAGGGATTGTTTGTAGCACCTGAGCTGGTTGGTGTATTTGCCTGCTGGGAAACTGGTATTGTACACATTTCTTAACTAGCTCTTTAGCATCGTCATGGTCATGGCGGTAAAACCTTGCTCAAGGCCTTACCCGACCAAGATTCTCAGAGGAAGCATGAGTTCCACAGATGCCTCCGTGTATGTCATGAAGGAGTGTTAATTCTTCGCCCTGCGGAATGCATCGCATGAGCACCCCTTGAGTACCTCATTTATAGAGGACTCCTTCGACCAAAGTATACATTCTGGCCTTTCGAGATAAGCGATCTGCCTCGAGATCATTGTCGGGTACAGAACCCTTCTGAAGATACTCTTAGATGGGAACCATCCAAGTATCTTCGTATTCTAGAGAGGATGTCTCAATAGGAGGTGTCTCTGGTTCTTCAACTAGAGACGGCTGCTAGAGTTCTTCCAGGAAGACTCCTTTTGGTACTATAGATCGGGAAGAAGCTATTTGAGCAAGTCGGTTCATGAGGAAATTATCCTTTCGAGGGATGAATTGTGCCTCAAACCTAAAAAATGCTTTTCAAGCTTACGGACTTCCGATAAGTATCGAGATATTGTCGGATTAGAGCACCGATATTTTTTCCGACTTGATTCACGCACCGCTTGAGAGTCTCTCTCACGAGTAGTCGGTGAATCGAGAGCACTTTCGCTCATATGCCGCCTAGCAAACCTTCAGATCTGCCACGTTGTTAGTGGCTTGAAAGTTTAATCGTATGGCATACTTTAAGGTTTCTCGGTAGGAGATACCAAGACCACTCAAATTTCGAGCCACTTAAAGTAAGTGACCCGTCAAAGTACATCGTCCACTGGTCGTGGGTATCATACTGGGTATCCTGAACAGGTTCAGGATTTGTCTATTCGGTGACAAAGTCTGCCAAGATCTGGGATTTAATGGCCATTCGGGACACAAAATGGAGGTCGAACTCCCCAAGTTCGACTGACCATTTTGCCATGCGTCCCGCTGTTTCCCTATTCTGGAGGATCGCTCCCAAAGGAAACTCAGACGGTACAGCTAGTTTGTGCATCTGAAAATAATGCTGTAGTTTCCTCGAAGACATGAAGAGGGCATATAGAAGTTTTTGGACCTATGGGTAACGCTCATTAGGCCCGTGTAAAACTTCACCTACGTAGTAAACTGGTCATTGTACGTTTTCACGTTCTCCGACCAGTACTGCGCACACTGCCTTTGGCGTGGCAGCTAGATAAACTAAAAGCGTCTCTTCTAGCTTCGGAGAAACCAAAATAGGAGCACTCGTAAGATATCTCTTGACATCCTCAAAGGCTACGTTAGCCTCTTTCGATCACTCGAAACCCTTGTGTTTCCTTAGAAGTTTGAAAAAAGGTAGTCCTTTTTCTCTCAGCTGTGCGATGAAACGACTTAGAGTCGCCATGCACCCTGTGAGTTTCTGGACTTCTTTCTTTGTGGTCGGTGGGCGCATTTGTACAATGGCCTTTATCTTTTCAGGATTTGCTTTAATTCCATGTACAGAGACTAAGAATCTAAGCAATTTTCCTAAAGAGACCCCGAACACACACTTCTCAGGATTGAGTTTTAAGCGGTGCTTTCTGAGGTTGTCGAATGTTTCTTGCAAGTCTGAAATATGATTAAGTTTCTTGATGCTTTTTATGACTAGATCGTCAACATAGGCTTCAAGATTTCGGCCTAGTTGAGGTAAAAAAAAGTCGATTGCATCAAGCGTTGAAAAGAAGCACCAGTATTTTTTAGACCAAATGGCATTTTGACATAGAAAAGATACCAAATGGTGTAATGAATGTGGTCTTTTCTTCATCGTCTAGGCACATATTGATCTGGTGCTAACGAGAATATGCATCTAGAAAACTTAATATTTCACAACCAGCAGTAGAATCAACCAACTAATCGATGCGAGGTAAAGGAAAATCATCTTTTGGACACGATTTGTTTAGATCAGTAAAGTCGACACACATACGCCTCTTGCCATTCGACTTCCTAACCATTACAGGGTTATCCAACCACTCTGGGTGGTCGACTTCTCTTATAAAGCCTGCTTTAAGTAGCTTGTCCAATTCTGATTTGATAGCATCTCATCGATCAGGGCCAAATCTCCGTAATTTTTGTTTTACGGGTACTTTGTCAGGCCGTAAATCTAGCTTGTGCTCAATCACCTCCCTGGGGACTCCGGGCATGTCGGATGCTTGCCACGCGAATACATCTGCGTTAGCTCGGAGGAAGGTGATGAGGGCATCTTCCTACTTGGGGTCAGAAGTATCCCCGATGCGAACAGTCTTTGAAGGTTCCTCTGTGTCCAGAGGAAACTCTTTGACTAGGTCGTTCGGCTTTGGTGCAGCTTTAGGCTTCGTCTTGGTAGTCGAAGGCTGGCTTTCTTCTCGAGTTGGTATCTATCCAGCCATCTCGAGGGATCGACGGTCATAGGTATGCGCCATCTTCTTATCACAATGGATTGTGATCACTCCTTTGGGACCTGACATCTTAAGATATTGATACCCATAATGAGTTGCCATCAAGAATTTTGCCAATGTTGGTCATCCGAGTATGGCGTTATATGCCGTATCGAAATCGACCACATCAAAGGAGATCTTCTCTGTCCTGAAATTACTTGGTGAACCAAATGTTAAAGGAAGAGAAACTTGACTAATAGGTTTGGCCGAAGACCCTGGTACAATACCGTGAAAAGAGTATCTTACATGTCTTACCTTAGTCCTGGGTACCTGTATCTCATCTAGGGCACTCATAAATAGGATGTTTAACAAGCTACCACCATCAACTAACACTCGATTGACCCGACAGTTGTTGATGGTGGGTTCGACCATGATTGGATATCGACCAGGTCGAGTCGAAGGAATCGGGCAGTCACCTTTCTCGAAGGAGATGGTGACTTCCGACCACTTCGGTAATTTATTTACGATAGGAGAGTCAATAGAGTTTACCTCGCGTTCGGCTGCTTTAAGCTGTTGCTTTGACTCGTATGCCGATGATGCTCCATAGATGTGCTCCACGGTATGCTGCGGATCTTGAAATGGCATCTCCTCGTCGTCATCTGACATCTTACGACCACTCATTTGCCCTACCTGCTCGAGAGTGGGTAGTGGTCCTTTGCAGTTGTAGTAGTCCTCGAGTTTCCGTTAGAAAACTCGGCAATTGTGAAGATCATGTCCTTCCTTTTTGTGGAAAGGACACCACCTAGGCTTGTCATTCTTCCGATCAGGGCACTTTGCCTCGGTCGGAGTATGGTTTGGAACCACGTGGCTCCTTATCGCTTGTGTCCAAGACCTCCTTGGAACTGTCGGCTTGAGGTTTTTGACCCTTTGCCTTGGACTTGAACTTCTTGGCCTTCTTCTCTTTCTTCTTGCTACCTTCGCCTGGCTCTCGAGGAATATTGTCTTCTCGATCGATGGTGTTGTTCCATTCGACTGCCTCAAAAGCAGTCGCATATCGATCAGCCATCTCAAAGAGTTCAGCAATGGTGGCAGGAGGGTTCAAAGCTATGTCCTCCGTTATCCTTCTGCTGTGGACTCCCTGTTTGAAGGCTCTGATAATAGATGAGTTAGAAACCTCCGGAATGGAATTATAAACCTGACTGAAATGCCTAATGAATTGACGCAGGGTCTCATGGTCATTCTGTCTCATCCGGTGCAGATCGTCCTCCTTTTCAGGGCGGTTGTAAGTGCCTTGAAAATTTGCCAGCAGAAGGTCGCAGAGGTGTTGCCACGAGTAGATCGACTCGAGTGGTTGATTTAATAGCCACGACCGAGCAGATCCTTCAAGCACAGTTGGAAGGTAATTCGCCATTACATGCTCGCCTCCACCTACTGCTCGGATAGCTGTTGTGTAGATCTGAAGGAATTCGATATGATTTTGAGACCCATCGAATTTCTCCATGTTTACTGGTCAAAACGCAAGCGGCGATGAACCGCCTCGGAGGTCGGTGAAACGCTCGACATCCGGTAATAACTTCCTGACGCCTTCTTTGCAGGAAAAAAGGGTTGATGTCACCAGGCGATCGTACTCGATGATTTTTGTAGGCCTATAGTAGGCCTCGGTCTTACGAGGGAAATACTCCTCGTATTCCATCTACTGCTGCAGATTTTTGTATCGGAGTGGTGATCGATCACCACTCCTAGAAGCTTGTTGATTGTCAGTCATTTGAGGGACTCTTCTCCGGGCAGGAGAACGATGCGACTTGTTGTTGCGCCGATTTCTACGCGGTGAATTGTTCAAACGACTCGTAGCTGAGGAAGTTGTATTGCTACAACTTCCTGAATGATGTTTGTGAAGGGACTCCAAACTTGCTATTGTACTCCGAAACCTTTGTGTGATCTCTTCAGCGAAGAGATCGTAGCCTGGTGGTCGAGCAAGCTCTTGAGTTGGATTCTCAAGCAAGTCGTTGATGTGTTAGAGTTCTTGAGCTTCCTTTGACTGGTATTGAGCGCGCCCAGGAAGATTTTTCTGGGCGGCAATCTTCCTCCGTCGAGCTGTCTCAAAATCAGATTCTTGAGACTGTCTCAATGAAGCGCGATTATGCCGAGAGTCTCCCTCACGCTCATCAGAGTGTTGGTCCTGTCCATCACCGGCGGTGCTCTTGCCATTGCCACGAGTGGGCGCAGTGTGTGATTTTCGGGGAGCGTCTCTGCGTCGGTCTCAAGGAGAGTGATCTTTATCCGAGGGAAGGACGAAGACTTCCCATTGATGATCCCCACATTCACTCGAGGCCTCCCCGATTGAGGAGTAGTCGAGACACACCATCTGGCGACTTGGCGTAAACCCCTCCAGGAAGGGGAATTCTGGGTCATAACCGTCTCCATCCGCAGGTGGGTCCTGCGGAGGGATGGTCAAATTTGCATAAAAAGCGCGCTTGATCCCGTTCTCTGTGAGGTTAACCGGAGAGATAGGATCACCAGATGCTGATGAAGCTCCAGAATAATGGCTTCCAGAACTTGCCTTGCCAAATCGGACTATCTTGGAGGGACTCGAACACTTGGAGGAAAAACTCTCGTCGTGTTGTGAGTCTGCGTGGGTGTAGTCCTGTTTGTGGTCGGATTGACCCTTGTCCTCGGAGAAGACTGTAACATCCCTATTTTTTCCTGAGTTTTTAAAAATTTTGAAAACTTTAAAAGAAAACCATTTGGTTTTATTAATTTGCCAAAGCTTAACTTGTAATTTAGAATTTTAAAAGTAGTTTAAATTGACTTAATTAAAACTTGAACTAATTAAAGTTGGTTTAATTGAGTTTTGTTGGATTTTAAATTGGTTTTTCCGTTTGCCTTATGTTAAAAATAATTAATTGCAAAAATTAAAAGAAATAGTTAAGCTAAAAATATTTTTAATAAGTCCTAAATAATTCAAGGGATTTCTGTGAATTTTCCTAGAATTTTTGGACAGCTTAAGCTATTTTCTAAAAATACTTTTGCTTTTCTGGTATTTTCTAAAATCTGAAAACCTTAGAAATTCCTCCTTAGCCTCTTGGGCCGAATCCATTCGGCCCGTTCCTATTTCTCCTTCGCGCGGCCCATCTCCTCCGGCCCGCTCCGCGCCCCCCTCGGCGATCGTCCGATCGAATCGGACGGCTCAGAATCGCCACGCGCCCCGCTCTCGCCATCGCCGGCGTGCGGGCCGCCATGTCACCGCCCGACGTCATCTCCTTCCTCCCTTGTTGCCATGGGGTCCGCCTCACTTCCGCCTCGCCTGCCGCTCCCTCACGCCTTTAGCGCCTACCTTGTCCCGCTGGTCGCACCACCCAGATCCGCCTCCTTGGCCAGGCGCCCTCTTTGCCCCCCTCCTCTGCGGATTTCGCCTCCCCGTCGCTGCCCGCCATTAAAGCCGGCACGGCAAGCTCTCCCTTATCCTCCTCCGGGGCCCCCCGTCGCCTGCAAAAGCGAGCACCAGGACCCCCTCCTCCTCCTCTCTCTTTCCCCTCTCCTCCCCTCTTCTCTCCCGCTCACTCTCGGTTGCTATTGGAGTTTTCCTCGCCGCCGGCCGTGGAGCTTTCACCGCACCCACCGCAGCCGTCAAGCCCCTCCGACCGCCGTCGACCCCGCCACCAAAGATCACCAGGCAAGAAGGCGCGCTTGGTGCGACTCTCCTCGCCCTCGAGTTCACGAGCGCTGCCGCCTCGTTCGACCTCGCTGCCGCCGCTCTTCGTCCTCGCCACGGCCACCGCTTCATGCCACGCCGCCAAGATCAGAGCAACCGCTTCACCGTGATCGTCCTCTTCGCATTGGTGCCCTCGCTGCCGCCATTGCTGGTTCATGGCGACCATTGGGCCGAAGGCCGCTTCGGGTCCAACGTGGCAAGCCACGTGGCTACCCGTGGCGCCGCCAACAAGCGCGTCACCCCGGCCGACGTGGCTGCTTAGTCAGCCCGAGTGGAATTTCTTTGATTTTCCTTTAGGAAAATAATTCCGAAAAATCAGGAAAATCTCCATTTCATCATTTTATGTGTTTTTCCAACTTCTTTTGGCCATAACTTCTTCATTCGAACTCCGATTCGAGTGATTCAAATTTCTAAATTCATCTAAATTCCTTGTCTTCCTGTTAGTATTTATTTGGATTTTATTTGGAGTTGTTTTATTTATTTAGCTTTGCTCGCTCATATAGATTCCGACGTTTCGGACGATTTCGCAGACCCGACGACCGAAGCACCTCTACTCTTCAATGAAGGCAAGTCGTAGACCTTTGATCATATTGAACCCATCTTTCAAAAAATATATTGTTTGATATAAACATGCATGGCTAATTTTATAATAAATGGTTTTGGGATTAGTTAATTACCTAATTGCCTTATGCCTCCTTGATAGATTGCAATCGACATGTATCCTTGAATGACATAATCCTTGGACACCTTAGGATGGTTAATTATTAGTTGGACATTATTGAAATATCAACATGGGTATCGTGCTATGCTTAGCCAATGCTTTAGTTATACGATAGACTCACGATCACATACTCAAAGGATGGTTGAACTTGACTAAAGGAAATATGGAACCGTGGCGGAGCCACTTGTGATAAAAGATGTTGTGCCATGACCAGGGTGGTCACTTGGCCGGGTTGAACAAAATTGATTTATGCTCGAACGAGTGGGTGATGGAAAAGGGTGGGTGCCGTAATGCACACTTGGAATGTGGAACCATCTCGTCTAAGCAACCAACTAAGGACTTAACCTTGAACCATTGATCTGGGCTTTAACCGTACAACCATATGTCTAGACTGGGATAGACCTGGTCGACTAATTAGCAAAGTTTTGATTCGGTTCTATCAAGGGTTGATAAGCGGCAAGAGGGGCCCGAATGGCGAAACCTCGTGAGCAGATCCGAGTTAGAATGGAGCTTTGTAAAACCTTGTCACGTACTCTAGACCGCTTACCTAAGGTAGTGAGCGGTGGCATAGATATATGCCGAACAAACTAGAGAAATTCGTGTCTTGTGGGTCAAGCTGTACAACCTTTGCAGAGTGTAAAACTATTTGAATAGCCGTGTCCCCGGTTATGGACATGCTTGGTGATTTCACGAAAGGGGTAGAACTTTTGTCGAAAATGTTGGAATGGTTTGGTAAAATCTTGTAGATGGTTGATGGTTGGGAAGTGAACAGGGTGTTCACTAGTTGTTTCAAAGAAAGTTGCTTACTTATGTATTAATCTTTTTAAATTGTGCTTTGCAATCTACTTACTGTATTTAATGTCAAATATTGCTTTCCACAAAATAGCCATAAAGCTATCCTTGTCAAGCCTTGCATGAATATTACTTGCATATATTTCTCTATGACTTGCTGAGTACATTCAAAGTACTCATGGCCTTGCGCCCTCTGTTTAAATCAGCAGAGGAGGGTGAACCAGTGAACTCAGAGTTCTATGAAGAAGACTTCTTTGAAGACTATGCGAATTAGGTCGCGTCCTTCACTCGATTGCCGGTGGGCGTATTATGTGACCTCCACCAGACGTTTTGTTCTCCGCTGCAAATTTACTCTGTTATCCTTAGCCATGCGTGGCAACTGTTGTAAGACTTGACCATAAGGTCTCTTTTGCTTAATATTATTAATTTGTCTGCTTCATCTTTTGTTTGGTTGTGTGGTTATGATTACACCAATGTTGCAACTGTGTGAGCTAGCCACTGATCATGGGACTAGTTCAGAATACACAGAGGGTCCTGGGGTTGCATACCCGGGGTTCCGACAGCGGTGGTATCAATACCATATCGACTGTAGGACGTAACCATAGTTAGCATGGTCGTTTAGTCAAGACTTTAAAATTTTATTTTATAAAGCAAACCAACAGTTAACCTGAATAGTATTCTCCTCTCATCTTACTCTATTCTTCCTCATCTTATGCTAATCTCTCCTTATTCCATTCTCAAGTCTAACTTCTTATCTTTTCTGAACTTTATTTCTGAATGTAAAGTGACCCTCTTATCTCGATAACCTCTATAGGATCGAGCTTTGCTTGAAGTCGCCCACCCACATAAGGTAGATTAGTAGTGCTGTTACCCTTTCCAATTTCAGTATCATTTAGTCCGATAGACAGGATCTGTGGCTTGAGTGTTGTTGCCTCTTATAGCTTTCCGGCTATTGTTCGTTGGGTTAAACCAATTTTCCCCAATTAGGTTGTCCCGTCTTTCTCCCTTTTCTTACTCATCCTTGTGCTTTTCCCTCTTTCCTATTGTGCTTTCTTCCTCTCATCTATTAAATCTGAGAAGATCTGTGCAGATGGTTCAGACCCGCAACTTGGCAAGTCAGAAAGAACAAGTGGACCCCGTTACGCCACCAACCCTAGCCGCAACAACAGATCAGGGTTTGGGACAGTTCATGGCAACCAAAGCAGCTTGATGAATGCAATGATGCAGAACATGAACCAGATGATGACTCAACAGAATCAGACAATGCCGCTCTGCTCACCGTCTTGAACGTAACAACCAAGTAGTCGCCATGCCACCTCCGCCCCACTTTTCCCTCACCAAAGTGGCAGAATTTATGAGGACCCATCCACCTACCTTCTCCAAATCCTCTGAGCCTTTGGATGCAGATGATAGGTGCGCGCTCATCGAAAAGAAGCTTGCCATTACCCTGTGATGACCGTGAGAAAGTTCTTTATGCCACACACCAGCTTGGAAGGCACCGCTGCAGAATGGTGGGAGAACTATTCGCCGCCATGAAAACCACGAGAACATCACTTGGGTGAATTTTACAAGCCTTCCGCCTCTCATATCCCCGATGTAAAGGTAAAATGAAGAAAATGAGTTTCATGAAATAAACAAGGGAACACATTAGTAAGTGAATACCTCAACAAGTTCACGCAACTCTCTCGCTATGCCCTAGAGGATGTTGCCACCGATGATGCTCGTTAGAAGCGTTTCAAGCGAGGACTCAATCCTAGCTTGAAGGTTCAGGTCGTTGGCAACGACTATGCCAATTTTCAGCAACTAGCCAACAAGGCCATGCTCATAGAAGAGTCACGTCGCGAACTGGCGGAGTCTCATAAAAGGAAGTCGATGCATCATAATGCTCATCAAGCTCACCCCCAGAGAGCCAGAATGAATGTGTAGCCCCCTGGCCGCTTCATCCCTCCTATCACCTTCAGAACCCCCGCGACGGCACCTCGCCCACCTACCTTCAACAACAACACCAACAACCAAAGAATGAGAAACAACAACCTCTGCAGCAGAATCACCGTTTCAACCGTCAAGAATCGCCCAAGAAAAGCAAGGTCCATCACCAGTCAGATTCAAACTTGGATCTACCCTGACTAGAACCCCCATGCCAGGAGCAGGACGTGAAGCACCCCAGACTCCAGCTGCACCAGCCAAGACCCCTCAGACTTTCGGGAGAGGCCGTGTGAACCATGTCACAGTGGAGGAAGCCCAGATAGCCCCGGACGTCGTGCTGGGTAAGTTTCTAGTAAATTTAGCACCTGCTACAGTTTTGTTTGATTCTGGAGCTACCCATTCATTTGTTTCTCAGAGTTTTGTTGCAAAGCATTAGCTAAAGGTTCTGACTCTTAAAAATGCTATGTTGATTCGTACACCTGGTTCGGAGTTGAGTACGAACCAAGACTGCCCTAAGGTTAAAGTAACCATAGAAGGGGTAGAATTCCTAGCCAACCTTATAATCATCAATGCCAAATCCCTAGATGTGATCTTGGGTATGGATTGGCTTGCTAATCACCAAGCAATTTTAGATTGTGGTGACAGAAGCATCACATTGGTCAGCCCAGATGGAATCAAAGTAAAGTTTGAAGCCTCTACAGAAAAGTATGATGGAGCCTTAGTCTGCAATGTCAGTGCTTTATCTGTGGAAGATGTGCCAGTAGTCAGAGAGTTTCCAGATGTCTTTCATGATGATCTACCTGGAATGCCACCAGACAGGGACCTAGAGTTTGTCATTAACCTAGTTCCGGGAACCGCACCTATTTCCAAGAGACCCTACCGTTTGCCGGTTGATGACTTAGTCAAGCTGAAGAAGCAAATTGAGGAAATGCAAGATAAAGGATTTGTCCGACCAAGTTCTTCGCCTTGGGGAGCCCCAGTGATCTTTGTCCCTAAGAAGGATGGTACCCAGCTGATGTGTGTGGATTACCGCTCTCTTAATGAAGTCACCATCAAGAACAAGTACCCTTTGCCCAGGATTGATGATTTGTTTGACCAGTTAAAAGAAGCCGGAGTGTTCTCCAAGATAGATTTGAGGTCAGGAAACCATCAGCTGAAGATTCGTAAGGAAGATATACCGAAGACAGCTTTCTCAACCCGATATGGACTATATGAGTATACAGACATGTCTTTTGGATTAACTAATGCACCGGCTTACTTTATGAACTTGATGAATAAAGTATTCATGGAGTATCTGGATAAGTTTGTCATTGTCTTTATTGACGATATTCGAGTTTACTCTAAGAGTGAAGAAGAGCATGAAGAGCACCTTCGCTTGGTTCTGAATAAGCTTAGAGATCATCAACTCTATGCTAAATTCGACAAGTGTGAGTTTTGGATGAAGGAAGTTACCTTTTTGGGACACGTCATGTTTGCGGAAGGAGTCGCCGTCAACCCTAGCAAGGTCAAGGATGTGCTCAACTAGGAGTCACCCAAGTCAGTGACTCAGATTAGAAGTTTCCTTGGAATGGCAGGCTACTACCACCGATTCATAGAAGGATTCTCAAGGATAGCATGACCCCTTACCCAATTGCTGAAAAAGGAAAAGAAATTTACCTGGATGCCAGAATGTGAGCAAAGTTTTCAAGAATTAAGAAGCGTTTGACCACCGCCCCAATGCTGATTCTGCCTGATGTACGGAAGGATTTTGAGATTTTCTGTGATGCATCTCGTCAAGGTCTCGGTTGTGTTTTGATGCAAGAAAGGAAAGTGGTAGCATATGCTTCGCGCCAATTGAAGCCTCATGAAGCCAATTACCCCACTCATGACTTAGAATTGGCTGCCGTAGTGCATGCTTTAAAGATATGGCGCCATTACCTCATCGGAAATCACTGTGAAGTTTACACGGATCATAAGAGTTTGAAGTACATTTTCACTCAAGCGGATCTGAATATGAGACAAAGAAGATGGTTGGAATTGATCAAGGATTACAACATGGGAATTCATTATCACCTAGACAAAGCAAATGTTGTAGCAGATGCTTTAAGCGGAAAAGACCCATCGCAACACTCTAATGATCAAAGAAAGTCACCAAAGATCGCACTAAGAATTTCAAAAGCTCAAACTTGAGTTAGTCGAAGAAGGTTACTTAGCTACCCTGGAAGTGCAACCGACTCTTCAGGATCAGATCAAGAAAGCTCAAGAAGAAGATACAGATATCAAGGAAATCAAGAGAAACATTAAGCAGGGTAAATCCTTAAGATTTTCATAAGATGAGCACGGTGTCCTATGGTTCGATAAGCGTATTTGTGTACCGGATCGTAAGAGTCAAGCGCTTAATACTCAAGGAAGCTCATGAAACCTTGTACTCCATTCACCCTGGAAGCACTAAGATGTATCAAGATCTCAAGGAATTTTATTGGTGGCCTAGCATGAAGCATGAAATTGCTGAGTATACTGCGCAATGTGATGTTTGCCAGCGAGTTAAAGCTGAGCATCAGAGACCTGCTAGACTTTTGCAACCCTTGAGCATACCTGAATGGAAATGGGAAGAAATTGGCATGGATTTTATCACCGGTCTGCCACGAACTAAAGCTGGATATGATTCTATCTGGGTAATTGTCGATCGCCTAACCAAAGTGGCTCACTTCATCCCAGTCAAGACTACCTACTTAGGAGACAGACTTGCAAAATTGTATATGGCAAAGATTGTATGTCAGCATGGAGTGCCAAAGAAGATCGTGGTCGATCGAGGAACCCATTCACCTCAAGATTCTCGCGGCTACACAAATAGTTTTGGGCACTAATTTGAATTTCAAGATGACCTACCACCCTCGACATGTATGGCCGACCGAAAGAGTTAATCAAATCCTAGAAGATATGTTAAGAGCTCAATTCTAGAGAACTGCACCACCGGGACCAAATGCTACTTTATGCAGAGTTTTCTTACAACAACACCATCAATCAAGTCTACAGATGTCCCCGCTTGAGGCCCTTTACTGAAGAAAGTGCAGAACACCTTTGTATTGGACTGAGTCAGGCGAAGGGCAAGTGCTTGGACCATACATCCTAAAGGAGGCCGAAGATCAAGTTAAGTCAATCGTGAAAAGCCGAGAACAAATTTCTGCACGAGCAGTAAAAGTTATGCCGATAACCGCTGCCGAGATTTAGCTTTTGTACCTAGAGATCATGTGTACCTGAAGGTCTCACCTCTCAAAGGGATGCGTCGCTTCAGAGTCAGGGGAAAGCTCGCACCAAGATACATCTGACCTTTTCGCTTCTAGTCAAGAGGAGAAGTTGCTTACAAGTTAGAGCTCCGCCTCGCTTGTCGATGTGCATCACGTCTTTCATGTGTCTCAATTGAAAAAGTGCCTGCGAGTGCCAAAAGAGCAGATGCCGTTAGAAGTAGTTGACTTGCAAGAAGATCTAACCTACAAGGAGCAAATTTCCCATCAAAATCTTGGAAGTGTCTCGAAAGGCAGTGACAAGAAGCAAGATCCTCCGCTTTACGCAAAGTTCAAGGGAGCAATCACACCAAAGAAGAAGCCACCTGGGAGCGTGAAGAAGATCTGAAGGCCGAGTTTCCGCACCTATTCTCTAGTCAGCATGAATCTCGGGGTCAAGATTCCCTTTAAGGGGTATAGGTTTGTAACATCCCTATTTTTTCCTGAGTTTTTGAAAATTTTGAAAACTTTAAAAGTAAACCATTTGGTTTTATTAATTTGCCAAAGCTTAACTTGTAATTTAGAATTTTAAAAGTAGTTTAAATTGACTTAAATAAAACTTGAACTAATTAAAGTTGGTTTAGTTGAGTTTTGTTGGATTTTAAATTGGTTTTTTCGTTTGCCTTATGTTAAAAATAATTAATTGCAAAAATTAAAAGCAATAGTTAAGTTGAAAATATTTTTACTAAGTCCTAAATAATTCAAGGGATTTCTGTGAATTTTCCTAGAATTTTTGACGGCTTAAGCTATTTTCTAAAAATGCTTTTGCTTTTCTAGTATTTTCTAAAATCTAAAAACCTTAGAAATTCCTCCTTAGCCTCTTGGGACGAATCCATTCGGCCCGTTCCTGTTTCTTCTTCACGCGGCCCATCTCCTCCGGCCCACTCCGCTCCCCCCCCCTCTCGGCGACCGTCCGATCGAAATCGGACGGCCAGAATCGCTCAAGCCTCCCTCGCTCTCGCCATGACCGTGGACGTGCGGGTTCGCCATGTCAACCGCCCGTCGTCGTCTCCTTCCTCCCAAGATCACCTGCTTGGTCCGCCATGCTGAATCCCACCGAGCCAAGGCTGTTCCTCGCTACCCCTAGCGCCTACCTTGTCCCGCCGGTCAAGCCTACCAGATCCGCCTCTGCGTGCCTGCACCCTCTTTTGCCCTCCTCCGCGGATTTCGCCTCCCCGTCGCCGCCCGCCATTAAAGCCGACACGGCAAGCTGTCCCTTCTCCTCCTCCGGGGCCCCCCGTCGCCTATAAAAGCGAGCACCAGGACCCCCTCCTCCTCCTCTCTCTTTCCCCTTTCATCCCCTCCTCTCTCCTGCTCTCTCGACAAAGAATTGAGTTTTCCGCCACGGCCGGAGCTGGAGCTTCGCCGCCCTTGCTGCCGTCCGCCCCTCCGACTTCGACCCGCGCAGATCGCCAGCCAAGAAGGCGCACCTAGTGCGGCCTCCTCGTCCCGGCCCTCATGAGCGCCGTCGCCTCTTTCAACCTCCGCCGCCGCCGCTCTTCGTCCTCGCCGCCGGCCACCGCTTTGTCGTGTTCTAAGACCGTGAGCAACCGCCACAAGATCGTCCTCTTCGCATTAGTGCCCTCGCCGCTAAGGCCATGCTGCTCACCGGCGATTGAGCCAGCGCGCCGCCTTCGGGTCCGATGTGGCAAGCCACGTGGCTGCCCCGTGGCACCCAGTCAGCGGTCACATCACCCCCGCTTGCTGACGTGGCTGCTTAGTCAGCCCGAGTGGAATTTCTTTGATTTTCCTTTAGGAAAATAATTCCGGAAAATCAGGAAAATTTCCATTTCATCATTTTATGTGTTTTTCCAACTTCTTTTGGCCATAACTTCTTCATTCGAACTCCGATTCGAGTGATTAAAATTTCTAAATTCATCTAAATTCCTTGTCTTCCTTTTAGTATTTGTTTAGTATTTATTTGGATTTTATTTAGAGTTGTTTTATTTATTTAGCTTTGCTCGCTCGTATAGATTCCGGCGTTTCGGATGATTTCGCAGACTCGACGACCGAAGCACCTCTACTATTCAACGAAGGCAAGTCGTAGACCCTTGATCATATTGAACCCATCTTTCAAAAAGTATATTGTTCGATATAAACATGCATGGCTAATTTTATAATAAATGGTTTCAGGATTAGTTAATTACCTAATTGCCTTATGCCTCCTTGATAGATTGCAATCGACATGTATCCTTGAATGACATAATCCTTGTACACCTTAGGATGGTTAATTATTAGTTGGATATTATTGAAATACCAACATGGGTATCGTGCTATGCTTAGCCAATGTTTTAGTTATACGATAGACTCACGATCACATACTCAAAGGATGATTGAACTTGACTAAAGGAAATATGGAACCGTGGCGGAGCCACTTGTGATAAAAGATGTTGTGCCATGACCAGGGTGGTCACTCGGCCGGGTTGAACGAAATTGATTTATGCTCGGACGAGTGGGTGGTGGAAAAGGGTGGGTGCCGTAATGCACACTTGGAATGTGGAACCGTCTCGTCTGAGCAACCAACTAAGGACTTAACCTTGAACCATTGATCCGGCTTTAACTGCACAACCACATGTCTAGATCGATAGACCCGATCAACTAATTAGCAAAGTTTTGATTCGGTTCATCAAGGGTTGATAAGCGGCGCAAGAGGGGCCCTGAATGGCGAAACCTCAAAGGCGGATCCGAAGTTAGAATAGAGCTTTGTAAAAACCTTGTCACGCACTCTTGATCGCTACCTAAGGTAGTGAGCGGTGGCATAGATATATGCCGAACAAACTAGAGAAATTCATGTCTTGTGGGTCAAGCTGCATAACCTCTCGCAGAGTGTAAAACTATTCAATAGCCGTGTCCCTGCTATGGACATGCACGGTGATTTCACGCAAAGGGTAGAACTTTTGTCGAAAATGTTGGAATGGTTTGGTCGAATCTTGTAGATGGTTGGGAAGTGAACTGGGTGTTCACTAGTTGTTTCAAAGAAAGTTGCTTACTTATGTATTAATCTTTTTAAATTGTGCTTTGCAATCTACTTCATCAGATTTAATGTCAAATATTGCTTTCCACAAAATAGCCATAAAGCTATCCTTGTCAAGCCTTGCATGAATATTACTTGCATACATTTCTCTATGACTTGCTGAGTACATTCAAAGTACTCATGGCCTTGCGCCCTCTGTTTAAATCAGCAGAGGAGGGTGAACCAGTGAACTCAGAGTTCTATGAAGAAGACTTCTTTGAAGACTATGCGAATTAGGTCGCGTCCTTCACTCGATTGCCGGTGGGCATATTGGGTGACCTCCACCAGACGTTTTGTTCTCCGCTGCAAGTTTACTCTGTTATCTTTAGCCATGCGTGGCAACCATTGTAAGACTTGACCATAAAGTCTCTTTTGCTTAATATTATTAATTTGTCTGCTCCATCTTTTGTTTGGTTGTGTGGTTATGATTACACCAATGTTGCAATTGTGTGAGCTAGCCACAGATTATGGGACTAGTACAGAATACACAGAGGGTCCTGGGTTGCATAATCGTAATGTTTCAAAGTTCTCATACTAAATTAAAATTAATAAAATTATTATTTTATTGGACTTTCGAAATTTGAAAGAGTTTGATTTCTTTATTTTTGAAGTTTTAAAAGTCAAAAATAAAATCTATTAAAGTTTTTGAAGTTTATTTGAGTTAAGGTTGAAAAATAAAATTTTAACTAATTTATGAATTTTCTCGAATTTTAAAAGCTTTTCTCTAATTATTTTAATGCCAAAATAAATTATGTGCAAAGATAAAAGCCAACTTTTAGTTAGAATTATTTTTATTAGGTTCAAAATAATTCTAGGAATTTTTGAGAATTTTTCTAGAATTTTTGAACTCTATTTTGCTATGTTCTAAAAGCTATGTGAATTATTACTTAAATCAATTAATTTCGAAAATTAAAAAATAATAATAATATTTTATTTCCAAGGGTCACCCATAAATTTTTGCTCCGTGATCGCACACTTAACTCCATGCAAACAAGTACACGCTACCAATATTCCATTTGGTTTCAATTGAATAAATAATTTCCATCTATTTATTTAATCTTTCCATTCTTCTCTCTCTATCTAGCTTCTTCTTCCCGAGAGTTGTCTTCTCGCTCAGATTTCAACCATGCATCAAATAAATGGCAGCGCCACCCACTTGGTCGCCCAGCTCGGCCACACCACCGGCCACGGTGCCGCCCTCCATCACCATCCACCACCACCGCCTCTCTCTCCTCCTTCCTCCCCACCGAGCCATGGAAGCTCCAAGCTCCATTAATGGCAACCGCCATTCTTTCTCCTCTTTCTCCCCACTCAATGTATTAAATTGAAATCCGTCGAGGCGAAACGTCCGCATTAACGCCACGCACATCGCAAAGATCTTCAATTGCACGCTTCATCCACTACACGCGATTAATTAAGCCTTTTCATCTTCGTTCTTCAAGTGCACTTTAACGGCTGCCCTTCGATCTCCTCTCCGGCCTCCTCCGCCCCTATAAAAGGAAGCACCGGTGCGCAATGCTTCACTCATTCATCCCGAAAATCTTAGCTCCTCTCTCCTTTCTCCTCTCTGCAATCGAAGATTTTTCGTCGCCGACCGAGCTCCCTTCCGCGCCTCTAGCACTCTCTACGGTGGAGCCCGCACCATCGACCACACCACTAGCTTCGCCGACGTGGTCTCGCCGTGCTTCCTCGCCGCCGAGCATCGCCGAGCACCGCCGCCACCGTGAGCCCACGCCGCCGACGTCGTCGCCCCGCCTCCGCCATCCGCAGCACGCTTTCTCCACAACCAAGGTGAGCACCGCATCCCCATCATGCCCTCTCTCCATCGCACCCTCGCTGGCCATCGGAATGTCTCCGTTAAATCGGCAATGTCGCCATCTAAACCATAAACCGCTTTTTATTTTGCGAATTGCGTCGCCGTCGAGCTAGCTCCGCCACATCGTCTCCATCCATGGTTTCGCATCGTCGCCCTCTCGCGGTGCTCTCCTCCCGCCAGCGCCATCGCCGAGTACCAACAGCGCCATGTCCAAGCCGCCGCCATATTTTGCTTTCGCTTCCGTAGCTTGAAGATGAACAAAGGTCAACTTACTAGTCACGTGTTGCATTTGTACATACACATGTTATTTCCTTCCAAAAATTCGTTCTCTCACATGCAAGCTCCAAATCCGCTGATTTTTTCACCTAAATTCATCTAAATTCATCTACTATTTTTAGTATTTATTTCATAATTTTTAGATTTTATTTAATTTCTGTTAATTATTTGGTCCATTTTATGCTGCTGCTGCGCCACCGCCGACCGCGGCGCTTCCGCCCCCAACCAAGGTGAGCGTTGTGTTCCCATGTTCTTCTTCAAATCGCCGCCAACCTCACTCGCTAACTTCTCTCCGCTTGCCTTAATGCCGACGATCGTCCATCGCTCTGCCGAAGGTTTTTCTCTGTCGGACTACGTCGCCATCGAAGACCCTCTCGCTAAGCCGTCAACACCATTGAGTTCGCCTCAACACGTGCAACATCATACTTTCTCTCCTTGGCCATAAAACTTCTTCTTTGTTCTCAGTTATCCGAAACCATAATGTCCGATTAATAGTACAATTTTCGGAATTTTATTATTTCATGTAACATTCAACCTTCCGAATTTCGTTTCTCCTCATACGAACCCCGATTAGGCCGATTCAACTTTCTAAATTCATATAAAATCGATACCTTCCTAGCAGTATTTATGTTATAATTTTTGGATTTTATTTGGATTTTATTTGAATATTATTTGAATTCGGATCGTTTACGCGTATAGATTTCGACGACTTCGGACGACCGGATTTCAACACCGTTTGAGAATATCGTCTAATTAAGCAAGGCAAGTTACATTCTTGAACATATTAATCCCAGTATTTAAAATTATTTAAATTCTATTTTAAATTATTATTGCATGCGTATTTATATTCAAGTAATTTAAATTCCTGTTTTAAGCTTTATAGTTATTCCCAATGCCTTTGTATGTCCAATTATTGTCAAGAGAGGTGGTATGGAGAATTTATCGAATGCAATATATCTTGGAGTTACAATTTGTCGGAGTTTAGATAATAAAAGAAGATTGTGCATGGAAGGGTGAAGTTAGAGGAAGATTATTAATAGATAATGGATGTTGAATTACAGAAATAGATAATTATTGATATTGGCTTATTGAAAATGAATTGTAGAAATATAATATGGTTGGATGTGGGATTATTAGAGTTGTATGATTGTTGGAGATTAGATGTCAATCATAGACATAGATTATTATTGGATTATTGGATATTGGATTGAATGATGTTGGATTATTAGAAATACATGATCATTATGGTTGTATTGTAGAAATAAATGATTATTGGATACCGGATTTTAGAAATAAATAATTGTTGATGTGGGATTATTAGAAAATGGACGATAGATAAACACTATAGTCGATCCTGAATTATTGATATCGATTCTAGAAATAGATTGCTATTGGATATCGATTATCTAAAGATTTGATTATAGAATTACTTAGTCATTAGATTGATGTTGAATTAGTAGAAATAGTTTATTAAGGAATAATGGATTGATAGATATCGGATTATAAAATTAGAGCATAGTTAAATATTTGGATCAATTGATGTTGGATCATAGAATTAGACCTATATGGTGTAGATTGGACTAATGGATATTGGATTGTTGAAGGTTGGATTATCACAATACTGATGGTTTACATACTGATCTCGTTCTTGACAAGTCTTGGACATTTAACCTTCACCTAGATAAAATCTAGTTGATACAATAGTATGAACTAGAACATTTTGAAAAGATTATGCTTAGCAATGCTTAGACCCAAAAATGTTTGATTTGGGAAACTTTCAGCCAAAAATCAAATATTGTTTAAGAATCTATGGCATTGGTTTGTCATGGAAGTTTTGTCGTAAATGAATTTGAGAAAAATAAAATAAAATTATGGTTTGTACTTGGGCGAAATGGTTGTTTGGATGGTGCATGTTAATGCACGGGATCAAGTCATTTCCATGATCGAGGCCCATGGGTTTTGTGGAAAGTCGCCCAAGTCAATTGAGGACCGGCCTTTGAGCGTTCCTTTGCTATGCCTATAATGGGCTATGCCTCACCGTGCAAACACATGTCCTGAGTATGGGTAGGGGACCTGGCTAATTAATTTGTAAAGTTCCATCGCGGTTGATCCTGTTTGTACGTGGGCGGTCTTTCATGGCCATTTCTTTTGACAAAGTCTTTCATGACTATTGTTCCCACCGGCGCAAGAGGGGCTAGGAACTCATGATTTCTATTCCAAAGGGGCGAAACCTTAGCGAGGGAAATCATGTGGAATGGCGATTGTAAAGGCCTTGGCACGTGCTCTAGACTGCTTACCTAAGGTAGTGAGCGGTGGTATCGACGGATGCCAAGCAAACTAGAGAATTCGTGTCATGTGGGTAAAGTGTACAACCTCTTCAGAGTGTAAAACTATTCAATAGCAGCGTCATGATCATGGACATGCTAGCAAAGCCACTCAAAGTTAGACTTTGGTTTTGATTTGAAAAGACTTCATCAAATGGATTATGCAAATGGGAATCAAGGGGAAGCCTTATGATAGGAGGGTATCCTTCACCATTCATGTGTGAATGTTATCGACTATAAAATTGATTTATAAAATGAATTTTAGTTATAGAATAACTGCTTTGGAACTTAGTACAAGTATTTACGTAAAATGTTTGTTTTATGCAAATTCAACCATATTAAGTTTTCCTTTGAGATATCCATATATGCATGTCATTCTCATTGCTTGATTCGTGTAACTTGCGAGCACGGTAGTTGTGCTCATTCTTGCTTAATGCAAATAATTTCAGAGGAGAAGGACTTTGCTACGGTGTGGATCACGATGACTAGGCCGCTTCCCGATCGATTGCTGTGGCGAATCGTTGGGTCTACTACTACTCCTTTGCTTCATTGTGTTTATTTTATTGTTGGCATGTAAGCCTCCTTTGTAATCAACTCGTTGTTATTTATTAATAAAGTTGTGATATGATTTTGTTACCATATTTGTTTCTTGTGTGAACTAGCTACTTGATCATGGGACTAGTTCGAAATGCACAGAGGATTCGGAGTGTTAATCTGGGTCTTACAAAGTGGTATCGAGCCATATCGATCGTAGGTCGTGACCTAGTTAGAATGGCCGTTAGTTGAAAAAAAACTCCAAAAATTATTTTATATAACAAGAAAAATAAATTGTTCTCTTCTCATCCGAGTCATCTATCTTCTTTCTTACCTAATTATCTTTTCACCATTTTATAATGTTAAATAGATCCTCTTTTCCTCAGAATTTCTATAGGTGGTCAACACGTGCTTAACCCTTACGTTGAAGTCTCGCTAGACATGAAGCTTCCAAGAGGGCATCGTCATCAAGGATCATCAAGACCGTGAATCAAGATCGTTGTGTCGACCAAGCCATATAGTCTAAGTTTGCCAAGACTCATTCTCGTATTGAGTTATTTCCCGAATCGAGTCTCGATTGATAAAATGTTGTATAAAGCTATTAAAGTTTTCTTGAAGCTTTTGAGTTGGTTCTTTTGTTTGGGAGTATTGTTTTGCTCTATTCCCTTAGTCCTTCTTATTTGTCTCTTCCCTATCCTTTGTCTCCTTTCCTAAAACTCGAATAACCGATGATGGTGAACACTCGTCGCTCGAAAAGTGAAAACAAGCAAGACAACAATGTTCTGGAGGTGCTAACGCTGAAGCCTACCAACCATCGATGGTAGAAACTCTTGAATTTGAACCAGCTTCTTCATCACCCAGCTCAACTAATGCAACAGCTTGATACAACAAATGAACAACAACAATGTTTTTCAACCATCGCTCCTACAACACAAGAACGACATTATCGCACTAAGTGTTCCAAGAGGAAGATGGTGGATCAAGGGCAACATGATGCAAGAAACTTCAAGGCTCGTGTGATTCAATCTCAACCCAACCATGTACCAACAACGACCGCACTCAAGACTTCGTGGATCAATACCACTTCCACCAACGCAGATATCCTCGACAACAAGGGTGGCCAATCTCGTGAACAAAACATCAAGGGCGAGAATACAATGCTTCAATTGTCGGGATATGGGACATTATGCTAATCGATGCCCAAGGAGATGTTTAGCACTCACCCCGACAAAGATTCCGTGGCTACCCCGATCGCAACAACAACACCGTAGCGGAGGTAAAACAACGAAGATACATATCCCAGCTTGCGTGAATATAGAAGTTTAGGCTTGCCAATACCTCAAGAAACAACCATAAACCAAATGGCCACTTTTTGTTGCTCCCCAACACCTCTGTTGGAGGCCAGTCACAGAAGAACTCATCCCATGTTGCAAGCATCACGAGTTTCCACTGCCAAGAAAAAGGACATTATGCCAATAAATGTCTAAAGAAGTAGCAGGCAACAACTCTGAAGATTCAAAGGACAATACCATGCAAGCAAACAGAAGCCGCAAAATGCCTAAAAGGACATCTATACAATATCACACCAGTTCGGGCCCAACGAAGAGCGGATGCATAATGACAACTCTAGTTGAAAACCTTGTATACCTAGCTTTCTTTCTAGTTACTTCGAATCTCGGGACGAGATTCCTTTTAAGGGGTAGTTTGTAATGACCCAAAGTTCTCATACTAAATTAAAATTAATAAAATTATTATTTTATTGGACTTTCAAATTTGAAAGAGTTTGATTTCTTTATTTTTGAAGTTTTAAAAGTCAAAAATAAAATCTATTAAAGTTTTTGAAGTTTATTTGAGTTAAGGTTGAAAAATAAAATTTTAACTAATTTATGAATTTTCTCGAATTTTAAAAGCTTTTCTCTAATTATTTTAATGCCAAAATAAATTATGTGCAAAGATAAAAGCCAACTTTTAGTTAGAATTATTTTTATTAGGTTCAAAATAATTCTAGGAATTTTTGAGAATTTTTCTAGAATTTTTGAACTCTATTTTGCTATGTTCTAAAAGCTATGTGAATTATTACTTAAATCAATTAATTTCGAAAATTAAAAAAATAATAATAATATTTTATTTCCATGGTCACCCATAAATTTTTGCTCCGTGATCGCACACTTAACTCCATGCAAACAAGTACACGCTACCAATATTCCATTTGGTTTCAATTGAATAAATAATTTCCATCTATTTATTTAATCTTTCCATTCTTCTCTCTCTATCTAGCTTCTTCTTCCCGAGAGTTGTCTTCTCGGTTCTGTATTTCAACCATGCATCAAATAAATGGCAGCGCCACCCACTTGGTCGCCCAGCTCGGCCACCACCGCCGGCCACGTGCACCCCTCATTCCACCAGCCATCACCACCCGCCTTCTCTTCTCCCTCCCTTCCCTCCCCACCGAGCCATGGAAGCTCCAAGCTCCATTAATGGCAGCCGGCCATTCTTTCTCCTCTTTCTCCCCACTCAATGTATTAAATTGAAATCCGTCTGAGGCAAAACGTCCGCATTAACGTCACGCACATCGCAGCATCTTCAATTGCACGTTTCATCCACTACACGCGATTAATTAAGCCTTTTCATCTTCGTTCTTCAAGTGCACTTTAACGGCCGCCTTCGATCTCCCTCTCGGCCTCCTCGCCCCTATAAAAGGAAGCACCGGGTGCGCAATGCTTCACTCATTCATCCCGAAAATCTTAGCTCCTCTCTCCTTTCTCCTCTCTGCAATCGAAGATTTTTCGTCGCCGATCGAGCTCCTTCCGCCGCCTCTAGCACTCTCTCGGTGGAGCCCCGCACCATCGACCACACCACTAGCTTCGCCGACGGGTCTCTCGCCAGTGCTTCCTCGCCGCCGAAGCATCGCCGAGCACCGCCGCCACCGTGAGCCCACGCCACCGACGTCGTCGCCCCGCCTCCGCCATCCGCACGCTTTCTCCACAACCAAGGTGAGCACCGGCATCCCCATCATGCCCTCTCTCCATCGCACCCCTCGCTGGCCATCGGAATGTCTCCGTTAAATCGGCAATGTCGCCATCTAAACCATAAACCGAAGCTTTTATTTTGCGAATTGCGTGCCGCCGAGCTAGCTCCGCCACATCGTCTCCATCCATGGTTTCGCATCGCCGCCCTCTCACGCGGTGCTCTCCTCCTCGCCGGCGCCATCGCCGAGTACCAACAGCGCCATGTCCAAGCCGCCGGCCATATTTTGCTTTCTGCTTCCGTAGCTTGAAGATGAACAGTGTCAACTTACTAGTCACGTGTTGCATTTGTACATACACATGTTATTTCCTTCCAAAAATTCGTTCTCTCACATGCAAGCTCCAAATCCGCTGATTTTTTCACCTAAATTCATCTAAATTCATCTACTATTTTTAGTATTTATTTCATAATTTTTAGATTTTATTTAATTTCTGTTAATTATTTGGTCCATTTTGCGCGTCGTTGCCGCCACCGGCCGACCGTGCGCTTTCCGCCCCAACCAAGGTGAGCGTTGTGTTCCCCAGTTCTCTCTTCAAATCGCCGCCAACCTCACTCGCTAACTTCTCTCCGCTTGCCTTAATGCCGACGATCGTCATGCCGTCGCCGAAGGTTTTTCTCTGTCGGACTACGTCGCCATCGAAGACCCTCTCGCTAAGCCGTCAACACCATTGAGTTCGCCTCAACACGTGCAACATCATACTTTCTCTCCTTGGCCATAAAACTTCTTCTTTGTTCTCAGTTATCCGAAACCATAATGTCCGATTAATAGTACAATTTTCGGAATTTTATTATTTCATGTAACATTCAACCTTCCGGAATTTCGTTCTCCCTCATACGAACCCCGATTGCGTCGATTCAACTTTCTAAATTCATATAAAATCGATACCTTCCTAGCAGTATTTATGTTATAATTTTTGGATTTTATTTGGATTTTATTTGAATATTATTTGAATTCGGATCGTTTACGGCAGATAGATTTCGATTTACGACTTGGACGAATCGGATTTCAACACCGCTTGAGAATATCGCCTAATTAAGCAAGGCAAGTTACATTCTTGAACATATTAATCCCAGTATTTAAAATTATTTAAATTCTATTTTAAATTATTATTGCATGCGATTTATATTCAAGTAATTTAAATTCTGTTTTAAGCTTTATAGTTATTCCCAATGCCTTTGTATGTCCAATTATTGTCAAGAGAGGTGGTATGGAGAATTTATCGAATGCAATATATCTTGGAGTTACAATTTGTCGGAGTTTAGATAATAAAAGAAGATTGTGCATGGAAGGGTGAAGTTAGAGGAAGATTATTAATAGATAATGGATGTTGAATTACGAAATAGATAATTATTGATATTGGCTTATTGAAAATGAATTGTAGAAATATAATATGGTTGGATGTGGGATTATTAGAGTTGTATGATTGTTGGAGATTAGATGTCAATCATAGACATAGATTATTATTGGATTATTGGATATTGGATTGAATGATGTTGGATTATTAGAAATACATGATCATTATGGTTGTATTGTAGAAATAAATGATTATTGGATACCGGATTTTAGAAATAAATAATTGTTGATGTGGGATTATTAGAAAAATGGACGATAGATAAACACTATAGTCGATCCTAATTATTGATATCGATTCTAGAAATAGATTGCTATTGGATATCGATTATCTAAAGATTTGATTATAGAATTACTTAGTCATTAGATTGATGTTGAATTAGTAGAAATAGTTTATTAAGGAATAATGGATTGATAGATATCGGATTATAAAATTAGAGCATAGTTAAATATTTGGATCAATTGATGTTGGATCATAGAATTAGACCTATATGGTGTAGATTGGACTAATGGATATTGGATTGTTGAAGGTTGGATTATCACAATACTGATGGTTTACATACTGATCTCGTTCTTGACAAGTCTTGGACATTTAACCTTCACCCTAGATAAAATCTAGTTGATACAATAGTATGAACTAGAACATTTTGAAAAGATTATGCTTAGCAATGCTTAGACCCAAAAATGTTTGATTTGGGAAACTTTCAGCCAAAAATCAAATATTGTTTAAGAATCTATGGCATTGGTTTGTCATGGAAGTTTTGTCGTAAATGAATTTGAGAAAAATAAAATAAAATTATGGTTTGTACTTGGGCGAAATGGTTGTTTGGATGGTGCATGTTAATGCACGGGATCAAGTCATTTCCATGATCGAGGCCCATGGGTTTTGTGGAAAGTCGCCCAAGTCAATTGAGGACCGGCCTTTGAGCGTTCCTTTGCTATGCCTATAATGGGCTATGCCTCACCGTGCAAACACATGTCCTGAGTATGGGTAGGGACACAGCTAATTAATTTGTAAAGTTCCATCGCGGTTGATCTGTTTATGCGTGGGCGGTCTTTCATGGCCATTTCTTTTGACAAAGTCTTTCATGACTATTGTTCCCACCGGCGCAAGAGGGGCTAGGAACTCATGATTTCTATTCCAAAGGGGCGAAACCTTAGCGAGGGAAATCATGTGGAATGGCGCATTGTAAAGGCCTTGCACGTGCTCTAGATCGCTTACCTAAGGTAGTGGCGGTGGTATCGACGGATGCCAAGCAAACTAGAGAATTCGTGTCATGTGGGTAAAGTGTACAACCTCTTGAGTGTAAAACTATTGAATAGCGCGTCATGATCATGGACATGCTAGCAAAGCCACTCAAAGTTAGACTTTGGTTTTGATTTGAAAAGACTTCATCAAATGGATTATGCAAATGGGAATCAAGGGGAAGCCTTATGATAGGAGGGTATCCTTCACCATTCATGTGTGAATGTTATCGACTATAAAATTGATTTATAAAATGAATTTTAGTTATAGAATAACTGCTTTGGAACTTAGTACAAGTATTTACGTAAAATCTTTGTTTTATGCAAATTCAACCATATTAAGTTTTCCTTTGAGATATCCATATATGCATGTCATTACATTGCTTTGACGGGTGTAACTTGCGAGCACAGTAGTTGTGCTCATTCTTGCTTAATGCAAATAATTTCAGAGGAGAAGGACTTTGCTACGGTGTGGATCACGATGACTAGGCCGCTTCCCGATCGATTGCTGTGGCGAATCGTTGGGTCTACTACTACTCCTTTGCTTCCATTGTGTTTATTTTATTGTTGGCATGTAAGCCTCCTTTGTAATCAACTCGTTGTTATTTATTAATAAAGTTGTGATATGATTTTGTTACCATATTTGTTTACTGTGTGAACTAGCTACTGATCATGGGACTAGTTCAGAAATGCACAGAGGATTCGGGAGTGTTAATCCTGGGTCTTACACATACCTGGGGTCCCGACAAAGACTGGTTCCTCGGTCGGACGTATTGCTGTTGTGGGAGATAAGGATCCCTCCTCAACTCTATCGGTGGGATGAACTCCTGGAGAATGATCTCCGGAGACGGCATCACCATCGGATGATGCATCACTCAGCTCGTAGTTGAAACCGGCATCCATGTCGACGTCTGCGTAATTTGCCAAGTCAAGCCAGTTCTCCTCGTTCCATTCTCCTGCCATGAGTGTATGAGAATTGGAAAAAGAGAATGTGTTGACAAGAGATTACCGGAGAGTTCCCCACGGACGGCGCCAACTATCAGTGCTTTAGAACCGATCTTACATAAAGATTGTTTGATTTGGGGGTCTCCAAGACTGAAATCACGCAGAGAGATTCACACGGGGATTTTTATACAGGTTCGAGCCTTCTCCGGAGAGAATAACAACCCTACTCCTGTGTGTATGTATTGAGTATACTGGTTACAATCAGTATAAAATGCTACGATTTTTCCTGCAACTCAGTATATATGTCCGATTGTATGTCTCTCATCCGCCCTCATTATCTCTGGCCATAGCCCTTTATAGTGTTCGTAGAGGTAGCCGTTTCTCTAGGCCAAGAGGCGCCTCATCATTCCAAGTAATGGGCGCATTGTTGGTAGTAATCGCCGGGGTATTAACTCCTCCACGTCGCCTGGCAGTTTCTAGTCAGAGATAATGGTGTGTAACTTGCAGTTATTCCAGAGAATAACAGCGTATATTGTCTGCTTAGATTCCCTAATCAATTGGGCCTACTTGTCCGCAGGCTTTATTGATCATAGGGTGGTCGTAGCTGACTTAGTCGTAAAAGGGCTTACGACCATGAAGTAGTCGTGGAATAACTTACGACTTGGGGCTGGTCATAGAAGAACTTATGACTAGATGATGATCGTAGCAGCACTTACGATCATGAAACAATCGTAGAAAGACTTACTGATGGAATTAATATGGGCTGGGCCCAAATATTATATTCTAATTAATTCCTGGTAAATCTCAAAGGCCCATGTGCATGTGCTAAATATGTTTAGTCTCACATGGAGGGATTAAGGGGAGTTCACCAGTTTATAAGGTGGAATTGGAGAGAGCCAACACACACGCGCGCTCGCTCGCCTTGCCTCGCCGAGCCGTGCCGTGCCGTGTCGTGAGGTGCGGTTAGGGCTGTTAATGGGTCGGGTTAGTTCGGGTTTAATGGGTTGGGTTTTGATTCGGGTTCTTTTTGGATGGGTTAAAACGGGTTGATTTATAATTCGGGTTGGGTTGGGTTGGGTTGGCTTCTAAAACGGGTTGGGTTCGGGTTGAAGTGGGTTTAAAATATAGCATATGAAACGGGTTGAACCCCTGGCTGCTCGCTCACCGAGAGGCCAGGTTTCAAACGGGTTTCTGAAAAGCGCACTGCGCACACCAAGAGGCGAGATTGCGAGAGGCGAGAGGCCGAGACTTGAGCTACTCGCCGCCGCCGCCGCCGCCCTTCCACCCCTCCCCGAGTCCCGTCCTCGCGCCGCCGCCGCCCTTCCTCCCCTCCCCGAGTCCCGACCTCGCGGCTTCGCCACCGCTGCCCTTCCTCCCCTCCCCGAGTCCCGACCTCGCGATTTCGCCGCCGCCGCCCTTCCTTCCCTCTCCGAGTCCCGACCTCGCGACTTCGCCGCCGCCGCCCTTCCTCCCCGCCCCGAGTCCCGATCTCGCGACTTCAACCTCGGCCCACTTCTTCTTTTGCTTGGTTTCTTCGTGGTGTCCTTTTGATCAGATTTAAGTATGCTGTTGGTTCTTGATCCGATTTGATGTGACTGCTATATAGAAATGTAGTTGAGAACGGTTTATGTCTATCACATGCGCTAATGGCCACCTTAAATTTCACTTCAGACGAGAAGATGATGAGGAAGCGGATCTGAGATGGTGCAAATTATCGACTTGAGATGATGAGGTGCTTGAGGAGGTTAATGTTGACAATAACATTTGTTGGATGGTATGAGAAGCTATTTCATCTGATTCCATATCGACATTACATTTATTTAGAAACAGTTAGGGGCGTGTTTTGGTGTCTGACATGTGCCTTGACAAAATACTGCAGCTGAACAAAATTGACATATGTTAGTTTGCAAATACAGTATGGTACTGCTGTTGGTTTCTTAACTAAAATCATTGGAACTTTTTTGCTTAAATTGACAATTGTAGTTGTTCACCTATTTGAATAATTCATGGTTACTTGCTAGACTTGTTTATCTTGTGGAGCAACGTCCAAGATGCTGGCTCTGTTTACATTTTGGTGATTGGTCTTGGTTCCTTTCAGTGCAGTTTACATGTACTCTTGATATATTAGACTATATATTTACAAGTCTCGTTGAAAATACTGGGTATATTTCTAAGTTCTGACTGCAGTATGTCATTGAGTTCATGACTGCATCCACAGCAGCAAATTGCTGCCTGCTAGCTGCTACTATATCAAATTTCTGGTACATTCTTTTTCTTCATGTGGTCGGGACATGCATGCATCGGGGGTTTGGTTGGTGCCGGCCGTAGAGCTTACTTTTTCACATGTCATCAGACTGATTCAGATATCATCTACATATGTAGAGCTTACTTTTTCACATGTTTAAATGGATCTGCCTTCTCCATTCGTAGTACTAATTAAAAATATGAACTTGTAGGAGGTTCCAAGGAAATACTTTTCAAGGTCCGATCCCAGCAAGTCTGTCTAATCTAACCAAATTGACAAGCTTTTGACAGCAATACCTATTCATGTGCTTTTGACAGAATGGGTCTTCCTATAAGGAGGCCTTGCACTGCAGACATTGATAAAACAGGCGAAGAAGACAGGCGGCCAGATTTCTGGGATGGAAAAAGACAGGAGTAGAAGTTTTGATATTTGTATGAGTAGAAGTTTCTTGTATTTTCCTAATTGTTTAAGCTCTTGGATGAATTGGTTGGTGTATAAACTCACTCCCTCAGTAAAAAAAAGTTCTTGTTTAACTCAGACCTTTGAATTGTGAACTGTAACTGCATCTGTTGACTGTTGTTGATTCTATTTGCCTGATTCCTTCCCGCTTACTACTCTCTGCTCTGAATTCCAGCTAGTGCTTTGAATTTTTATTGCTGTAAGGTCACTAAACCAACCAAGAAGCCATGGCAAGGTTGGCGGCGTCGGCAGTGAGCCGCATTTGATTAATGAGCAGTGAGCCGCAGCATCGCAGACTGGCTGCTCGTGGATATCGACCTCGCCACCAGTGTCAACACGAACGTTGAGGACCTGTATTGAAAACGGGTTGAAAACGGGTTGAAATCGGGTTGAACCTGTATTGAGAGAATTGGGTTGGGTTGGGTTGGGTTGAAGTTGTATATGGGTTGGGTTGGGTTTTAGAGGTGGAGTAGTGGGTTGGTTTGGGTTGGGTTGACATGCTGCATAAAGGTGGGTTGGGGTGGGTTTGGGTTGGGTTTTAGCCCATTATCACCCCTAGGTGCGGTGTGTGCGCGCGCATATGCAGGTGTGTCAGGTGCTGGCGCGATTTCTTTATCTATTCGAAAATCGAAACGCACTGACATTGATGGTGACCGTTGGTCTCTGGTCTCTTTGTTTTTGGCCATTAAAAAGAACAGAGTTCTGGTCTTTGATGGTGACTGTTGACCTTTGGACTACTGGTGACTGTTGGCCTTTGGACTACTGGCGACTGTTCTTGATGGTGACTGTTGGCCTTTGGTCTTCTGGTGACTGTTGGACTCTGGTGACTGTTGGTCTTTGGGCTCTCTGTCTTTTGGCTATTTATGAGAACTGAGAGTACTGGCTTTGGCTCGAGTTTTTCCACTTCCACAATACAGAAAGAACTCCATAGTTTTGTTTGCTGTCTCTTGCGATCTCCATCCCGATGAGGCACGTGTACAGCCGCACCGGGAGAGCAGGCCTTCGGAACCTCCTCCTTGAAGGCTTGCACGAGCGAGGACGAATAAGGTTTTTGGGGAGCGTTTGCGCGACTGCTCGCTGTTCCTCTGCTACGTTCTACGTCAACTACACGTCTACTATTCTGCTATGTTCTACATCAACTGCACGTCTACTACCTCTACGCCATGACGAACGACGTCCTCATCAAGAACTCTGCTGCAACTTCTTCTTCCACAGAATCTGAGTATGCCTATATCTTTCTTGTTAGTTGGTTTGCTTTACTGTCTATTGTTGTCTTGAACACTGAGATAGGAATGCTAGCTTCTGTTCTTCTAGAATCTGGTATTGCTATAGTGTTCTTTGTGATCTGTTTTTGTGAAAATAACTAGAGTATTTTCCATGTTTTATCTACCATATTTCTGGATTAAAGTAATTCAAAAAATGCTTATATACTCAACAATCCAAAAACCTAATTCTAGGCATAGGCATTTTTCGTCAACTGGCTTTGCTGCTGCGCTCAAACCCTCTGTATTCGATGGTGCGAATTACAAGAGATGGCACACTAAGATGGTGCTTTGGCTAACTGCCATGAACGTTTTCCATGTGGCAAAAGGCAAGCCTGAAGGAACACTTACTCCTGATTAGGAGCAAGCGTTCGAGGCTACTAATAACCTTTTTAAAGGTGCCATGGTTAGTGTTCTTGGTGAGAAGTTAGTCGATGCATACATGGTGATTACAACTGGGAAAGAGATGTGGGATGCACCCGAGGCCAAATTTGGGGTTTCAGATGTAAGCAGTGAATTGTACCTCATGGAGCAATACCATAACTACAGAATGGTTGATAGCCGTTCTGTAGTTAAACAGGCTCATGAGATACAATCCATGGCCACAGAATTTGAGTACTTCAAGTGTGTGTTACCGGACAAATTTGTCGCGGGAGGCATTATTGCCAAACTTCCTCCTTCTTGGAGGAATTTTGCTACTTATCTGAAACACAAGAGACAAGAGTTTTCTGTTGAAAATCTCATTAGGTCTCTTGATGTTGAAGAGAAGGCGAGGGCAAAAGATACACACACTATAGGTAATGAGGGACATTCTAGTGCCAATATGGTACAGAAGAAGAATGGCCAAACTTAAAAGTTCAAAGGCAAGAACAAGAGTGCACAAACAACAAGCTTCAAGAAGAAGAAGAAGAACACAAAGGATGCCCTTTGCTTTGTGTGTGACGAACCTGGTCATTGGGCCAAGGATTGCGATAGCAACGTAAGGGTGGGAAGAATCGACAAGGGCGTAATTCCAAGTCTACCAATGTTGTTGTTGGTACTCTTGAGGCGGGAATTTCAGGGTATGGTAATTTACCTCTCGTTTCTTTCCGTATGTCAATCTACCGATTGGTGGATAGACACTGGTGCTAATATACATGTGTGTGCTGATATTTCATTGTTCTCTTCTTACCAGATCACTCGAGATTCAGCCGTTCTAATGGGGAACGGGTCATATGCCACTGTTCATGGTGTTGGCACAGTCGATCTGAAGTTTACTTCGGGGAAGATTGTTCAACTGAAGAACGTGAATCATGTGCCATCGATCAATAAGAATCTCGTCAGCGGATCTCTTCTGTGTAGAGATGGCTTTAGACTGGTATTTGAATCCAATAAATTTGTAGTATCCAAGTGTGAACAATTTGTTGGTAAAGGCTATATGTGCGGAGGCTTGTTCCGCCTATCTCTTTCAAATTTATGTAATAATATTGTGAACCATGTTTGCAGTGGTAATGAGACTACTATTTGGCATTCACGACTTTGTCACATTAATTTTGGTTGCATGACGTGGTTAGCCAGTTTAGAGTTAATCCCGAAATTCACCCTTGCCAAAGGTTCTAAATATCAAGTTTGTGTGCAATCAAAGCAGCCTCGTAAGCCTCATAAGGCCGCGGAGGTAAGAAACTTGGCACCATTAGAACTCATACATTCAGATCTGTGTGGGATGAATGGTGTGTTGACAAAAGGTGGTAAGAGATATTATATGACTTTGATTGATGACTCCACTAGGTTCTGTTATGTGTATCTTTTGAAAACTAAGGATGAAGCTCTTCACTACTTTAAAATCTATAAGGCAGAAGCTGAGAACCAACTTAAAAGGAAAATCAAAAGGGTTAGGTCTGATCGTGGTGGAGAGTACTTTTCTAATGAGTTCAATTTATTCTGTGAGGAACATGGTATAATTCATGAGAGGACGCCTCCCTATTCACCCCAGTCAAACGGGGTTGCTGAAATAAAGAACCGCACTCTAACTGATTTGGTTAACGCCATGTTAGACACAGCTGGTCTTTCTAAAGCATGGTGGGGGGAGGCTATATTGACTTCAAGTCATGTCCTAAACAGGATTTCTACAAAGAATAAAGAGATAACCCCATATGAACAATAGGAGAAGAAAAGACTATCACTTTCATACTTACGCACTTGGGGTTGTTTGGCGAAAGTCAATGTGCCAATTCCTAAAAAGCGTAAGCTTGGACCAAAAACCATGGATTGCGTCTTTCTAGGCTATGCTCACCATAGCGTTGGATATAGATTTCTAGTGGTGAATTCTGGAGTACCTGACGTGCATGTTGGTACAATTATGGAGTCCAGAGATGCTACATTCTTTGAGGATATTTTTCCGATGAAAGATATACCTAGTTCATCGAGTCAGGAACCTGATACAATTCCTGAACCTGCCATTCCATTGGAATATTTTGAACAAACCCCTGAGCAAATTCCTGAGGATGAAGACAATAAAACTCTAAGGAAGAGTAAAAGACAAAGGACTGCAAAGTCTTTTGGTCCTGATTTCATTATGTACCTTGTGGATGATACTCCAAGTACCATTTCTGAAGCGTATGCTTCTCCAGATGCAGAATACTGGAAGGAAGTAGTCCGTAATGAATTGATTCCATTATCTCTAATGGAACTTGGGAGACCACTGAGCGTCCTTATGGTTGTAAACTTGTAGGATGTAAGTGGGTGTTCAAAAAGAAGCTTAGGCCTGATGGTATTATCGAGAAGTACAAGACACGGCTTGTGGCCAAGGGTTATACCCAAAAGGAAGGCGAAGATTTCTTTGATACTTATTCACCTGTGGCCAGATTGACCACTATTCGAGTACTACTATCTCTGGCTGCCTCACACGGTCTTCTCGTTCATATGATGGACGTTAAGACGGCTTTCCTAAATGGAGAGTTGGACGAGGAAATTTACATGGATCAGCCAGATGGATTTGTAGTAGATGGTCAAGAAGGAAAGGTGTGCAAGTTGTTGAAATCTTTGTATGGTCTTAAACAAGCACCTAAGCAGTGGCATGAAAAGTTCGACAGAACTTTAACATCTGCAGGCTTTGTTGTGAATGAAGCTGACAGATGTGTGTATTATCGCCATGGTGAGGGCGAGGGAGTCATTCTATGTCTATATGTTGATGACATACTGATTTTTGGGACCAACCTTAATGTGATTAAGGAGGTCAAGGATTTCTTGTCTCAGAATTTTGAGATGAAAGATCTGGGAGTAGCTGATGTTATCTTGAACATCAAGCTGTTGAGAGGTGATGATGGTGGGATTACATTGTTGCAATCCCATTATGTGGAAAAGGTTCTGAGTCGTTTTGGTTATAGCGACTACAAACCCTCTCCAACACCTTATGATCCTAGCGTGTTGCTTGGGAAGAATCGGAGAATAGCCGGTGACCAATTGAGATATTCTTAGATAATTGGTTCACTCATGTATTTAGCTAGCGGTACCAAGCCTGACATCTCGTTTGCTGTGAGCAAACTAAGTCGTTTTGTTTCCAATCCGGGAGATGATCACTGGTATGCTCTTAAGAGGGTAATGCGCTATCTAAAGGGTACTATGAGCTATGGCATTCATTATACCGGGTACCCTAGGGTACTGGAGGGTTATAGCGATTCAAACTGGATATCTGATGCTGATGAGATTAAGGCCACAAGTGGATATGTCTTTTTACTTGGAGGTGGCGCTGTTTCATGGAAGTCATGCAAGCAGACCATCTTAACGAGGTCAACAATGGAAGCAGAACTCACAGCATTAGATAATGCCACTGTTGAAGCCAAATGGCTTCGTGAGCTCTTGATGGATTTGCTTGGTTGAAAAACCTGCACGGCTATTCGATGAACTGTGACAATCGGTGTGATTGTTAAGGTGAATAGATTCTAAGGATAATATGAAATCATCAAGACATGTGAAGAGAAGGCTGAAATCACGAAAAAATGAGAAACTCGAGTAATAACTTTGGATTATATCCAAACGACTAAGAATCTGGCGCATCCTTCACAAAGGGTTTATCACGAAATGTGATAGACAATGCATCGAGGGAGATGGGTTTGAGACCCACGTGAGTTATACCATAGTGGTAACCCATCCTATGTGATCGGAGATCCCGTGAAGTAGGATTGGCGAAACAAGCTATTGGTTAACTAGGAGGAGAGTACCTTTATAGACCCACTCCATTGGAGATGCAATTCTCCTAAATCAGATGGCGAGTTGATTTTTATCTTAATGTGTTCTGTGTCTTGTTAAAGCAAAGATGCTATCCTCTGAGCGCCTTGAAAGAACACACCTATATGAGCCTCGATCCGCCACCACGCCTATGAAATAGGGTAATTTCTAGGAAACTCATGAATAGGCCAGAGTATGACTTATATGCTCCAACCAGCGAGGATGCTGGCGACCTAATATCGATTAAGGACTTAAGTGAAACTTATTCACACAAACTGTCAATTCAAGGCTTAGTCCATTGTGCGATTGTGGATAAGTGTAGCCATTCTAGGTGGATGTTCAACCTTAACCTGTCTCCATCAAAACACCGGTATATTAAAACAATATTGTGGATCAAGGCATTTGACATGTGCCCTTGAGATCCGGTGGGGATTGTTGGAACTAATATGGGCTAGGTCCAAATATTATATTCTAATTAATTCTGGTAAATCTCAAAGGCCCATGTGCACGCTTAATCTGCTTAGTCCCACATGGAGGATTAAGCGGAGTTACACCATTTATAAGGTGGAACGAGTAGCCCCTCTTGTGGAATTGGAGAGAGCCAACACACGCTGCGTTTCGCCGCCTCACCTCGCCGAGCCGAGCCGCTTGCGTCGTGCGTGTGCACGCCAAGATGCTAGCGTGTCGAGTGCGGCCGCGATTTTCTTTATCTATTCAAAATCAAACGCTTGACATTGATGGCGACACTGCTGATCTCTGGTCTCTTTGTTTTTGGTTATTAAAAAGACCGAGTTCGGTCTTTGATGGTGATTGTTGGCCTTTAGACTCTCGGGCGCATCGCCGGATGGTGACTGTTGGCCTTTGGTCTTCTGGCGACTGTTGGACTCTGGTGACTGTTGGCCTTTGGGCTCTCTGTCTTTTGGATATTTAAGAGAACTGAGAGTACTGGCTCTGGCCCGAGTTTTTCCACTTCCACAATATAGAAAGAACTCCATAGTTTTGTTTGTTGTCTCTTGCGATCTCCATCCCGGCGAGGCACGTGTACGGCCGCACCGGGAGAGCAGGCCTCCAGAACCTCGTCCTTGAAGGCTTGCACGAGCGAGGACGAATAAGGTTTTTGGGGAGCGTTTGCGCGACTGCTCGCTGTTCCTCTGCTACGTTCTACATCAACTGCACGTCTACTACTCTACTACGTTCTACATCAACTGCACGTCTACTACCACTACGCCATGACGAACAACGTCCTCATCAAGAACTCTGCTGCAACTTCTTCTTCCGGAGAATCTGAGTATGCTTATATCTTTCTTGTTAGTTGGTTTGCTTTACTGTCTATTGTTGTCTTGAACACTGAGATAGGAATGCTAGCTTCTATTCTTCTAGAATCTAGTATTGCTATAGTGTTCTTTGTGATCTGCTTTGTGAAAATAACTAGAGCATTTTCTATGTTTTATCTACCATATTTCTGGATTAAAGTAATTCAAAAAATGCTTATATACTCAACACTTACAACTATGAGGATGGTCGAAGAAGAGCTTACGACCAGCGGGTTGGCTTCTCCCTTATGATTATAAGGGGTATACTCAAGAACTGTATGACGTCATATTCACCCATAATAAGAATTATATATAAATAATAAAATGAGGTTTATTAGATCCTTGTCAGAGCTGATGAGGAGTAGTTTAGTTCTTTTAGTCTAGGTCTCACCTCAGTCTAGTTGACTCCATCAGTGCTTGCGCACATCCAATATTATCTAAGTCTTTGGTTAATATCGGACGCACACAGGTTTCCCCAGTCGCTTGCCTTAGGAGAGATGTGCTCTACCCCTTTTGCTTCCGCTGTAGTTTCGCTGCTTTTATGTAATGTAATCAGTTTGGCCTATTCGGCCCTTATTGTAAAACTCGACCCAACGCGGTCTATGTGACTCTGATGTTTGTAATATATTGAATTGTTTAGTTTACATCGTATATGAATTGATTTGGTGATGTATTTTGTTAGTACTATCTACTGATTCAGAGAATAACACAATATTTTTACAGAGGATTTAGATTTGTGAAATCCGTGTCCGACACTATATACCATTTTCATATATATAAATGAACATATAGACAACATGAATTAATTAAAGGGAGTGACAATATGAACAGATTACTATCAATGCCAGAGGAAAATTCCACTCCAAAGTCCAATAAAGTAATGCACATGGGCCTCAAATGAATCGTTGCATTATCATCCTATCTTACGCCTTTTCCTTGGCGTGTAAGGGTTTGTTTGGTTGGGTGAACCACGATGAATAGGATGAGATGGTACAGGATGGATGTGATGATCCTGGATGAGATGATACAAGTATGATGTTTGGTTGGTATGATAGGATAATACAGGATTTTGTTTGGTTGCTTGGATAGGATGGTCTTGGATGGTTCAGATGGTGTTTGGTTTGATGAATGAGATTGTATTCGGATGGCAATAATTTTTTTTATTTTATTTTCTTCCTTTCTCAAGAAAATTACATAAAAATTAATAAAATAATTTTGAATTTAATTGAAGTTTATTTTATTCATTTAAAATATTTTGATTCTATACAAAACAAAAACAACATCGAGAAAAACCTAAAAATTCAAAGTGCTAAAAATACATGAATTTTCTACAGAGCTAGATGATGATTTTAGATGAATTTAGATGGAAGAAGTATTCCATTTGGAGTTAGCAAGTGAAAGTTGTAGTAGTTTGAAAATCTGGTTTTGCAAAAAGACTAGAAAATACACTTCAGTTACTATTCATATGATTTTAATTATTTAGTAAAATTTTGTAGAACAGTGGTGGAGATAAGAATTACATAGATAAATAGAAAGTAAAATTATAAAACCAAAATTATAAGCATTTTCTAGTGTAACAAATTGGACCTCTATTCAAACTCTATTCAACAATCTAAGCTAGGTTTGAATTTAGTTTAAGCAAATAACACTTGAACAGTGAGATTTCAAATTTTATTTGAGTATTAGCACATTCTAGGAACCTCCTTGAATTATTTCAGAATTTTAGGATTTTTTTTTTTGCTATTTTATAGTGCCCGGGTCTGTTCGGACCGTCCGATCAGAGGGTCTATTCGGAGGGTCTGTTCATCAGACGATCCGATTCTGATCGGACGGTCCGAACAGACCGAGATGTTTGGACGGTCCGAACGTCTCTTCTGATCGGACGGTCCGAACAGACCCGGACTCTATAAAATAGCAAAAAAATTCCTAAAATCCTAAAATAATTCAGGGAGGTTCCTGAGATGTGCTAATACTCAAATAAAATTTGAAACCTCGCTGTTCAAGTGTTATTAGCTTAAACTAAATTCAAACCTAGCTTAGGTTATTAGATAGAGTTTGAATTTTGTGTGGGTTGAATAGAGTTCCAAAAATTTGGAAAAAAAATATATTTAATCATGATAAATATTATAGTACTTGAATAAATTATTTTAACAGAGGTCTTTGTAAGGACTAACCTGAAGAACAACAGAACATAGGATACATTATAAGACAATGAGCAATGGAAGCATCATATTATTTTAATGCTGTCAACAATAATCACCTTGCTGCATTAATCACCTTGCCGTCATTAATCACCTTGAATGCGAACGCAGTGCGTCCTGGACCGCGTGGTTCCACCAATTTCGTGGAACGAGTTAGTTCAGCATATTTGAGGTATATTCCCTTGACTTGAATCATCTCATCCCGGACGGCTTCGTTCCATTCGTCCAACCAAACGTATGAACCATGGTATATTCCGAACCATCCGATACAAGTACCACATGATTCATGCATCCAAACACTACCTAAGTAAAACCGAGTATGTAGTTGCTCACCGGAAGGAAAGCTAGGCGGGGATTTCTCGAGAGAAAGATGACATGTCTCTCTGTTTTTAATACAAAAAGACAGCACACAGACACACGGCACTACGCATGTACACGCACACGCACTCGCAGGAGAGTGCACTCCCTTAGCACACGTAAAGACAGAGGTAATGATAATGTTGGACCGAAAAGGTGACTAGATGGGGGTGAATAGGAGCACGATCACTTTTTCTCCAAGATCAGATTCAACACGTTTTACTCCAATAGCTATGGAAGCTATGAAGATCAAAATACAAGCACAGCGGAAGACTTGTATTGAATCCAATCGAAACCCCGAAGCAAAACAACCAAAATTACCAAAAACTCAATTCACAAGGAGTTAGGCGGTCAGACCTCTCAGCCTAGTGGTCTGACCGCTCCATGGGGCGGTCTGACCTCTCAAATGGGCGGTCTGACCTCCAGCTTGATGAACAGTGAAATCAGCCCGAGCTTCGAAAACACAAAAAGGTCTAACTTTTGATTCGTGACTCCAAACTTCACGAAACTTGAAACATACCTTCCTTAGGATGTCAGGAACCTATTCCAATCAACGATCATGAAGATTGTTGCCAAAGTTCCGACCTTTACCCGTTTTAGTGAAGGAGGGTTCAATACTGAGTCAAAAACGAAAACATGATCTAAAGCTTGCTCGTGGGCAATAGATGATCAAAATGATCTTAGATAGGTTCCCACATATCCCAGCAAGCAAGATTAGGAAGAAAAACCAAGCAAAAACCAAAGAATCAAGGAAAGTCTCAAAATCACAAAATAGAGTGCAAGAACGAAAAGAGACTCATCTTCTTGAAATCTTGCATGGATTGATTTGTGATTGATGTAGGTTCTGACCACTCCATTGAGGACAAAGACTCACCACGTGAGCATCAAGATCAATCCACTCTCTAAAACCCTAGCTCTCCTTTCTCTCCAAAACCCTAAGACACAATAGGGTCTCTCTAAATGGCCAAGAGTCTCAAGTGCAACCAGCACTTAAGGCTATTTATAGTGGAGGCTAGCATCTAGAGAATATTCCATTAGGGCACCCGTTAAACCCTAACACACAAACGGGTTAACACACGCACGCATCTCAAAGTACCGTTTCCATCTTTGCTTGACCTATACCGCTTCTCCAAGCACCGTCCCGCGCCGCGGTTTAGCCAAAGGTCACAAAGGTGGTATTTGGGTGCAATGACCAAAATACCCCTTCTCGATGCTTGTCCAAAGACCGAGTCCAATCCTCGCGTAGCAATCGCCTGCTTCGCCACGTGTAGGTTGATCAACGGCTCTCATCATGTCGGCAATTCTCTCCCATCCGGCTCTCACTGAACCACCATGGCACTTGCACCGACCCCTGCACCGCTTGATCGAACTAGTCGCACCGAACCGCCCATTCGGTTACCTTTGTCCATTCTGCGCCCCGCTTGAGTCCTTTGACCTCACCCGGCATCCTCGTTCGTTCTGGTCCTCAGCTCTCCAAACCTAGTCCCGATCATCCTCGCCGTTGACTGTCATTGACCACCAAGCAACCAACACACCAATAGACAAAGAAATCGATTACAGGAACAAGTTCTTCACAACTTGACCCACGTTAGCCAAAACATGCATCATGCAACACATAAGCACTGATGAACATGAACTTGACCTAACAAGAACACATCGACGCCACGAAGGACGATGAAACATACCACAACCGGTCAGACCGCCACTTTTGGCGGTCGACCGCCTATGGCTTGGCCCGACCGCCACCGCTGACCGGTCGATCGCCTCCAGGACTTAGCCAAAATTTCCTCCCTGGAAATCCGAAACTTTTTGGAAATTTCAAACGAATAGAACTTTTGACTCGAAGCTCCAAAAAATATGAGACCAAGTGCAGTAGAATCCCCTCTCTTACCTACACTCTCTATTTTTGGCCCAGCTTCAAAATCCAAAATCTACTTTGGCCGGTCAGACTGCCACCCATTGGCCGGTCTGACCGCTAGCCACTTGGCCTGAGCCTAACTTGAGGCCTGGCCGGTCTGATCGCCAATGTGGCCGGTCTGACCGCCACACAGGCCGGTCTAAGCACCACACAATGGCCAGTCTGACCGCCTGAGACCTGACAGCAGCCGGCGAGGCCCAACATGGCACAAAGGCACGTGGGGCGGCCGTCGTCAGTCTTGACAAGAGCACGCACCTTGCCGGTAGCAAATGGCGTTAAATGTCGTGCACTCGCCGCATCCGCCGCCTTAGCCCTTCGTCGCCTCGGCCACCTCTACTCACCTCGGACACCGCCATGCGGTTGCCCCCTCAGCCGCCGTGACACTGCCCCTAGGGCCACCTCCTTGTCGCCGCGACGCCACTGCCGGGGCCTCCTCCTCCTCCTTCGCGTTGCCTCCTTGCCGTCGACGCCATAGATGGGGAATAGGGAATGGTGATTGGGGATTGGAGAGGGCCGAAGCCGGTTGGGGTTGGGGCGGGTGGAAGGAGGCGGCTTGTGGAGGGTTGCGCCGGCTGGGCAACGGGAGGCGCTGGTTTGGGCTGAGGAGGGGAGGAGAGGTAGGTGAAGCAATGAAGGGGGGATTAGGGAAGAAGTAGATAGAGCGAGACAGGAGGAGTGTGGGGATTTGGAAGAATAAAAGAAAGAAAGAAAAGAAAAGAAAGGGGGGAAAGATGAAAAGGAAAGAAAGGAAAGGAAAGGAAAGAAAATAAAGGGGGAAAGAAGAAAAGGAAAGAAAATAAAAGGGGAAAAGGAAAGAAAAGAAAAGAAAATGGTGTGGTGGCGTTCAACTTCATGCGTTCTAGATAAGCATATGCTTGCACGATCCGCGTTGTTCTAATTGGGAAAAAATTATCAGGTCGATTTTATTGGACTAGTGAGAACTTTTTCATTGGAAGCTCGATCTAATCTTTTATGGCACTTGTAAGGATGGTTGAGATTATTTTTTTAGAGGAAGATGGTTGAAATTCCTGTGAGCTTCATCTTTGTTGATCGGATGGATGTCTTGTGTATGACGAATGACACTAGTTGTGAGATATTATTTGCCCCTTAAACATTACGAAGATCACAATTGAATTCTGCAAGTAGCTGTTTACTAGAGATAAAAATAATGAAACTTTTGCAAGCAACATGTACAGTTTTGATATATTAATTCTTTCTTTTTTTGTGAAACCACGAGTCATTTATTTGCACGCATTCCCGGTGCTTCTGTTGTATATTTTTGCAGCGAGTAGTTGATTTGAGATCAAGTACTTTACTAGTTGACCATGCTTGCATAATTGTTGAGGGACGTATCTCTGTAACATTGTAAGTTTGTAACTACTAACCACTCTTTTGCAATGCATTTTCCCTGGTCATTATATATAGAGAAAGAATGTATGTTTTATATGATTCTTTAACTTTGGTGTCCATGCAAATAATTGAGTGCTCAAACTCCAATTACTTTAAACCACACTTCTAATCAAATGGGAAGTTCTGGAAGGCGGCCTCTCCCTCACTTCTAATCAAATTACTTTAAACCACACTTCTAATCAAATTTGCACCCTAACTATTTAAATAGTGATGACACACTAATTACTTATGGTTAATCACTAATTCTCATTAGTCATGCTCTGAAAAGTGAAAACAGGGTTCATGAGGTAATTAATGGAATAAAAAAAGTGAGAATGGTCCAACAGTCAACCTCACATGCAAAGGACCCAGGTCTCATATGATTATTTTCCATCAGACGAGTATGAATGGTGGGGGCCACCTTTACACATCGCTCTTAATTTTACTAACCCAAGCAATTAACTAGCCCATGAGAGCATTTGACTTGCACGAATGAAGCAACAAGCAAACAACTTGTAGCATCATTTGATTTACAATTCATTTAGAAACAACATTAGACACAACATTCTCAATGCATAGTGTCTATTTGAGGGCCCAAACAATAAATATTATCCTCTCTCCTCTCTACCACACACTCTCTCTCTGTCTCCCTCATAGCCTCACTTCATGTAGTAACTTTATGGTGCCTACTACATTGCTTTCTCTAGTTATCGGTATTGTGTATACTAACATATTTGGTCATTATACACCACATAGTTTTGATGTGAAAGTCATTGGCGTTAATCAGACATGTGAAGTCACAAAGGTGAATGCTCTTCGTTTGGATGATCACAACTACTACTTATAGCTTTTCCCCAAGTTCATCAACTAATTTTGCATTCCGCTTCTCATGGAGGCCAAAATTCACAGCATTGTTGGCCACAGGAAACTACCTTGGTATCGTAAGTTTTGCAAAAGCTAAAGGCCAACAACCAAGATTGTAATATAGAGGGTACAGATCTTTGCCTTTCCAAACAATTTATGAAACCTATGTTTGAAAAGTTTTAACGTTACCTATTCAATTCATTTGCTAGTGCTTTTATCTTGCAATTGATTTGAGTTTATGATTGTTTGTCCTCAATTAGTGCGCAAATAGTAGTCACTGATGTAGTGATGTGTTCCAACTTCCCCTCACTCTGCACTTTTCCTCATTCCCCTTCCTCCACCTTTCTGCCTCCCCAGTCCCCACCGCACTCAGCGCCCCTCCTCCAGCTCTCTACCTTCCACCGCCCCCGGTGCTTGGCGCCCCGTTTCCACCTCTCTGCCTCCCCACCGCCCCCGACGCTCGGTGCCCCGCCTCCACCTCTCTGCCTCCCCACTGCCATGGCGCCTCGGCTTGTCCGCCTCCACCTCTCTACCTCCCTAGTGGCCCCACAGCCACCCCACCGCTTAGCCTCCTCGCCTCATGTCAGGACCCGAACATGCAAATCCGGACCCTCTGTGTATTCTAAACTAGTCTCATGATCAATAGCTAATATTATTAAATAGAAGCAGCAGACCTTCTAGTCAAGGTTTCCAAAGTTTGCCACGCAGGACTTAATGACAAATAAATAGACTTGCAGCGGAATAAAACAACTCGTTATAATCATCCAACATGCCCACATGCAATCGAGTAGAGAACACGACCTAGTTCACATAGTTCTCGAAGTACTCTTCATAGAACTCTGGATTCCCTGATTCTTCCTCAGAAACTAATCAACAATGGCATAAAGCTGTGTGTACTTTAAAGTACTTAGCAAGTCATAGAAAAATATATGCAAATAGTATTCATACAAGGCTTGAACAAGAGCAACTTAATGGTTATTTTGCAGAAAATAGTATTAACATTAAATACAGTAAATAAATTGAAAAGCACAATTTAAAAGATTAAATACATACGTAGACAAGTACTTTGAAACGACTAGTGAACTACCCGTTCACTTCCCAACCAAACCACCATTTCAACATTTTTAAGAAAAATCCACCCCTCGTGTGAAATCACCAGACATTGTCCATAATCGAGGATACGGCTATTCAAATAGTTTTTAACACTCTACAGAGGTTGTACAGTTTGACCCACAAGAGATAATCAACTTATAATATCCTTTTCACACACTTCCGTAGGTGTATGACTAAGTGATAGTCACAAGGATTTTACAAAGTCCTGTCTTGACTCGATTCTGCTCACTAAGATTTCACCATCAACCGGCCCCCTTTTGCACCAAACATCAACCCAAACAGAATCAAATCAAAACATTGCTAATTAATTAGCAAGGTCCATCCCATACTGGACATGTGGTTGTACGGTAAGGCCCAGATCAGTGACGCACAAAGTTAAGTCCTTAGTGACTACTCAGGCGAGGCAACTACATCCAAATCCATCCTCTTTACTGCACAATCATTCATCTGAATATGAAACCATTTTTGTTCAACCCGGCCAAATAGAAACCCTTGCCATGGGACAACAAATTTTAATAACAGTGGCCACACCATAATTTCATATTTTATTAAGTCAAATTTTCATTATTAATCATTATGAAGGAACCCATCGTACAACTAAAGCATGACTAAGCATATTTATGTTTTTCCTTGTTGGTAATAAAATAATGTCCAACTAAAATTATTCATTTCTAGGGTTTCAAAGGAAACATGGCATTCCCAAATTATCAAGGTGTCATACTGTTGAGCAGGTATTTACTTACTTCTGAAAATAGTTGATATAAAATTAGCAATGCATCTTGATATAAAACAATATAATTTTATAAAAATAGGTACAACATAATCAAAGGTCTACGACTTGCCTTCGTTGAAGGATGGAAATACTCTTGCAGACGGTAGACTGGTCCAAGCTAGCTTCGGAAACGTCAGATTCTATACGCACAAAACGAGACAAACAAATACAATAAATCCAAATAAATCTAAAAATTATAAAATTAGCATCGATAGAAATATATTGAATTAATATGAATTTAGAAACAAGGATCGACGAAATCAAATTTCGTATGGAGGAGAACGAACACCCGAAAAGGAAAATCTTGGAAAAAGTTATTCCCTGGAATATTCCATTTCAGAATTAGAGGATTAAAATAATAAAGGCATGTCAATGACAGCTAGGCCCCACTTGTAAGTGACTTCAAGAAAGAAAGAAGAAGGAACAAAGCACATGCAATTACAGAGGCGAAGGTTCTAGTGGCAATGCTTGCGTGAGAAAACAAAGCATACTGGCAAAGAACCTAAAATCGACAAGGCGACGCCGACGGGGCCAGAGGCTCCAGCGTGGCAAGAAAGCGACGGGCAATGTTTGATTGTCGGTGCAAGGAGGAGGTGAGCATGGGCACGACATAGGGAACATAGAGGACCAATCAATTTGGCTTGGGGTGATCGAGGAGATGCAGCCACGATGACCATCGTCGGCGAAGAAGAGCTCGTGGTGGCGACATGCTCCGGCGACAGGGAAAACGAAATCGAGGTGGGGGATGGGAAGAGGAGTACTGAGAACATGATGTGACATAGTTCGTTCGGTCGGAGGATCACCAGAGAAGAAGATCAATGCGGTTGTGTCGTCACTGGACTTTGGGAAGAAGGTGGATTGACGTCGGCGTTTCGGGCAAACAGAGAGGAGTTAGGCTATGAGGTTTGGGGCGAATCCAAGAGGGGAGAAAGGGACACACGGTGCTCCCTTTATAGGGAGGAGGCGGTACTCAGATTGACGGGGAACGCGAGCGGGATTCTCCATGGCGAATGCGACAGAATTGATAGGCATTGATGGCACGGACAGCGAACGCGTGGCGCCTGGCCAAGAAGTACGCCGGCGGGCGCTAGGGCGCGCATGGGCGCAATTGGCTTGAGACGCAATGGCGCAAGTCTTTGAAGGCAACGGGAGGTGGCACAGGGATGGCGTGCGCATGGGATAGAGAAATAGGCCAGGAGGCAGAAGAGCCAGGAAGAAAGGAAAAGAAAAGGAAAGAAAAGAAGGAAAAAGAAAGAAAGGAAGGAAAAAGGAAAAATGGAAGTGACGAGGATATAATAATCCTCATTTTATCTTTTATCTATAATTCTTATTATAGGTAAATATGACGTCATATGGTCCCTGAATATACGCCTTAATGTTATAAGGGAAGAGCCTACTGGGTGGTCGTAAGTTCTTCTACGACTAGGTCAGCTACGACCACTTTATGATCAATTAAACCTACAGACAAGTGGGCCCAATTGATTAAGGGATTCAAATAGTCATCATACGATGTTACTCGCTAAGTAATGGCACGTAATACTCCATTATCTACGGTATATAGTCATTGAGTGACGTGGAGGAGTTAATACACCGGTGATTATTACCAACGTCGTCCGTTCACGGGATGTGATGAGGCGCCGCTTCACTCGAGTAACCGCCGCTCCTTCACGCATTATAAAAAGGCGACAATCGAGAGAAAGGAGGAGAGGGAGCAATCGCCATCAGAATACAATCACTATCTGTAATAGTCTTAGTTTTTCCCCGATTGTTCGTAATATACTCAATACCATACACACACAGAGTAGGGTTCTTATTCTCTCTGGAGAAGGCTGAACTCATATAAAAATCCCGTGTCAATCTCTCTCGTGATTCCATTCTAGGAGACCCCGAATCAAACAATCTTTACGTAAGTTCGGTTCTAAAACACCGGCGGTTGGTGCCGACCGTGGGGATCTTCCTAATATCTTGTCAACATTCTCTCTGCTTTCCAAATCTCATGCACTCATGGCGGAGAATGGAACGAGGAGAACTGGTTCGACTTGGACAGATTATGCTTGACGTCGACATGGATACGGTTTCGATTATGAGCCAAGTGATGACTCATCCGATGGTATCGCCGCCTCCGGTGATCTTCCCACAGCATCCAGGAGACAATATCACGATGGAGTTGAGGAGGATCCTTATCCCCACAACAAGACGTCCGAGAGAGAATCTACCCTCTCAAAGGACAAGAGTCAATCGACCAGACCACACCTGTGGACTCACGACACAACGAGAGTTTTTCCTCGGTGTCCGAGTCCCCCGAGACGGTCCGACTTGGTAAGGCAAGCTCGAAGCCACAATTCCAGGACTTCACCAAAGATCTGGTGATCATCTCTCTGGATGACATCGAGACAGCGGGATCAAGCATGCTTTTCTCGCAAATTCGACCATCTCTCCGCAGATCACATCTCGCCGACGGAGACTAAGATAACCCTAACTTCCCTACGGAGGGGATTACACCAAGTCGCCAGATGGTGTCTCTCGACGAATCCTCAAGCGGGGAGGCCTCGAGCGCAAGTGAGAATCATCAACGGGAGGTCTTCTTCCTTCCCTCGGATCAAGGTCACTCTCCTAGAGACCGAGATGGAAACTCTCCCAGAAAATCACACACTGCGCCCCCTCGTGGCAATGACAAGGACACCACCACTAGCGGACACGAACAACTCCTTCATGAACGCGAAGGAAATCCTCGACATTCTCGCACTTCATTAAGGAAGTCTCAAGAGTCCGACATGGAAGCTCTTGAGGCTGCCCGACGAAAGAAAATTGAAGCCCAGAAGAATTTGCCTGGGCGCATTCAATATCAATCAGAGGAGGCTCGAGAGCTCCAGCACATCAATGACTTGCTCGAGAATCCAACTCAAGAGCTAGCCCGAGCGCCAAGCTACGACCTCTTCATTGAAGAGATTGCACAAAGGCTTCGGAATACGATGGCAAGACTGGAAGCACCTCGCCGACATCATTCAGGAAGTCGTAGCCATACGACTTCTTCACCTACCAGTCGATCGAACATATCACCGCGAAGGAATCGACGCAACAGTAAGTCGCGTCGATCTCCTACTTGGAGAAATGTCTTCCAAATGATTGATGATCAGCAAACTCCTCGGAGAGGTGATCGCTCACCATTCCGACATGAGAATCTGCAGCAGCAGATGAACTACGAGGAGTGTTCCCCTCGTAGGACTGAGATCTATCATAGGTCTGGTCAACCTATTACTGGGTATCGTCGAGTACGACCACCTGATGATATAAACCCTTCTTTCCTGCAAAGGAGGCGTCAAGAAGTCATTACTGGATGTCGGGCATTCTCGCCTGATCTCCGAGCTGTTCGCTGGCCACCTCGATTTCGACCAGTGAACATGGAGAAGTTTGATGGTTCCCAAAATCCCATCGAATTCCTTCAGATCTATACCACAGCTGTCCGAGCAGCAGGAGGAGGAGAGCATGTGATGGCAAATTACCTTCCAACTGTGCTCGAAGGATCTGCTCGATCGTGGTTATTGAACCAACCACTCGAGTCGATTTACTCTTGGCAACACCTCTGCGACCTTCTACTGGCAAATTTCCAAGGCACTTACAATCGTCCCGGAAAGGAGGATGACTTGCACCGGATGAGACAGAACGACAACGAGACCTTGCGCCAATTCATCAAGCGTTTTAGTCAGGTTCGTAACTCAATTCCGGAAGTTTCTGATTCATCTGTTATCAGGGCTTTCAAGCAAGGAGTCCGCAGTAGAAGGATAACAGAAGACATTGCTTTGAATCCTCCTACTTCTGTCGCTGAACTCTTCGAGATGGCTGATCGATACGCTACTGCCTCTGAGGCGGTCGAGTGGAACAATACAATAGATCGAGAAGACAATACCTCTCGAGAGCCAAAGATATTGGTAAGAAGAAGGATAAAAAGCAAAAATGTCCAAGAACAAGGCGAAGGGTAAAAACTCCAAGCCGCGGTTCAAGGAGGTATTGGTCATGAATGATAAAGAGCCACACACCTCAAGCGCACTCGACCGAGGCAAAGGTAAGCGCCCGATCGGAAAAATGATAAGCCTAGGTGGTGTCCTTTCCATAAAAGGAAGGACATGACCTTCATAGAATCGCCGTCTTCCAACAAAGCTTGAAGACTACTACAGCGAAGAAGGACCACTTCCCACTCGGCGGCGTAGGGCAAACGAGTGGTCATAAGTCATCGATGACGAGGAGGAGATGCTTCGGGATCCGCAACACACCGTCGAACACATATACGGGGATCATCGGCATATGAATCAAAGCGACTGACTCAAGGTCTGCGAACGTGAGGTAAACTCCATAGATCCTCCTCTTGTCAATAAATTATCGTGGTGGAAGTCACCATCTCTTTCGAGAAGGGTGACTACCCGATTCTTCGACTTCGACGTGTCGATACCCAATTGTGGTCGAACCCACCATCAACAATTGTCGGGTCAATCGAGTTTTGGTTGATGATGGCACTCGTTAAACATTTTGTTTACGAGTGCCCCGATGACATGCAAGTACCAGATCAAGGTAAGACCGATGCGATACTCTTTCCATGGAATCGCATCGGGGTCTTCGCTAAACCAATTGGCCAAGTTTCTCTTCCTTTAACATTTGGTTCACCAAGTAATTTCGAGACGAGAAAATCTCCTTTGATGTGGTCGATTTCGACATGACATATAACGCCATACTCGGACGATTAACTTTGGCAAAATTCCTAATGGCTACTCATTATGGATATCAATGTATTAAGATGCGGTCCCAAAGGAGTAATCACAATCCATTGTGACAAGAAGATGGCGATACATGCGATCACGATCCTCGAGATGGTTGGACAAATACCAACTCGAGAAGAAAGTCACCTTCGACTAGCAAGTCAAAGCCTAAAGTCGCACCAAAGCCGAACGACAAAGTCAAAAAGGTTCCTCGGACGCAGGGAGCCCTCAAGATCTGCTCGCATCGGGATACTTCCGACCCCAAATAGGAAGACGCCTCATCGCCTTCCTCCGAGCTAACGCAGATGTCTTTGCGTGGCAAGTATCCGACATGCCCGAGTCCCGTGGAGGTGATCGAGCACAAAGCTAGCTTTACTACGGCGACAAAGTACCAGAAACAAAAATTACGGAGATTTGCCCCGATCGACGAGATGCTATTAAATCGAATTGGATAAGCTACTCAAAGTAGGCTTTATAAGAGAGGTCAACCACCCGAGTGGTTGGCTAATCTCAGAATGGTAAGAAAGTCAAACGGCAAATGGCGATAAAGGTGACTTTCTCGATCTTAATAAAGCTTGTCCAAAAGACGATTTTCCTTTACCTCGTGACGATCAATTGGTTGATTCTCTGCGCAGTTGTGAAATGTTAAGTTTTTAGATGCATATTCTAGAAACCACCAGATCAATATGTGTCTAGACGATGAAGAAAAGACCGCATTTATTACACCATTTGGTATATTTTGCTATGTCAAAATGCCATTTGGTCTAAAAATGCCGACGCTTTTTTCAACGCTTGATGCAAGCAACTTTTTCATCTCAATTAGGCGAAATCTAGAGGCCTATGTTGATGATCTAGTTGTTAAAAGCATCAAGAGACTTAATCATATTATCGACCAAGAAGAAACATTCGACAATCTCGTAAAACATCGCTAAAACTTAATCTCGAGAAGTGTGTATTTGAATCTCTTCAATGAAATTGCTTGGATTCCTAGTATCTATACGAGGAATCGAAGCAAATCCCGAAAAGATAAAAGCCATTTTACAAATGCGCCCTCCAACTACACGGAAAGAAGTCCAGAAACTCACTGGGTGCATGGCGGCTTTAAGTCGTTTCATCGCACGATCGGGAGAAAAGGGACTACCTTTCTTTAAACTTCTAAGGAAACACGAAGGTTTTGAGTGGTCGAAAGAGACAAACGCCGCCTTTGAGGATGTCAAGAGGTACCTTCTGAGTGCTCCTATTCGGTCTCTCCGAGGCGTAAGAAACGCCTTGGTTTACCTAGCTGCCACGCCACAGTAAGAAGCGCAGATCGTCGTCGTAGAACGTGAAAATGTACAACGACCGCTTTACTACGTAAGTGAAGTTTTGCACGGACCTAAGGAGCGTTACCCTCAGTCCAAAAGCTTCTATATGCCCTCCTCGTGTCTTCGAGGAAATCATGCATTATTTTCAGCGCACAAACTAGTTGTCTTGCCCGAGTTTCCCTTAGAGCGATCCTCCACAATAGGGAAACAATGGGGCGATGGCAAATGGTCACGAACTTGGGGAGTTCGACATCCATTTCGTGTCCCGAACGGCCGTTAAATCGAGATCTTGGCGGACTTTGTCGCCGAATGGACAAATCTGAACCTGCTCAGATCCCCAAGATCGATTCCCACGACCGAAAGGGATCGATGTACTTTGACGGGTCGCTTACTTTAAGTGGCTTGGGGTCAGGGGGTGGTCTGGTATCTCCTCTGAGAGACCTTAAAGTATGCCATACAATTAAACTTTCGGGCCACTAATAATGTGGCGAATCTGAAGGTTTGCTAGCTAGTATACGAAAGCAAATAAAGCGCTCAATTCGCCGACTACTCGTGAGAGAGACTCTCAACTAGTCGTGAATCAAGTCGGCAAAGAGTACCAAAGGTCTAACCCGACAATGTCTCGGTACTTATCGGAAGTCGTAAGCTAGAAAAGCATTTTTAGGTTTCGAGGCACAATTCATCCTCGAAGGATAATTTCCTCATGAACCGACTTGCTCAATAGCTTCTTCCCGATCTAAAGTACCAAAAGGAGTCTTCTTGAACAACTCGAGGCCGTCTCGGTCGACGAACCGTAAACACCTCCTATTGAGACAAATTCTCTAGAATACGAGGATACATGGATGACACCCATCTATGCATATCTTCAGAAGGGTTCTCTACCCGAAGACGATCTCGAGGCAGATCGCTTATCCCGAAAAGCCAAAATGTATACTTTGGTGGAAGGAGTCCTCTATAAACGAGGTACTCAAGGGGTGCTCATGCGATGCATTCCGCATAGCGAGGGATTAACACTTCTTCACGACATACATGATGGCATCTGTGGAAATCATGCTTCCTCAGAGGCCTGCCTGAAGGCCTTTCGACAAGGTTTTTACCGCCAACACCTGTATGATGCTAAAGAGTTGGTTAAAAGGTGTGTCCAAGCGGTTTCATAGCGGTAGATACACCAACCAAATTCGAGCATTACAAACAATACCTCTATCTTGGCCTTTTATGCAGGGTCTCGATATCCTAGGACCGTTCCCCAAAGCTCCGGGAGGTTTGAGTTCCTTTTGTGGCTATTGGTACGCTCACAAAATGGATTGAAGCCAACTCGTGGATCGATAACAACTAAGCGGCAAAGCGGTTTATGATGAGATGCGTAATTACTCGATTTGGAGTACCGAGTCGAATAATTACAGATAATGGTAAGCAATTTTCGAGCATAAAATTTCAGGAATTTTGTGACGAGTTAGGTACCAAGTTATGTTATGCTTCTGTAGCCCATCCCCAAAGTAATGGGGCAGTCGAACGTGCAAACGACCAAATAATGAGAGGAATTAAGACTCGAGTCTTCGACCACTCATCAAACGCCGGGGCTTGGGTACAAGAGCTACCCTCAGATATGGGCTGTTCAGACAACTACGGTCCAAGCTCAGAAACACCATTCTTTCTAGTATTCGGAGCTGAAGCCATGCTTCCTCCGGAACTAAAGATACGGTCAACACAAGTCAAAACTTTCACAGACTCCAACCAAGAACAACTTCGAGCAGATGATATTAATCTACTTGAAGAAAAGAGGAACCAGGCCCTAATTCGTTCAGCAGTCTATCAACAAGCCCTGCGAAGATACTACGATCGTAAGGTCCAACCTCGCAGCCTCGCTGTAGGTGACTTGGTATTGAGACTCTGCTAATCCAAGTCTAATCTGAACAAATTTTCTCCCAAGTGGGAAGGTCCTTACACAGTGGTCGGGTTACTCGTCGAGTGGTCAAGACGATTGGCAATGGAAGACGGCTGTGTTCTCTCGAATTCTTGGAACATCGACCGCCACGCAAGTTTTATGTGTAACCCATCATTCGCATAATAAAGACTCGTGTTCTCTCTACCTCTATTGTCTTACTTTTGAGTAGTGCTTTCATAATCTTTCGACTATATTCCAAACACCCGCTTCCTTTACACCGGGTCGAAAGGCGAGTAACATCACCTAGTCAAAGCCTCTCCTCTCTGCATGTGGTCCCGCCCACTAGAAGGAGCTTCCTAGTAATGACTCGTTACTCCTTTTGCCGCCAACACAAAGAGCTCGGGTTCTATTTAGTCGAAATAATTTTTGAAAGCCTACTCCTTTCACCTTAGATTATTTCTTCCGCTCTTTTGAAAAATATTCTAAGCAGAGTGCACTTTTTAGATTTATTCAATTTGCCTTTGGTGTATTCAATTAGTCTCAACTAAGTCGGAAGAAGAAACACATCTAGTCGAAGTCTCTCTCTCTGCACGTGGTCACGCCCACTAGAAGGAACTTCCTAGCATCGCTCGCTTCCTATTCTTGCTATCGTGACAGACTTATCGAGTCCTCCAAAGAAGGGCGAATGAATTTTTTGAAGTCCTCTGGATGTTTGTTTAACTCAAGTTGCTGTTCTCAACTTAAATAATCTAGTCAGAGATGGTAACATCACCTAGTCGAAGACTTTCCTCTCTGCACGTGGTCCTGCCCACCAGAAGGAACTTCCTAGTGTCGATTCGTTTCCATTTTTGCGACCAGTGCATGGCGGTTGTGATCAAAAACAACAAGTTAAACAAACCTCTCTGTTTTCAGAAACCCTTTTTAACACTATTTATTTAGTTTGTCTAAACAAACTAAGCAAATAGTTGGGGGCTAGAATAAAGTTATTAATTTGACTTCAATTCTTAGTCTTTCATTTTCGTTAATTATCTTTTGAGTTACTAACTACTCGACAAGATGATTTGCAGGAAACAAGATGGATTATATAATACATCAACAAAAGATTGTTTTTCGTGTTTGTTACAAACTACTCAAGAAGGAGAGCCCAATCGATCTCCTCCAAACCTTCCGCCAACTGATTGCATTTCTTCAATCGACGACTTGCTTCGCTTGAGGCGATCGAAGTCACCATTGGTTGAACATTAAGGTTGGGGTCACGAGCTTTAAGTTTGGCCAATGCATAACTTATCGCAACTTCGACCGCCTCCTTTATCGATTCAAATTTTGGTTGGTCTTCGTGGTGGTCATCGGTTCTTGCAAAGTCCCGACTTGTTCCCCAATTGTACTTATGTGAGCAGCCATCGATCATCTTGAGGAGCTTTTCCTCAAGATGAAGCTCACTAAATACATTGTTCAGAGCGTGACCTCGCTTTGAAGATTAATCTTCATTGTCTCCATCTCTGTTGGGTACGAAGTCGAAGCCTCATGAGTTATTTGTTTTCGACCGCTTGCTCAAAAAGAATAAGACCGGTCAAGCAAAAATAAACTTCTAGAGGAAAAGAAAACAAAAATAATTACAGATAAAAGATTTCCTTACCGCAAGTCGAGAATCCAATTTCTTGATTTCTTCATCATGGAGGTAATAGTCTCAAAGATGCTTCTTCTCCCATGATCTAATCTCCTCCGTATTTTCTTTGGCAATGCGACCACCTCATTGTAAATCATGGTTTTGTCCTCGAGCTCGGCCGAGCCTTCCTAGCCGAGTTCCATTTCTAGAAAAGAAATGAGAGTGAGAATATGGAAAGAGCTCGTAAAAGATTGCAGGTAAAGAATTGTTTACCTGATCTTCGGGATTTTAGTCTCGTAATTTCTTCATCTTTCTCTCTAGAGATACGAGAAATCTCGTGAATGACCAAAGTTTTATTTTGGACTTCATTCTGGAGCTTTCTCATATCATCTTCCTTTCCTAAAAGAAGTAACAGTCAGGCAAAGATCGAAAACATAAGCAGTCTTAAGTTCAGCACTTACTGTTTATCCTTTCCTACACCCTTTCGGTTGCAGAGTTAGCTTCTTTAAGCTTCCTCAGGAGAAATTCTACTTTCTCCTGTAACTTTCTCGACTCCTCTTTTGATAATCGAGCGAGTCGGCGAGTCTTTTCATCATTTTTTAACTTTGTAAGGTTAAAAGTGGACATGAACATTATTAAATCGATTGTAAGCTTTCCTACAACCATTGGTCTAGTTGTAAGTTCCTCTACGACTATGAATCTAGTCGTAAGTTCTTCTACGACTAAACATCCGGTCGTAAGTCTTTTACGACTAGCATATAGTCGTGAGTTTTTCCACGACAAACCCTGTAAGCACTATATAAGTAGTCAAGTCGAAAACGACTATGAAAAATAGTAACTTACCACCTCTCTTGCTGCTTGCGAGTTCCTCTTTTTCCTGTCGCAGCTCTAAAAGTTGTCGATGATACTCACCGACAACGGTGATTTGTTCTATGGCTTTCTGCAAAAGAAAATACAGTAAGAAACAAGAGAAGATTATACCTGTGTGCATAAGTATCATCAAACACTTACACTCATGGTTGATCGAGCAAATATCGAGTAAACCAGCTCTGGGTGCTTCAGCTCGTCCACTCTCTCAACTTGGTCCCACCAAACCTTCTCAAGGCGCCATTATCAAAAGTGTTCCTCTATTGGGAATGTTTTTGGGGTGGGGACTTCGGTGGCGATCTAAAGCGTAAGACCCCACTATGGAAGCAGGGCCAAAGAAATCGTAATGGTTGAAGTATTCCTCATCTTCCGATTCTCAAATTGTAAATTCTCTTTGGGTACCGTGAAGGAGGTCTGCAACAATTTTTTTCCCGCACGGTGGTCCGCACATCACCACCTTGGGCGTAAGCTTCTCGACCTCTGCTAGTTCCGCGACCACATCGGTGGTCATGGTGGCTATCTCGGTTGTTGTAGCCGCTACCTCAATGGTTGTAGTCGCTACCTCGAGTAGTAGCCGCAACCTCGATGGTCATGGCAGCTACCTCGGTGTTTGTAGACGCCACTCGCGGTAACTATGGCCGCCGCTTCAAGCCATAGCTAAACTTCACGGCGTGACAACCGCCGGGGCCACGACTTCTTCCACAACCCGAGATGTGGATGACCCTTCGACCATCTTCGTCATCTCTCCAATCACCGGAGAGGCTGCAATGGGCTTCTCGATAGAAACCACTACTGGGTCAAGGAGTCGAGCTAAAACAAACAAAAGGATAGCAAGTCAAATTGTGGAAAGCAAAAGGTAAATGCCGTTTTACACTTTAGCTTGTTTCACATACCTCTGCCTGGACTTAATCGAAACTTTGGAGCCATCTTCCCGATGGAAGAATTCTTTGACTTCTTTTCTCGACCACGCCCCGGTCGTAGTTCAAGTTGGGGAATAGGTTCAGTCACGACCACGTCTGTTCGTGAGTCTTGAACAGGGACCATCTCTCTGGTCTCTTGACTTTCTGGAGGACCAAGATTGGTCTCGATCACTCCAAGAGTAGCGCTACCCTCAACGGTAGGCTCGGCTGGATCAACGTTGTCCTTCACAAAAGACATAAACTCCTTCTAGTTCTCCTTTTCTAGTTGCTTGACAAATCTAGAAGTGGCAGAAACTGTGAAAGCTTTCTTGTCATAATAAAAAGGTACCTTGGCCTTGTGGACTTTATGCCTAGGAGGTTCTTCGACCTCCTCGCCTCCTTAGCCGCAGCCTCGCTCCAGCCTCGGCTTCACGAAGACGCGTGCCCTTGCCCTTACGGGCCTTGCGCACAAGAGGTTCTTCATCCTCCTCAATTTCAGTTGTTTCGACCTCAGCTATTGTTGCGAGCACGTGTGCTGCAGATTTTGCTGAGGACCTCGTCGAAATAAAGGAACTTGAGCTTGATCCTCCCTTGTCGGCAACTCTTGTAAGTCGACGCCTTTTTGTCGGAGGAGATGAGCCCTTGTTCATTGTTGCCCCTGTGCCAATGGTTACCAGTTCGACTTCTTCGTCGTCCTGGCGATTTTTCATGCCTACTTTCTGTAAAAAGAAAGAAGAATCAATTGCTAGTCGTAAGTTTTTCTACGACCGATTACCTAGTCGTAGCTTTTCTCGACATATCCTCGATCGTAAGATTTTCTCGATCACTACCTAGTCGTAAGTTCTTTCTATGACTATGAAGTCCTAAGGATGAAATCAACTTTGATTACCTTTAGGCGCTCAACCTTTTCTTCTGCGGATAAAACCGCAAGAATTTGAGGAACCGCCACACTAGGTGGCGGGGCTTTCACAAACAAGTTTGACTCGAGCGTCAATCTCATGCAGTGAAAGATCTGTATAAAACAGATAAAGATATTAAATTAGACAATTTTGAATAAGACCAAACTGAGAGCTAAGTCGAAAAACTACTTACCTCCCTCGTAGTCCTTGGTCGGGTCTTTTGGCCCCGAGTACCTCCACATAGGAGGCACTCGTTTCTTCAAAGGACTAATTCGACGTGTGATGAAATCCTTCACCACATGCCATCCAGTCAACCCCTCTGCTTTCAAATCCTTGATGGCTTGAATATAGGGGGTGATTCGACTGATATCTTGGGGAGTCGAATCCCAGGAAGCTTTCTTTTCGGCAGCCTTTCCTTCGAAGGTAAGACTGTCTTCGGAGGTGACTTTCCAGTAAAACCACCTCTTCCTCCACTATGGCCATGAGGACCGAGTGAACATCTGAATATACTCCTTCGACTTCCCGTCATGGAGCTTCAAACCACAACTTCCAGCTATCCCAGATTGTCGAGCCATTCCGTAGAAATACTGAAAAAGCTCAAGATCCGCTGGAATTCCCAGGTACGCCTCACACAGATATACAAATACGCTCAGCATGGTGATGGAATTAGGACCAAGATTCACCAATTCCACTCCAAAATGCTCGAGTATGAGTGTGAGAAAGGGGTGAGCAGGTAATCGAAGACCACACTCACAGTACGCCTGGAAGACGGGAATTTGTCCATCCTCCCCCGACGGTCATTGCTTTGCTTGTTCACGAACCACTCCACAAGAATGCTCTCAGAATCTTCCCATTTGACAAGGGCTTCCATCTTCGCCATATCCATCTCGATTCGGCCCACTCGAGACTCTCCGCCATTTCTATCAGAAGGGGGAGATTATTGATTGAGTTGGTGGCGGAGAAGACAAGAACTTGATGAATAGTGGGATAATTTGAGGAAAAGTGTGAATCCTAAGCCTTACCCCCGGTAAGTATTTATAACCGCGTACCTTGAGCCGGAGGCGTGACATTCCAAGGGTCGCCACCGTCTCGGGAACCGCTTCAACAGACAAGCTAACGAGCGTCGTTTGAGATTCCCCAGTGTGTCCGTTCAAGAAAATCAGGTTTGCTTTTACACCTCAAGCGAAATTACTTCCTTGGTTAGATTTTTTCAACCAAAGGAAACGATAATCGGAAAGTTATTTCTTCCGATCACTATACTACGACCACCTCATGATCGTAGGAATGCTTTTACGACTACTTGATAGTCGTAGGTAATCTTCTTGACCAAGCATATTTCTGGTCAAAATAGTATACTAATAACGAAGAGTTTTTCCTTCGACTATCTTTCTACGACCCTCTCGTGGTCGTAAGACCATCTACCAAGTAAGTTGCTTTCACTTGAAACTGGGGGGCTAGATGACGAGGATATAATAATCCTCATTTTATCTTTTATCTATAATTCTTATTATAGGTAAATATGACGTCATATGGTCTCTGAATATACCCCTTAATGTTATAAGGGAAGAGCCTACTGGGTGGTCGTAAGTTCTTCTACGACCACCCCCATAGTCGTAAGTTATGCTACGACTACCCCAATAGTCGTAAGTTTTGCTACGACTACCTCATGGTCGTAAGTTTTCTACGACTAGGTCAGCTACGACCACTTTATGATCAATTAAACCTACAGACAAGTGGGCCCAATTGCTTAAGGGATTCAAATAGTCATCATACGCTGTTACTCTGCGAAGTAATGGCACGTAATACTCCATTATCTCCGGTATATAGTCATTGAGCGACGTGGAGGAGTTAATACACCGTGATTATTACCAACGTGCGTCCGTTACGGGATGTGATGAGGCGCCGCTTCACCTGGAGTAACTACCGCTCCTTCACGTACTATAAAAAGGCGATAATCAGAGAAAGGAGGAGAGGGAGCAATCGGGCCATCAAGAATACAATCACTATCTGTAATAGTCTTAGTTTTTCCCCTGATTGTTCAGAATATACTCAATACCATACACACACAGGAGTAGGGTTCTTATTCTCTTTGGAGAAGGCCTGAACCTGTATAAAAATCCCCGTGTCAATCTCTCTGCGTGATTCCATTCTAGGAGACCCCCCGAATCAAACAATCTTTACGTAAGTTCGGTTCTAAAACACCGACAGGAAGAAAAAAGGGAAAGGAAAAAAGAAATGCCAAGAAACGAGCCGGGGAAATTTCATATTAGAATATTTGAATTTGGAATTTGGCTAGGAGATTTGAAATTGAGATGAATTCAAAATAAAAAAATTGGATTCAGAAATGGCCACAAAAAGATTAGATTTTGGAACAGAGATTCGAAATTTGAATTTTGATCTGGAGTTGAACTGAGATTTGGGATTTGATTTGAATAGTAATTATATATGCAAGAACTCCAAATTAAAAGCCAACACTTTGAAATAATTAATTGAATTAAATTTTATAAGAAAGAAATGAAATTTGGGGAAAACATCGTTGTCATGCCATAAATCGTCTTTATTTACATCGCCTTTTGAAAAAAAAAAGACTTCCTATGAGCTTCTCATTGGAATAAAACCGAACATCTTCTATGCTTGATGAGTATAACTGTTTTAATATCTGAAATTTCAATTTTAGCTTTAAACAAATCATGAAAATTCAACATGTTCCTTTTATTTTGGAAATTTCAAAAAGATTCAAAAATTGGGATGTTACACCTCACCTCTGTACCCTCGCTTCCTCTCCCTAACGACAGTTGGATCTACGAGGCCGTGAGGGGGACGATGGCGTCTGCAAGCCGATGAAGACGACAATCGGCCTTCACCCTTCGGCCCTTTCTCCTCTCCCTCTCTTGCCACCGGCGTCTCGGGCCCGGATGCCTAGATCTGAGCGGAGCGCGGGCGGGGATTTTAGGGCGACTTCCACAAGCCACCACCGCTGCCGCCAACGACAACCACGGTGACAACAACCACGATAACGACAACCACCATGACTACAACCGCGACGAGGTATGGTCCCGTGTCCTCCTCGGTCTCCCTCTCCCGCCTCACATAGTTGTCACCCTAGCTCTCCTCTCCTCTCCGCATTTGCCACAAGATCTCCCCTCTCTTCTAGTCCTCTCTCCCGTGTGTCACAAGCGGGGCGGTGTCATCATGGGCGCGTCTTGGCGTCCGCAGGCGGCGAGGGGGTAGCGTTAGGTCGACAATGTCTTGCGTGGCCACTTTCGTGCCGTGTCGCCTGACGTGCCCCCTCCTGCGACCTAGCCCGGCCTGGCCATTCGTGTCGTGCCAATATGGCCCACCACGTGTGAAAGCTTCTAGGCCCCTAAAAATAATTTTGGTAATTAATGACAATAATGTGTTAAGTGACTAACGTGTGTGCTAAGATGTTTTAAAGGTTTAGTCCCAGATCATGGATGACAACATGAAAATGGCAAATGCAAAGACAATAAAGGATTGACATGGCTCAAGACAAAGGTATTATGTAGCCTAAGAACCCTTTTATAGTTTTTACTAGCCTCGGTGATTGGTGGAAAGACCGGATTTATAGGTTAGACACCGTACTATAAAGAGGGATCATGTCTAGTAGCTTGAAAACTTATGATGTGCCATATTGATCAACTAAAAGTCATGCATTGCATTTAGAATAGCATTTGGAAAAAGCTTAGTAAAAACGGTACGACCGCACCAGAGAAGCGATAGTACCGCGGCGCGATAGGATCGGTTTATAGTTGGCGGTATGTTATTTCCAGATAGCATATTTTTGGACGTTTTTCCTCCCCTGGAAAACGGTAGTTCCGATTGAGCCAAGAGGTACTACCGTCGTGCGGTTGTATCGAACCATGTGAGTGCGGTAGTACCACACTAAATTGTAGCAGCTAGTTTAGAAGCATTTAATGCACCCCTTAGGACTGTTGAACAATGGGTGCGGTAGTACTGGTCGATCAATGGCGGTAGTACCGCACCTACTGAATTTTTAGGGAGTTTCTTCAAACAGTCGAATTTGTGGTTGTGGGTTATAAATACCCCTTCACCAGCACCAAGCTCAGTACCCTTGGCCTCATTGAATACATTTAAGCCATTCGTGCACTCTCTACTACTCATTTGCTCATATTTCATATTTTGATGTAGTTAAGAGCATTCAAGTGCATCTACATCATTAGTTGATCTTTTGGCACTTGATAACCTTCAAGCAAGGGCTATGATTTATTACTCTTAGTATTTACCGGCACCTAGACGGCTTGAAGGAAGTTTGTGTGGTGATCTCTTCAAGAAGGTTGTGAAGAGGCTCGACATCGTTTGTGAGTGGTTTGATGATCGCTATCTCCGAAGTGGAGGAAGAGCAACCCGAGTGGAATTGAGGTTCATTAGGCTCAATTTGTGGAGCCGATCCAATTCGTTTGGGCTTACCTCAACGTGGACCAGTGAAGATCGTCAAGTCTTAGAAACCACAGGAAAACATCGAGTGTCTTTATTGCGGTTTTCTCTCTTGTCTTTACTATTTTCGTATTTACATTTCTAGCTCTTATTTGTGTAGATTCGCCTAGCTAGAATTGTATTTAGTATTGTTATAGCCTTGAGGTAACTTAGTGAACTTAGAATTTATCTCTTGACTTGTGCTTGAACTCTTTAATTGTGAAAATTGTCATTAGAGCACAAGATTTTTAGAAACCTCCTATTCACCCTCTCTCTAGTCGGTCATCCTTGATCCTACAACATGGCGTGGCATGCTGTGCTTGGACTGTGCCGTGCTGGCCCGGAATGGCATGACCCAACTCCCAGGTCTAAGATGAGATGAGAGAGAGAGAGAGAAAACTAGGAGAAATCCATGTGCCTTTATACCTCGTTGTGCTACCCATCTTCCTCCGATTCGCATCTGACTTTTCTGTTTATCAGACTAAACAGTATAGGATAAAGACGAAACATAGGGCATGTTTAGCTTTTCTAAAAAACAGCTTTCAACTAGGCTGCAGGGCTGAACGGCTTGACTAAAGAGGTTTGATGTTTGGTTGTCTGACTTTTATGTAGGTTGATTGTAGTTTCTAAGATGAGAAATATCTGAAATACCCCCGAGGCAAGTAATTGCTTATTTGATGCCGTTTAACGGTAATTAACGACAACTAACGCAATTGAATACAAGTAACACAATTGACTGTAATTAACGCAATTGATCGCATTTGACGACAATTAATGCAATAGACCGCAATTAACACAATAAACCGCAATTTACAACGATTATTACAATAAACAATTATTACATATATGATACGTAAGATGCCACCCCTCCAAAAAATATAATAGCACTAGTGTAAATCTTTTCTTACTCATACAGATGACATCACACAGAAGACAGCACAGGAAGTAATCTATTCTGTCAGTTCAGGGGCAAGGGAATGCCAGAATGTGGGGATTTTACAGTAATAACAGGCAGCAGGAGCTTGATCCAAACTTCACATTCTTTGAGCAATTGGGCCCATGGAAGGTGCTCAGTATAAGGCACCGGACCACAGTATGAGAATAGACCCTTCAGCTCAGGGCAACCATCAGGGTATGGAATGGTACGATGAAACGGGTCCCTCTTGAGCCTCTTTACATGAAGAGAACCTAGGCATCAATAAGGATCTTCCTGGAACTGATATCTAATAGATGCTTCGCCTTTCACAGCAGCCTCCCTCGCTATGGGTGTAGCTGGGGTGCCTGAGAAGAAGAATCTCCCTTGTGGGAATCCAAGGGCAGATTTGTGCAATTGTGCAAACCTTTCCTCCTTGAAATCATAGCTCACGACCTAAGCATCGAAATATTCAGATGCGCAGATTAGTGAATGGCATCTACGAGAACTCAAAATAGTTTGAATTATAAGGCCAGCTAAAAGCATTACCAACTACATACTGACAAGTAATAGGTGATATAAGATTTTAGATAATGGAAGCAAAAAAAATCTCTCCTAGCCTCTACATCAAGGATGCACACAGCCCAATAGGTGATATAAGATGTTCAGTAGAAAGTCTTGACAAGAGGAAAAAGCTTACAGTTATGTTTTGTGGGTATGTTCCAGTGAGTTCTATGAAACGACAAACACTAAACAGGAGGTTTTCAAAACTATCTCATGCATGCTCTTCGGTGAGTGACCGGCTCCTTACACTCTCATCCCTTCCTACACAAGTACATGCAAAATGTGAGTAGTTTACATAGGATAGTTGTCAAGTCATTCAGTGATCCTGAAAAAAAAAACTAGCAAAATCAACTTGACGCTAATACCACACTGAAACGAGAAAGTAATACAACTTCTATGACCCTATATTCTGACTATCCATGTTTCAGAGTTGGATTTATGCACTAAATTTTATTACAAGATAATCAGAGAAACTATCTTTCAGGCATTGCTTAGTGGCCTACAGAAAATACGAAACAAATAGCTAAACATGAGGCTTTCTAGGATCAATTCAACTTTACACTCCTACAACAGTCCTAATTCCTAAATCATTATCATACTTCAACAAATAAGTATGCCCTAATACAAGCATCAGAGCTTTGCATTTTGATCAGAGCAATTGAGTGTTTAATAGTTAGAACTCAGAAGTAATTGTATATCTTGGCCTTGCAGTTTGCAGTTCAGGATACATATGATTAGAGCAACCAAAAAGAATAACTAGAAACACAATTTCAAACTCCATTGTGCCAACAATATTACTAAAGCTGAAGCACATAAAAGAAGAAGTGTTCAAGTAGCCTGAAGACCGAAACTCACCAAACCAGCCTTTCGATTCTGCTATAGCCCAGTAACTCTGTGCCTCGCTCCTCGGTCCTGCATCTTTCCTTGTCTCCCCTCCACTAAACAGCAGGAGCGCCCCCTCATCCCTCACTGCAATCTCCACCCCCCTGATATGAGCCAAGAACGTGGCCGCCAGACCAGGGTGCTTCTGATATGGCTCCAGGAACCATGAATCCTCGCGGTCAATCTTCCCGCAGCTCTCGCTCGTATATAGCAGGGAGGAGGAGGAGAGAGCTCGGCGGCAGCGCGGGCTGCCAGATCTGGCCAGGGAGAGAGGAGGAGGGAGAAGGGAGGAGGAGGAGGGAGGAGGAGCGGGCGGGGCCGGCCGAGCGGCGGTGGGGCTTGGGGAGCCGCGAGCGGCGTTCGGTCGGGATGGGGAAGGGGAGAATGGGAATTAACTCAGGTTTTTATACTAGGTACGGGCGGATAATAAACATGTAACTTTAGGGGAATTTTCGGAAAGGAAACAAGGGAAGCTGCGGGAAGTTTTTCGCTACCAATTTTTGGCTTTCGGCTTCTATACATTTTAGACAGCTTTTACTTTCAGAAAAAAAAAGAGAAGAAAAGCCAGTCGTTTAAGACAGCATCCGGTTTTTTTTGATAAAAAACCGAAGCCGAAGTCATCCTAAACAAGCCCATAGACGGATTCAAACTATTTTATTTTTTGTAATTCCGCTTGTCTGTGTGATTGTGTCAACTTCAATATTCCCCACACACATCTAGGTAATTCCTCATCCAAAATTATGTACTGTTCATCGACGCAACGCCTATGGATCTATATGATTTAATTTAACCAGTCAATAATAAACTAAGTTTCAACTCTGAATACGACTACCAGAATACATTCTAGGGCAGGGAATTGCCCATCCATATATATTCGTACGTATTATCCATTGTTTCATGACTTTATTCGGTTTTCAAGATCGATCTGGCAGAAGTGTACATCTCCCATCAATTCCCGGTTCTTGTATTGGTCCCTTTCACAGATCACCCATCCCTTTGCCATCCTGGCCGAAAGGGCGACCGACTGTCTGACCTCCTCGCCAAGAAAACAACCGATGGGAAAAGAATGAGGGATTTGACCTGCAGAAAACGAAACCAGGAGGAGAACGCACTTCGCCCTTTTCTCTTGCCGATGATGATCTTCTACAGGCTCACGGTGCGTGAGACAGTGAAACTGTGAGATTCTCGATCTCCCGGCCGGTTGAGAGAAAAAGAAAAGAAGAAAAGCAGCTTTCTTCGATGGACGGTTGTTTGGTGTGGTTCGGTCGGATCACATCTAGTGGCTGTGGGGGCAGCCAGCCTCTCTCTCTTCTGTGCCCCTAGGGTTGAGATCTTAATGGCGCTTGAAGTGACAGGATCATGTCAAGGGTTCAAGGTTTCTTTTGTGATCTTGATGGGGGCCATGGTTCGATTGCGAAAGATTTTACGGTGTTTGGAGTTTCTCGCTAAAGGACGGTTTCTTTTGCACCTTCGCGTCAACCTTATAAAACATTGGCTGCGGGGATGCTCTTGTGAGAAAAATGTGCTTTTCAAGTGTATGTGTCGTTAGTTCTTGATATTCTTCCAAGCATACGTTCAGTCCAAAATAATACTAAGGCGTTCTAAACGCGAAATTTTTTTCCACACTACTGATTCTTGTGAAATTTCTACGTTTCAAAGGAGCCCTAAATTGGGCCCTAAATTTGCATGAGAGATGTCTTGGGTGATGGAACAATGTTTTGTGTGTTTACGTGCATGTTGTAAATACGGATTCAATACTCTCTACTCCCTCCATTCCACGGCATGATTAGTATACATACTCATATGCATTAGACTCAGCTTCAGACCCCCCGCCTTCGGCTTTGCCGCTGCCGGCTGACTGCCATGGTTGCGTGGAGTGCATGCCTGCATGTTGCGTCAAGAAGAAGTGGGACTGGACTGCAGGAGCAAATGGGCCTTGCGAGTTGCCCCCTTGCCGAAGCTGCGAAGAGCAGCCCAACTCGCGTCCACTCCACCCACGTCCCCACCGGTCCCACACGGGACACGGCCACACTCCAACCTCTGTTCCCACTTTCCTAGTTCGGTGTTCCCCGAATCCCCTCCAAAATTCCCCAATCTGCCAATCAATTGAGCGAGGAGAAGCGCACCGGAGGAGGCCGAGGCAGGCCGGGAGGCGGCGACGAGAGGAGATCTAGGCGGCCAGCGCCCGGCGCCCGGCGAGCCTCTGGACTGGGGGCAGTGGGGCACCTGAGGGCTGAGCCACCGAGGGCAGCCAGTGGGACGGCCGGGTGTGGGAGCCGGTCCAAGCGTCCAGCCGGAGCCCGGAGGTCGGAGGAGGAGGACTAGAGGCTAGAGTAGAGCCTGGACCGGAGGACGACTGGAGGCAGGACCGCAGGAGCCAGGGGAGGTTGTGAGGACTGGGGAGGAGGAGGATCTGCCGGAGGCCCAGAGCTGCCCGGAGGTGGGGAGCGGCCGAGCGGGGATCCGGAGGGCGGAGGCAGGCCTCTGGACTATCGACTGGAGGCAGGACCGTAGGGCAGGAGCCAGGATGATGAGGACTGAGGAGGATCTGCGGCAGGAGCCAGGGCGAATCTGGCATCTGGGCTCTGCCCTTGTTAATTTCTCGGTTCCACTGCTATTCACATACATGCTATCTATGCTTTCTCTCTCTTTCAGCCACGTGCGGCCGGTCGCTCGGGTGGGATATTGGGATCGATGGAGCTAGCTGCGGGAGTGGTGGTGTGAATGTGTGATGCAACGAGGTGCAGGGGTGTGTAAGATCGAAGAGGCTGACTAGAGGAGGGTGAATAGATGGTTTTTAAAATATTTTAGCTAAAACCGAGTTTTATGTGGAATTGTGAATCAATTCGGTTTTGCTCAATTAAAACCTAAATCAACCATTCTTGACTAAGTGCACCAACAATATAAGACTATTGATAATGATAGCAAACATACAAAGAAATATAAGCAATTTAATTCTAGGAATGTAAATTGCACAAAGTAAATCATAAGAGAGCAAACCACAATGACACAAGGACGTTTCATTGTGGTGTTCGGAGACTTGCCGGTCTCCCCTAATCCACATTGAGGTAAGCCCAAACTAATTGAACCAGCTCCACGAATTAAGCTAAACACCTCAATTCCACTAGTGGTAGCTCTTTCCCGCTCCGGGTAGGTGAGCTCCAACCTTAACAACACGCTGAGTTTTCTCACAAGCTTCTTGAGAAGATCACCGGACCACGACGCCTCCACGCCGTCTAGGTGTCAGCAAACACCAAGAGTAATAAGCCAAACCCCTTGCTTGACTCTCACCACGTGCAACGAATGCACAAGCTCAAATGGATATGAAATTCACCTCTAGATGCAGCACATGCAACTAGAGACATCTCTCCTTGCTCACAAGGTGCAACACATACACAATTGAGAGGAGAAGCTCACACTAGCTCAAGTGAGTGAAATGGGATACCAAAAGTTGTCTCTCAACTGACCAATGTGGGTATTTATAGCCCACACACAAAAACTAGCCGTTGGGAGCAGAAATCAGCAAATTCAGCCAAAATACGGTAGTATCACCGTTCAAAGGCCGGTACTACCGTTTTTGGTTCAACGGTCGGAAAGGGTGCATTGAAGGCTCAAAAACTAGCCGTTAAAATTTTGGTGCGGTAGTACCGCAATAGAATGGGTGGTACTACCGTTCTGCGGTAGTACCTCTCTTCTCAAGGCAGTAGTTCCGCAGCCCAAGTTCAGCACAAAGGTCCTAACTTTTGACTCTGATATTGGAATTGAGTGATCTTGGACTCTATGGAAAGCTTATTCAGAGGGTTACACGACCCACCTATTTGATTGATCTTAAACACATTTGATCAAATAAAAAAATACAACTCCAAGGAGCCACTACCATGGTCTAAGTCCAAAGAAAAAGCAATAAGCAATCTTAGACCATACCAAGGGAAAATGCATGAATCCCAACAATTTGCAAAACACATTTGCAAACTTAGATCATGCCACAAGGAGTAGGTATATGGACTTCAACCATTTGCAAAACACATTTGCAAAGTATAGTCACATGCTACAAGGATTAAATGCATGAGTCTCGGCTATTTGCAAAACACATTTGCAAACAATAGCATCATGCCATGGTGAGCTAGAGCAAGCAAGATTGAGCTATCAACACATGATGAGACTCAAGCTACTAGACAAGACCCTCTTAATAGTACGGCAAACTATACTAGCAATCCGGTCTTCCAACCAAACACCAAGACCGGTAAAATACTGGGAACACATTCTTAGCCCTAGCTAGTCATACCTTTGCCTTAAGCATCTTTTTGAAGCTTGATGACGCACATCTTCACTTCAAGTTCGGGTCATCGTCTTGACATGCATCAACCCATGATGCATCCTTTACTTGACCTCCATCAACACATGATGAGTTTTCTCTTGACTTGATGATCATCTCCTCTTCGAGATCTTGATATGCATCAACACATGATGCATCCTCTTCTTGAACCTTGACTTGATGACAATCAACCCATGATGCCATCCGAAGTCTCCATTACCCTAGAACATAACCCATTCATCCAACTCATGGAAAATGTTAGTCCCACAATGATTATCATTAATTATCAAGATATATCTGCAATAATGCTTCTAAACAAGCCGTTGGAAATGCAGAGTGGTACTACCGTCATTGATCACGCGGTAGATCACGCGGTAGTTCCGCTCTCCGGTCATACCGCACAATGAGAGCGGTACTACCGTTTCACAAAGGACCCAAAAGGGTACCTACTGGAAAATACGTACCGCTTCACTTTCGAATCATCAAAAGGTAGTTCACCAACAAATGCGGTCATCTTTGCGTTCGCATGTAGTACCGCCATGTAAGCTTTGGAACTACCGCTCCTAGGGTGAGCCATCGAACCAAAATGGTGTCTCTCTGGATATTACGTACCGCCAACTAATTTTTGGAACAACCGGGTTGCGGTAGTACCGCACCACTATCCCGGTCGTACCACTGAGCGGTAGTACCGCCGACATAACGTCGGTACTACCGATTATCTTGACAAAGCATAGTTGGCTTTCAAATCAAATTCTAAGTGCATGCATGATCCTATATTGATCCAAATGGCAAAGAACATGCTATCAAGCTACCAGTCATGATCCCTCTATTGTCATTGCATTTCCATTACCATGTCGCCATCCATAAACTGGGACTAAGCCTTTAAACATCATAGCACACACGTTAGTCCCACAACACAACTGCAAATAATTGAATATAAAGTAATATGAGTATATATGAACTACACAAGTTTTATATACTCAAAGGATATGTTTCAAAGTAGAGACCCCCAATATATGTGGATAAAGAAATATGGATCAATACTAATGAAACTACAAAGCATAGAGTGAACTCCCCCTAAATGTGTGCATACACGAATGTGTAATAAAAACATATGCACATATTCAAGTTAGACTTTTAGTGGAGTTCAACCTATATTTTGGATCCGAGGAATGCAACAAGATATAGGAATATGATGTTGAATGCATACCTCTTTGATTTTCACCTTTTCATCCAAATAAGACTACACAATAGGTATATCAATAGAAGTGTTAGTCTCACATATAGATTTGTTATTAATCACCAAAATACTCCACTAACTCATAATGACGGGTCTAGATTCTTCAATCTCCCCATTTTTGGTGATTGATGACAAATCCTTTATCAATAACGACATTTGGATATAAATCATCACAAGATTAGAATTTAAGCTATTGAACCATATCCGTGCATGTCACTAAGCAATTTAAAGCTTCAAGCATTATGCATATGAGAATAGCAAGCTTATGCACATGATGCATATAGGAGGCTATGTGTACGAATGAGATGCTCCTCCTCAAGACATGCATGAAATAAGGTAAAATCACAAGAGAGAATCTAAATGGAAATATATTGATCATATAAACATTCTCCCCATTTTGGCATTAAACACCAAAAATGGGGAGATTGAAGAATCTAGACCCGTCATTATGAGTTAATGGAGTATTTTGGTGATTAATAACAAATCTATATGTGAGACTAACACTTCTATTGATATACCTATTGTGTAGTCTTATTTGGATGAAAAGGTGAAACTCAAAGAGGTATGCATTCGACATCATATTCCTATATCTTGTTGCATTCCTCGGATCCAAAATATAGGTTGAACTCTACTAAAAGTCTAACTTGAATAAGCTTTTGTAAATACATAGAGTTTTTGTAAAATAATGAACTTGGCAATTGAATTCATTTTATTTTGATCATTAAAATATTCTTCCTCTTTTGAAGTAAGGTTGTGTTTTTAAGATATTTGAGGAAAACCAAAATAGGTCACAAACTTATTGATCATATATCATTTTCTCCCTTAAACCAAAACAAGTCACAAACTCCTCTTTTATGGCCGAAAAGAGCAAAACAACTCGAAATGAGACCATATTGGAGTTTAACTATAAGAGATGATATTTGAAACACATTCAAATAAACCCATCCCTGAAATCTCCCCAATAAACATTTTTCATGAAGATACTATGCTCATTTTCTCAACGACCAAAGAGACGTGCATTTGAAATCATGTTGAGTTCAAAAGATACAGCCAAAACAATGGGAAATGTGTGCCAACAAGCTTGAAAAAATCTGAGATAAATCACGGAGCTAGTCCTTGTAGACACACACTTTTCATTTTGGGAGACTGAACCAAATGTCAACCATTTTGAAGATATGAAAATCACAAAGTTTCAGAAAACTGAAAATTTTAGGTTTTCAGATTTTGACATTTCATTTGAGCTTCGAAAGATAGCTGAAAAATAGGCTAAAATAGTTCCAATAAATCTGACAAAATTTGGCATAGAAGATCAACTATAGAGGATAAAAAATAATCATTATATCTTCCTCAAATTATGAATTCATTTGGAGATACAAAAATCACAAATCAACTCAAAACATGCAAAAGTCTGAATTTTCAGCATGTTGATCAAAGTAAGAAAAAGTCAAAACTTTTTCAAATCAAGTCAAAATACTTTCAAATTTTGCAGAAACAAACTTTGGACTCCTAAGAAACTTTTCCAAGAAGAATTTTTGAAAAAGGACTCCTCTGCTTTTCAAGACTCGGTGCCACTTTGCTCGGTCATGGTAGTAGTCGTTGTTCTTCTGCTAGCGCCCTTGCTCGAGTCTAGCCGCGCTCACAAGACCGCTATTGGCCACCGCACACTGCCTCACTCAGCCACATCACGACAACGCGCAGGTGACAGGCATGATAGTGACGGTCGGCACAAGAAAGCCTTGGAACATAGCCACCCATCTGTTGTTGCGCTATTGGAACTTGCAATTGGGATTTTACTAGCTGGTGGAGTAAATGGGGTGCTATTAACTGCAGATAAGAGTATTCACGAGAGCATATACAACGAGGTGCCTAGAGAAGCTTATCAAATAAAAATTGATTTTTCTTACCACGTAGGAGAGATAAAATGCTTATTTTATAGCATCGATGCTTAATTAGGCACCGATGCTTAACAGGTTTTTAGGTATATAACTATATATAATAAAAAATAATACAATTATCTAAGCACTTTCAAAAAAGATGTTTGCATTGGAGAAAATGATTTTTACATGGGTGCTTGATGGTGGATTTTTTTCTTAAAATAATATTATTTTAAAAGATAATTACAAAATTAAATAGTCAGAAAAAATTACAAAAGTAGGTGCCTGTCGGCATTTAGAATGTCAACAAGCTCCTGTCGCCATTCCAATTGTAACAGTGGGGGAGGTACCTATCGCCATTTGAGTCATGTCGCCAATTGAACTGGCGATAGGAAGGTCTCTGGCGTTTTTTATTTATATCTAGAGAATTTTTTTAATTTTTGTATTTTTTTTAAAAAAATGGTAATACGTTGAAGTTCCCGCGTAGTTCGGAATGCAAAATCGGAGAAGACAATGTAACGTGAAGTAGAGAATGCGAGTTCAGCGGCGCAATGACAAAAAAGCCCCATTCGGAGTGAAATGGAAACAATATTTGGGTTTAGGGTTATCATGCGTGATGTTGTCTCGATTGCATTATTTGTGGAACCGATTCCTTGGGGAAAAGATTACGTAATATTTAACAGTCCAAATATTTGGGAGAAAGAGATGTAAGTTCGAAAGAGTTCATAATTTAATTGTGAAATACATGGCATGTAGGGTTTGGTTACATACATTAGAAACGGCAACATGCTCGTAAACAATCCGAAATACACCTAAGATACATGTGCACCTCTTTGGAATCCGGAAAAGGTTGATTTGAATGAAATCGATCGATCATGGCGACCATTGATCCTTCCTTGCCTTTGAGTGCGCTTGCATGGCGATGGCGATCTCAAGTCGACCATGTTCTGCGAGACGGGCTGGACGATTGAATGATGTTAGCATAGCACAACGAAGGGCCAAATTAATAATCATGATGCAAACTGAGCATAACTTACCTCTTCGATCCAGCCTGTACTCGGGCAATGCGGAGCACTAGGACGACCGTCGGTCTCATTAGCAGGAGCCTTCCCTTTGTGCGTCGCGCTCTCGGGCTCCTCTGATGCCTTTTTAGTAGGGTCTGAGTCGGCTACGTAAGGTTTCTAGCATTTGAAGGTCTCGGCTCGCATCGTATAGTTTAGCATGTACTTCTGCTGGATGAACGCCCTGTCGTACATATCCGGACCGTCGATCCATTGGAAGAAGTTGGATTGCATATCCAGTTGCCATTATGCGCGGGTGTAGTTAGGGATTTGTGTAATACAACTTAAGGTATGAAAAATCTATGTGTGTGCAAGATACGCTTACGAGGTGGTGGCCACACGTGTAGTACGCCTGAGCGGTTATCGCCAGGTGTGTGGACTGGATGATCTTTGCCAGTTCTTCACACACACATTACGGGCGTGGGAACTACGGTGGTCCCGACACATCCTTCATATAATTATCTAGGTAGGATTTAGCCCTCTCGGCAAGCTACTTTCGCTTCCACAATATCCTCGCGTAGAAGCTCGTCGAGTCCTTCATCTCCTTCCTCTCAGTTGTGTGAACCAAGCTTTGGTGTAGTGTTATCCTGCAGCTCTCTTCTCCTCCGCTTCTCTTCTCCCTCCTTTTATAAAGGGATTTTTTGGCCTCAAAAGGGGGGTGGCCTAGTGTGGTCTTTTCGGTCTAAAAAAGTGGTGTCGCAGTATGTCGTCATCTCAGTCTGCAAAAGTGGCAGTGTGTGTTGTGTGGCGTGACAAGGTGCTGTCTTTTCGGTATGAAAATATGTCGTGGTGGAGTGTAGTCTTGTCGTTCTAAAAATTAGCGTCGCGGTGTGTTGTCATATCAATCTACAAAAGTGGCAGAGAGTGTTGTGACAGGGTGTGGTCTTTTCGGTCTGAAAATGTGGCATGGCAGAGTGTGATCTTGTTGGCCTGAAAAGCTATCGAGCTTGCCTTAGTGGAGTATGAGTATTTCGAGAATTTCTTTGACACTCATCAGATTGTTGTCTCTGTTCATCGCCGGAGGTGTCCTCGTCATTGCCGTGAGGGGTCGCAGCATGTGATCATTGGGGAGCATCCTCAGTCCTATCTCTAGGAGAGCGATCATCACCTAAGGGAAGGACAAAGACCTCTTCCCTTGAGGAGTAGTCGAGAGACACCATCTGGCGACTTGGAGCAAACCCCTCCAAGAAGGGGAATTCCGGGTTATAACCGTCTCCATCCGCAAGTGAGCCCTGCGATGGGATGGTTGAACCCGCAGGAAAAGCATGTTCGACCCCCCTTCTTTGTGGGGCTAACCTGAGAAAGATGACCACCAAGTGTTGATGAAGTTCCGGAATGATTGCCTCTAGGACTTATCGTGCTAGGTCGGACTGTCTCAGACGGACTCGAACACTTGGAGAGGGAACCCTCGCCATGCTCTGAGTATGTCCTGGTGCAGTCCTGATTGTGGTCGGATTGACCCTTGCCCTCTGAGGAAGCTGGCTCCTCATCTGGACGTAATGTTGCGGGGGATAAGGATCACTCCTCAACTCCATCGACGATATGGTCTCCTAGAGAATGATCTCCGGAGGCAACATCACCATCGGATGATGTAATACTCGGCCCGTAGTCAAAACCGGCATCCATGTCGATATCTGCGTAATCGGCCAAGTCGAACCAGTTCTTCTCATTCCACTCTCCTGCCATGGGAGCATTAGAGTTGGAAAAGAGCAAAGAAAGCCGGTGACTCGAAGATCCCCACTGTCGGTGTTTTAGAACCAAACTTACATAAAGTTTTTTTGATTCGGGGGTCCCCCTAGGCTCAAATCACGCAGAGAGAGGCGACACGGGGATTTTTATACAGGTTCGGGCCTTCTCCCAGGGAGAATAACAACCCTACTCCTGTGTGTATGTATTGAGTATGCTGGATTACAATATCAAGAGAAAGACTATAATGATGCGCCTTGTGCCCTTTGTTCCTCCTTCCCTGATGATTCTGCCTTTTATAGTACTCGGAGTGTGCTGCTGTTCTTTCAGTACAAAGGGCGCCTTAATGCTTCAGGTTATGGAGACGATACTGGAGATTATTATGGGAGTAGTAACGTTCCCACGTTGCGAGGCAATTATCATTATGACAGGGAGTTGATTCGTGCCATTATTCTAGAGAATAACAGCGTAGTTTACTACCCATATCTTTAAATATGGTGCGGAAGATCCCCTGGTCTATTAGGCCCACATGTTTGTAAGCCACATCGACTATAGACTGGTCGTAGAAGAGCTTACGACCAGGTGGTGGTGGTAGAATAGCTTACGACCATAAATTGATCGTAGGAGAGCTTACGATCAAGATATAGTCGTAGAAAGACTTACGACTATAGAGTAGTCGTAGAAGGACTTACGACTATGGGGTGGTCGTAGAACAACTTACGACCTCCAGCTTCTCCCTTATGAATATTAAGGGGTATACTCAAGAACCATATGACGTCATTATTATCCATAATATGAATTACAGATAAATAATTAATTGAGGATTATTATATCCTCATCACCCATCGACTAGAGACTGGTCGTAGAAGAGCTTACGACTAGATGGTGGTTGTAGTAAAGCTTACGACCACAGACTGATCGTAGAAGAACTTACAATCAGGGGATAGTCGTAGAAAGACTTACGACTATAAGGTAGTCGTAGAAGGACTTATGAGCACGTGGTAGTCGTAGAAGAACTTACGACCTCCAGCTTCTCCCTTATGAATATTAAGGGGTATACTCAAGAACCATATGACGGTATTATTATCCATAATAAGAATTACAGATAATTAATTAAATGAGGATTATTAGATCCTCGTCAAGTCTTTTACCACATAAGAGCACTTTTTCTATTTTTATTCAAACGCACTATCAGAGCACTGACGGTATGATACTACTGACTGAGCAACATTGATTCGTGGTTGAGAAGATACTACATTTTTTTGAAATTTTTTTATGAGACCTCTGTTGCATTGTCCGCTGTCTACTATCCAATATCTCCTATTATTATGCATAGTATTTTACAGATTGCTACTCAATTAAAAATGTATGAAAATGACTCAGTTTTACACGACGCTATTGTTGCTATGAAAAGTAAATACCTTAAATATTGGAGAGAAATCCCTTTCATATATGCATTTGCATTTATTTTAGATCCTAGAGGTAAAGTTGAAGGATTTACTAATGTACTTGATATTCTTAGTGATGCTACAGGGCTAGACTATTCTAACTATTTTACAGAAGTTCATTCTCGATTACACGAGATTTACCAAAGGTATGAAAATAAGTTCAGGGAGTCCGCTTCCAACGACCTCCAGTAGCCCCCACCTAAAGTAGCAAGACAAATATGTGGGGCAAGATATTCGGTGGCTCTTCCTCCAGGTACATGTCTTCTTCTTCTACAACGACACCTTCTCAACAAAGTCCAAGACCAACCTCTCACTCAAGTAGTGGGGAACTATCCGTATATCTGTTGCTTTACGGGTAGGCTATGATAGCACAAAACAAAAATTCTACCGCACAACCAAGGAACCTCTGCTAGTAATAGATCACGAGATTACCACTAGACGCGCCGACTCGTAGCAAAAGTAGAGTCTATGTAGCAAGTTGATGTAGTCGTAGTCGTACTCGCCGCACGTCTTCTCCTCCCGCTCCTGTGATCATCACGAGTTGCGGATCGTCCTAATGCCGATGCTTCGCAACAACACCTCGAAGGTGTCCACACGTACAAAGCAAGGACACCACATACTAGAGTGCTAGCGCCGTCGGTGTGTTGAGGAAGGCGTGGCTATTAGAGTTTTGGGAATTCCTTCTCAAGGATCATCTTACCCTATGCCACCGCCCCTCTATTTATAAGCATCCATGATTGGTCTCGTACTGGAGGCCCATTAGGAACTCGTGGCCTACAAGAATTTAGATCACCATCTAAATCAAATCCTAGCCCTTTAATTGTGTGACCCTATAGGTTCATGTGTAATCGGTTGTGACTCAAAAACTCTTTTATGACCACGAGTCGTTAGCGGTACCTAGCAGCACATAACAATTCCCGAACACACATAGAATATATCGGACAAACCTTAATGCAATATGATTTAAGATCAGGTCCTTATCACTTACGACCAGCTCGTACTCATTTACGACTAGCTCGTACTTAGATACGACTAGTTAGTATTCAATTACGACCAGTTTGTAACTCCTTACGACCAGTTGGTGATTATGTTCGACCAGTCTACGACCAGCTCGTATCTCCATACGACCAGTTTTCGACCAGTCTACAACTAGCTCGTATCTCCATACGACCAATTTTCGACCAGTGCGAGACTATGTTCGACCAGTCTATATCTCTATACGACCAGCTCGTATCTGGTCGAACCGAACGACCTGCTTGTGTATTCTCCCTTTGCCTCACGATATCTGGTTGAACTCTAGGTGAGATAATTTGTCATCCATGGATTGTTCAATACTTTCTCGATCAAGTGTCAAATAACTTCCTATGGTTGACACTTCGACCACTAGTGGCATAGCCATGCACTTTCTTTATCCAACCACAACGAGGGGCCCAGAGACATCTCTCCTGTTATGTTAGGAGGGGCAAATCCCATATCCGACCAGTCACATTCCTCTGCATGTTTCATAGCATACCCGAAAGCTACCTTTATAACTACCCAGTTATGAGTAGCGCTTGGCAACCCCTAAGAGTACTATTACATCAGGTCTAAGGATTATGCATCATCATTGCTTGATACCAACTAATGACACATAAAATCATAACAATCTCAACAGTGTCTCAAGGTGGGTCTTATCCAACACCATGTTCTCTAACATGTGTCCATATTATTGGTTTGATATCTCCATATCAAAGACCTATGAAACATAGCCATCAACCAATACATATGCTAGTCTATTCATATGTGTCCTCATATGTTTCCGACTAGGGAACGTTTAAGAATAATCATCGCAGAAATACATAGTTTCACAATCAAGTCACATACTTGATAATAAATATTAACGATATTATTCCAGGAACAAGATAACATATTATCCAATATTATGAACATAACAAAATATAATCATCTCTATGATTGCCTCTAGGGCATATTTCCAACACTATCTAGACAACAATACGGTAGATTCCAACTCAGAAAACTTTGAAATTTTGCACTGGTGGCATGAGCATAAGTTAGCATATCCCGTGCTATCCATACTTGCATGTGATGTGTTAACTGTTCCTATCTCGATGGTTTCTTCCGAGTCTGCTTTTAGTCTTTATGGAAGAATATTAGAGAAGAGAAGAACACGTCTCACAAGTGAGATGGTGAAGATACTCCTAACTGTGAAGGACTGGGAACAAGCTGATTTACGAACACAACACTTTGTGAAAAATCCAGAGTTGTCGGAGGTGTTCAAAAATCTGTACCTAGACAACGACACATAGAACAAGGATGTATAGAGCTATAGGTTGTACTATTTTTCCTTTGCCAAAGTTTTCTCATGTTGAGTTTTTACTTGGCAATGGTTTTAATGAGGCAACCATTTGAATATTAATAAAGCTCTTTATTACATTTGCAATATGCTTGTCTCATTTTTTACAATTTTCATATCTATTTATGAATTTTGCAAAAAAAATTATTTTTTGGGATTTGTTTTGGATTTTTCTAATTTTTTTGAATTTTTTGAGCCTAACGGGCTAAGTGGGCCGCAACCGGCTCGTTGGGCTAAACGGGCTTGGGCCAGCACAGCACCGCAAGCTATCGGGCTGTGCTTGGGATGCCTCCCCGGCACGCGGGCTGGCATAGCACGACCCATCTAATAGCCGGGCCACGATGGGTCGTGCCGAGATGGGCCAGGCCTCACCGTGCCCGTGTTGTGTCGGGCCAAGCCACCCATGTGGCCACCACTAATTGTGACATCCCCAGCCACCCCTTAGCTCAACTAGATGGTCAGGAATGCAACGCTGCGCTGGGTCGTTGAATATATGATACTTGGCAGTTGTTTGTATGGTGTTTGATGTGGCACGATGTAATTTGACACACAGTGTATGAAATAGCAGGAGCAAGGGTTATTGAATGTTGTTTTTTTTTTGTGTTAAATGGATTAGAAGCAACTTTCTTCTAGACATACTAAGTGGTTTTGTACTTTTATGCAGGTTGAGTATGAGTAAACAAAAATATCAGTAAGATAATACATACTACCATGTCATAGGAAACATACAAACACTGTCATATGTTTCTAGGGAGTATATAATTTTTATTGACAATAGCTTGGTTTTGACCCATGCTGAGCATGGCAACAAGCGTAGTGGTGGTAGTATGGTAAGTGTCATGGAGCATACAAAATTAATATAGACACATGTAAGTAATGTTATTTCTAAGGTCTTGGCGTAGCATAGTGAAAGACCAAATGATTGAAGGTGGCGCTTCGATGGCGATCACGGTGGCTACCTTGGGATAGAGTATGTACATAAACAAACATAACATGGTGCATGCACAAATCCTAGGTGGTAAAATATACTTATTGTGCCAATTTTTTAAAGTACAAATGGCAAAATAAACAACTTTGAAATGCACATGGCAATCTACAAAATATAATAGGTATATCACTACCAGTGCAATTTTGTCTAGAGTAGTCAATGACTACAAGTGAAGTCCTATAAGAAAATAGCTGCCCCTAACCAAAATACTATATGATTGACTTTGGAAAATCTAAAATAGACAGCGATGGGACAAAATCATTCCCTTTTTTATTGTGCACGTGCATTGCTTTTGCTTTTATTTTCCCTTGGGGGTGGGGGGGTCATGAATATGAAATATATTTCTTGTAGCCAAGGCATGGTTAAAGTTGTTGCCATGCATCAAGCCAATACTACAGTTAAAGTACTAATGCAAGTATGTGGTATGAATTTCGTGCATAGAATAGGCACTTCTGAACTAAACTATGATGAACATGCTTGCAACTTGAACTTATCTTAATAAAATGAATCAAAAGCATATGAGTAGGCAGAGGAGTTCAATAGGAGGAGTACATGATGCATATTTTTGGCAAATAAAAATTTGTTGGCCATTCATAAGTTCTAAACTGTTATGGCACTTGAGCAACAAACGTGGAAATTACATCCCATATAAGCATGTAGGACAGTCAATATTATGCTTCTACTTTGACCGAAATTAGTGTATCCATAATGTATGTTATATTTTTTATTTGTCAATGTAGAAGTTTGCGTTTGAGTCTAATCTCAATGCATTTTGGATGACGTCTTAGTGATTTATCATTTTGGTATGATGTCAGCAAAAAGAGTGATCAAAAGTTGATGCAGTGACTCAGATGTAGCAAGCGCACACAAACTAAGGGGCATATGCACGTTGCAAAGCTAACAACAAGAGAGAAAATATGACAAAAATTAAGCATATTGTTTATGTAGTATGCATCAGTAAATAACATTACATGAGTATACCTGTTCTGGAGAGCAATAATGTCCGGTATATGAGCATTAGGATACCATTGGCAAATTGTGCTTCGCTGAAGTGATAATTTCCCTAATAATCAAAGACCCAAAATGCTATGAGCTAAAATGTTAGGAAGCAAAAGCACATGTTGGTGATAGAAAAGGAAGTATTGCAATCTATACGGAAATAGCACCAACATACCGTCATATAGGCCAACTGCAAGGCCAACGAAAAGGACAACAACATGAGCATTGACGCTTGCTGCTTCCAGCCCTTTGGCATCCAATTCACGATCATGTGGACTCCACAAAGCAATATGGTTGTCTCTCTATGCAACATAACTCAATAATATTATTATGACACATAAAATATTAGATAAAGCAATAACATGTGCCTATGTGTGGAGGTCAGTTTATTAATATACTGCAACATTATGTATTTCAGCATCATTGGGAATACGTAACGCCCAGTGGCAGAGTTGTGCTACTCAGTTAGCCTAACTTTTGTGAACTAATCTTCATTTTCCATAATTGGTGGTATGTGGGTGATATTTCCCTATTAGCCTAACTTTTGTCTTAACAAATTGATCAATTACTTCAATGTTTAAAGTTACCTAACGAACGTGTCAACTAATATTCCTTTTTTCATAATTGGTGTCAACCATTCAATCTGAAAATCACTCGATGTCTTTTTTTTTTTACTTAAGCCAAATGAAACACTGCATTTCATAGACTCAAATATAGGTGGATATAGGCAAATTAGATGATACATCATGTTTATTTGCTAACCCTTGCATTGCATCTAAGGTTAGCATATCGACTTCTTGTGATGATTTGCTAGATACTCCCTGTAGCTCAAAATTAGATGCTTGTTCTTCCTCTATGCCTGTTGAAACTAATCTTGTAGAGAAAAATGAAGAGCTTAAGGTTCAAGTCAAGAAATTGACAAGTGACTTGAAAATAAGCTACAAAGGAAAGGCCTCTCTTGACAAAATATTGAGCAAACAACAAATGTTGAACGACAAGAGAGGGATTAGCTTTATTCCCAAGAAGAAGGAAAAATAGCAAAACAAGACACAATCAAATACATACAAAGATCATCAAGTGCTTTGGTTACAATAAGAAGGGCCACAATGCCTCGGTGTGCCAAAATAAAATGGATGTCAAGTCAAAATTTCTAAAGAAGAGGCAAACCGGCAAGGAGGAAGAAAAGAAGATAAGACGTGTAAGTAAAAGCCCAACTTGCTACAATTGCGGGGAAAAGAGACACATTGGTAAACAATATCCCATGGGTAGCACTCCTAAGCCCGTCCTCTATAATGATCATTATTTACTTAGGAAAGATAAAAATGGTAGGGTAATTGCTACAATTGTTAGTTCACCAAATATTAATGCTAGGTCCATTTGGGTGCCCAAATATCTTGTGACTACCATTCATGGACCTAACTTAAATTGGGTACCAAAAAGTGCTTAACATGCTAAATATGTATTTGGAGAGGCATTGGAGGCTTGGTTCATTCAAATAGAGGTGGATTCCACCATACGTCAATTTGGAGCCAAGCTTGAGAATGATCATGTCATATCAAGAGCCAATGCTATTTCGGTAACAAGTACTTATATTGCAATATCTAGCCCCAAGCCTTGTGTAGGACACATTCATGAAAATCATTTTCAAAAGTGTGTTAATGCTCTTGTTCACAATATTCATTATTACAATCTTGAGCAAGATAGTAAGTGGCATATTAAGGGGGAGTGCTAAGTCATATTCATGTATATCACATCCCTAAGTGTGCCTAAATAAATTAAGTGCTACTATTTTTTTAATCGAACCTTTTTAGCCAAAAGTAAAAAAAAATTCATTAATATTAGTAATCTTATGAGAAACTAGTTGCAAAATGTATACTAATGCTATTCAAAGGTTTTAACTCAAGAAAAACCTATTTTAAGTGAAAATGCGTTTCTAGCCAAAATTCTAGATCATAGTATCTTGTTTTGGACATAAACTATATTTTTGTCTAAAATCTATTCTGAAAGAAATTTGAAAAATATCTCAAAAGGAATAACCTAGAGTTGGCTATTCTAAAACTTTTTGGTATTCAAAAGATTTCCAAAAGGCCAACGGAGCAAAAGTTATTTGATTTCGAAACTCGTCCAAAATACTATTTTGACCTAAGTGATCACATTCTAGCACTTAAGTGGGTTTTGTCATTTGAGCCAAAGTTATTCACTTAAATATGTCAATAATGGTATTCGTGACTTATACATGCAATTGGATGCTTTAAATATCATCAGATGCTCAAGTTGACTCTTTTGAAGAAGGTTCATGAAAATAAGTTATTTGTGCGAAAACAAAAGCTTAATTTATAAAAAAAATATTTGAGAATTGGATTTTTAAGGGCTATATAAGTTGGAAATGCTCTAAATATTTTTATTTGGTTGATTGTTTTAAAAAATTTGGAGCAAAATACAAATTTCCATCTTATCTCCAAAATTCAGCACTAAAACCATTGTCAGATTCAGTCTCAACCGGTCTGACCGGCCACCCCACGTGGTATGACTGCTAGCCCACCGGTCCGACCGCCCATGCCCAGCGGTCTGACCGGTTTGCGTAAGGATCTATATTCTTCTCTGGACCGAACTATTTTTCCTCTTTTGTTTTTCGGTCAGACCAACTCCAACTCCTCTTTCTCTCCCTCCAACCGCCCCTCTCAACTCCGGCCGTAAAACTCCTCCAGCCATCTTTGGTTGTTCCGAGGTAATCAAATTATTCATCTTCTCCTCCTCTCTCCATTCCATGGATTGGCTTGAGCTTTTGTTGGCTTGTTCTCAAATGCCATGGAAACCTAGGTGAGGATGACGAGGATCTAATAATCCTCATTTATTTGTTTATCTGTAATTCTTATTATAGATATTAATATTTCCATATTGATCTTAAGTATACCCCTTAAAATTTATAAGGGAGAGGCCAAGCTATCTGGTCGTAAACCACCCCATGGTCATAAGTCTTTCTACGACCATGTTATAGTCGTATGCTTCTCTACGACTATCATATAGTCGTAAGATCTTCTACGACTCGTTTGGCTTCGACCAGCCTGGCTTCGACAAACCTATTGATAAGGCTTGCTGACCTATGGGCCTAATCAGTTAGGGAGTATTATGCGCCGTGTTTAACACATGGGATATTTAATGTACGCTGTTACTCTCTGTGAGTAACCGTATGAATCACTTCTGTCTTCGACAACAACTGCTTGGCAACGTGAGGGTGCCACGTCCTTAACGACAACTGCCATCAAGCGATTCATCACTTGGAATGTTGAGGCGCTTCTTTGTTTGAAGGAACTATCACTTTTTCGTATGCTATATAAAGACTAAAGTCAGAAGGCGAAAGGGACGGATCAATCAGGAGCACAAGGCATTAGGCATTAGTCTTCCTCTTGATTGTAAACATCACACTCAATACAACCACACAGGAGTAGGGTTATTATTCTATATGGAGAAGGCCTAAACTTGCATAAAATCTCTATGTCATTTTCTGCGTAGCTTCAGTCTAGGAGACCCCCCGAATCAAACAATCATATGTAAGATTGGTTCTAGATCACCGATAGTTGACATCATCCGTGGGGTGTCTTCTGGTGATTCCTTGTCAATAATTTCTTTGTTTCCTAATGCTTCCATGGCAAGAGATTGGAACGAGGAGAATTAGTTCGACTTAGCCAACTACGCAGACATCGACATGGATGTCGACTTCGACTACAAGCCGAGTATCATTTCATCCGATGGTAATGCTGTCTCCAGAGATCATTCACCAGATCCAGGTGACCATGCCACCGATGGAGTTGTGGAGGGATCCTTTTCCCCCACAACAGTACCTCCAACTAAGGGACCAGTTTCCTCAGAGGGCAAGGGTCTATCCGACCACAATCAGGACTGCAACTAGGTAGGCTCACAACATGGTGAGAGTTCCTCCTCCGAATGTCTGAGTCCACCTGAATCAGTCCGACCTAGCGAGGCAAGTCCTGGAAGCCATCATTCCGGGACTCCATCAGCATCTGGTGGTCATAACTCTACGGTTACCCCCACAGAGGATATGGGGGAGCACCCTGTTTCTATGAGTTCGACCACACGTTCGTAAAGCTCACCTGCGGACACAGATGGTTATAACCCAGAGTTCCCCTTCTTGGAGGGGTTTACTCCAATTCGCCAGACGGTGTCATTTGACCACTCTTCAAGCCAAGAGGCCTCAAGCACAAGTGGAGATCATATATAGGAGGTCTTCGCCCTACCCTCAGATCATGATCTCTCTCCTAGAAGGAGGGCTGAGGATGCTCTTCGCTGATCGCGCCCTACAGCCCCTCGTGGCAATGATGAGGATGCCTCCGCCAATGAATGAGATCAGCACTCTGATGAGCGTGGAAGAAATTCTCGAAATGATCACACTCCGTTGAGACAAACTCAAGGGTCAGATATAGATGATCCTGAGATAACCCGAAGGAGAAGAATGGCGGCTCAGAGAAATTTGCCTGGGCGCATTCAATATCAGTCGGAGGAAGCTTGGGAACTCCAGCACATAAATGATCCGCTCGAGAACCCAACTCAAGAACTCGCATGAGCACCACGGTACGACCTCTTCGCCCAAGAGATTGCACGAAGGCTTTGAACCACGATGGCAAGACTTGAGTATCCTCCCCGACATCATTCTGGAAGTTGTAGCGGTACGAGTCCGTCGAGCACCAGTCGTTCGAACAACTCACCTCATAAAGATTGGCGCGACAACAGGTTACGTCGTTCCCCTGACCTTAACTCCAGTCGGGGAAGAGTTCTTCAAACGTACGATCGACAAGCTCCCAGGGGAAGTAATCATTCACCATTCGGACCCAAAAATCTGCAACGGCAGATGGAATACGAGGAGTATTACCCTCGTAGGACTCAGACCTATCATAGGTCGAGTCCACCCACGACCGGGTATCGGCCTCTACGATCACCTGGAATATGAGGAATATTACCCTTCTTTTCTACGGAGAAGGTAATATGATGTCATTAGCGGATATCGGGCGTTCTCGCCTGATCTTTGAGCTATTCGCTAGCCGCCGCAGTTTTGACCAGTGAACATAGAGAAGTTTGATGGATCACATAATCCCATCGAATTCCTTCAAATCTACACAACCACTATCCGAGCAGCAGGAGGAGGAGAGCACGTCATGGCAAATTACCTTCTAACTGTGCTTGAAGCATCCGCTCGATCGTGGTTGCTAAACCAACCACTCGAGTCGATCTATTCGTGGCAACACCTCTGCGACCTTCTGCTCGCTAATTTTCAGGGCACCTACAATCACCCCGGAAAGGAGAACGACTGGCACATGATGAAATAAAATGACCACGGGACCTAACGCTAGTTCATCAGGCATTTTAGTCAGGTTCGCAATTCGATTCCAGAGGTTTCTGATTCATCTATTATCAGTGACTTTAAGTAGGGAGCCCACAGTAGAAGGATTACACAGGACATCGCTTTGAATCCCCCGGCTACTGTCGCTGAGCTCTTCGAGATAGCCAATCGATATGTGACTACCACTAAAGTAGTCGAGTGAAACAAAACCGTCGATCGGGACGACAAAAATCATCAAGAAGCAGGCGAAAATAGCAAAAAGAAGGATAAGAAGGCAAAAAAAAATCCAAAAACAAGTCTAAAGGCCAAAAACCTCAAGCCAACAGTTCCAAAGAAGTCTTGGTCGTAAGCGATAAGGAGCCACGAAATTCCAAGCCGTACTCCGACCGGGGCAAAGGTAAGCATCCCGAGCGAAAGAACGACAAGCCTAGGTGGTGCCTTTTCCATAAAAAGGAAGTACATGACCTTCGCAACTGTCAAGTTTTCCAACAAAAACTTGAGGACTACTACACCGACAAAGGACCACTCCCGACACTCGAGTAGGTAGGGCAAATGAGTGGCCGTAAGTAGTCAGACGACGACGAGGAGATGCTGTTCTAAGATTCGAAGCATGCCATCGACCACATATTTGGGGGATCTTTGGCATACGAATCAAAGCATTCGTTCAAGGCCGTCGCACGAGAAGTAAACTCTATTGACCCTCCTCTTGTCATTAAATCACCGAAGTGGTCGGAAGTTTCCATGTTTTTCGAGAAGGTGGACTGTTCGATCCCTTCCACTCGACCAGGTCAATAACTGATCATAGTCGAGCCCACCATCATCAACTGTCGAGTGGATCGCGTGTTAGTTGATGGTGGCAGTTCATTAAATATTCTATTTACGAGTGCCCTAGATGAGATGCAAGTACCTCGGACCAGAATAAAACATGTACGATACTCATTCCATGGGATCGTACCGGGGTCTTCGGGCAAACCCATTGGCCAAATTTCTCTTCCTGTCACGTTTGGATTTGCAAGCAATTTCAGGACAGATAAAATCTCCTTTGATGTAGTCGATTTCGATACGGCGTATAATACCATACTCGGACGACCAACTTTCGCTCGATTCTTCATGGCTACTCACTACGGGTATCAATGATGGGTCACTTACGTTAAGTGGCTCGGGGGCTGGTGTGGTCCTGGAATCTCCTACAAGAGAGACATTAAAGTATGCTATTCAATTCGACTTCCCTGCCACTAACTATGTGGCAGAATACAAAGGATTATTGGCTAGCATACGAGCAGTGAAAGTGCTTAGGATTCGATGACTACTCGTGAGAGGAGACTCTCAACTAGTCGTAAACCAAGTCAGAGAAGAGTACCAGTGCTCCAATCCGACAATATCTCGGTACTTATCAGAAGTCAGAAAGCTTAAAAAAACATTTTTTTGGGTTTTGAGGTACATTATATCCCTCGAAAGGATAATTTCCTCGTAGACCAGTGATGAGGATTAAAATCTCTATGTATTACTTTAATACATAATAAAAGATCATATGTCTTCATGGTCGTAACCCCTAAGGCTCACGACCTCTGTGGTCGTAAGGATTCCAGAGGTTATATCAAGAATACCCTGGTCGGACGAGCTCTTGTACCTAGTCCCCGACTAGATGACCGCTCGTAGAAGCAATGAACTGGCATCCGAATTTGACTCTAGGTATATTCCTTACCGTGTGATGAATGGAACACAAGTCATATTTGGTCCATACCACGCGACGTTAGATGATCCAGGCACTGACAACAACTACCCTATGGTTAAGTGTCTCACGGACGCACAACCGTAGAACGGTTGCTACTTCATCAACCGTTGCCTCACTTCGACCAGTCGCGACACTTCCAACCGGCGCTACTTCCAAGAGTAACTGCCGCCACTTCGTCAACTACTTAAGGAAGAACGCGAGCGGCAGAAGGAAAGCCAATTCGGAAGATCAACAGACGATTGGATCTTAATAGCATAGCAAGCATTACGCCCAGTGTAATTAGGATTAGTCCACTACCTTGTCGAAGGCACCCCCTGTAATAACCAATTCATAGCAATAAAAGAGCAGTCCCATTCTCTCCCAAGAACTTTTTGCCATTTTTCTCTTTTCATTTCGTAAGATCGGTGATTCGATCGTTGACAGCTGGAGCCGTCCATGGGGAAGAAGGCATTGAGTTCTTGAAGATCACTTCGCTCAAGCATTCCTCATCCATTCCCTTTGCTCCGTTATCGCTCATGCGAACATGGCGGGGACTTGGGATGAGAAAAACTGGTTTGACCTAGCGGACTACTCCAACCTTGATATGGACACGTGTATCTGCGCCATGGAAGAGAACGGGATGCCATCATCCTCTTCCTCCTCCACCGGCTCGCCAATCGTAGAGATTAACGAAGTCGACTAGATGGATGAGAATACACCGCCACCAACAATGGCGCTCTCAGAGGAACCGCTCGTTCTGACCAGTTAGGAACGTCCCAACACCTCTACAAGCTCGGTCGATCCGACCGGCGGAAGTGACAATGGGAGCCCAGCATGGCGACCGGAGAGTCCAAGTACTCTCGATATTGCCATGGGCGACCAGTATTCGCCAACGGCTCCTACGTATTCCGAGGGCCATGTGACACATGGTAAGGGTATCGATGAAGCTATCACCAATCGCTGGCCAAGTGGGCATGGTGAAACTCAGCATACGATCGACGGTCCGCCGGATCAGGATAAATCCACCACAAAGCCCACCAAAGGCAGTAATCTCTGACCTCTCTCCATCGTGGAAGCTCATTGCGGAAGCCCTGGAAGGCTCTCCCTTAGCTATGTTGGGAGCTCCTCGAAAGATCACTGTTGGCGCCACGAAGTTAACACAATCAGAGATACCAATACAGATGTCATGCACAATCCTCCATGGGTTAACTTGCCACCACCTGCTGGTGGAAACGGTATAGGCACTCAAGCACCAACTACCGGAGGCAACCGAGTTGATGGACGTGCATCAGTTAATTCACCTGTTCCTACCCCGTCGCGAGTAAGGAATCAGGCAGGGCCATCTGGGAGGTCGAGGGATAACTTGACTCATCGGACACCCACTGCAAGCGAAAATCTGCCACAACCTTCGGTAACCATACAAGACCTGCAACAAGTTCGGGATATTTTGAATATCTGAGACCACTTTAGCGAGAACTCGAGTTATGTTCACTTGCGTGTCAAGTGTCGGAGATCCTCCAACAAACCATGCAGCGTACAGAAATGTACCGGGAGCAGAGGAATTCACAAAGTCACATGATGACCTCGTCCCAGCGCATCTCAGTAGAGGACAACATGGTCGTGCAGAGGATTGAGAAACACCAAGACCCTCTCGTAGATTCTGACCAGGAAATCATGAGGGAAGATGGCTCTTCACAGCAGCCACTCCTTCTCCTCGCCAACAGGAACGACCATTTGATTCAGGCGATCTCAGGCATCATCTGAACCAGGTAGGTGGTCAAAGGAGTTTTCATAACGTCCACGACCGGGTTGGGACACCGGATCCTGGATATACAAATATAAATAATCGATCCTCGATTGACTATAATCCAGCTCCTTTTATGAGAAGGCGCCACGACCCCATTACGGGCTGCCGAGCATTTTCGGCAGGTCTGCAAGCTGTTCGTTGGCCAGATAGGTTCCGACCAGCCAACATAGAGAAGTTCAATAGGACTCAGAACCCATTAGAATTTCTTCAGATTTATTTAACCGCCATCAAGGCCGCTAGTGCTAACAATAACGTGATGGCAAATTATTTGCCCACGGTCCTTGGAGGGTCTGCCCGGTCATGGTTACTTAACCTACCGGTCGGATCTATCTATACTTTTGAGCAACTCTGTGATACTCTGATCACCAACTTTCAAGGGACGTACAACCGCCCCGAAAAGGAGGACGATCTTCATCGGATGAAGCAGAAGACCAATGAAACTCTTCGACAATACTTCAGTAGATTCAGTCAGGTTCGGAATTCGATCCCAGAGATCACAGAATCTTCTATCATCCAGGCCTTCAAAGCAGGGCTGAGGAATCATCAGTTTACAGAGGATATTACAATAAATCCTCCACAAACAACCGTCGAACTTCTCGACATGGCAAACAAGTGCGCGGCTGCTAGTGAAGTGGTCGAATGCTACGAAGCTATTGATCGAAAGGACAAAACACCCCAGTCAGGTCTGGAAAAGCGGGAGAAGAAAAGCAAAAAGTCTCTCAAGAACAAGAAGAATCGCAAACTCGACAACAAGGAAGTCCTTGCGATTCCAGAGAAGTATACCAAGGGCAAGAAAGATTTCACCGGTCGGAACAAAGGTAAGGCTCCGAACAATGACTTCAAGAAGTCAAAGAAGTGGTGTCCACTTCACAAAGCGACAGAGCATGATTTGCGCACCTCATGCTCACCTGTTAGGCCTAACAAAGTAACCTGTAAGATTACTACCCTGGCAAAGAGCCCTTCCCCTCCATAACCGAACTCGGAGAATCAAGCTCGAAGAAGGAGAAAGATGGTGACAAAGAGATGGATTACCAGGAGCCGCAACATACGGTGGATATTATCTTTGGAGGATCCGCCTCGTACGATTCCAGACGTCATCTGAAGGCCGTGGAGCGGAAGGTCAACCTTGCCGTGTCTCCGATCACTGACAAACCTTTCAGGTGGCCGAAAACTGTGATCTCCTTCAGTAAAGAAGACTGCCCCATCCCATCGACTCGACCAGGTAGGTTTCCTATCATAGTTGAACCTACTATTAAGAATTGTAAAGTTAATCGAGTCTTAATAGATGGAGGTAGTTCTTTAAATATTTTGTTTTCGGGAGTATTGGAAGAGATGCAGATCCCAATGTCCAAGGTAAAACCTATGAAATATGCCTTCCATAGCATAGTTACTGGTTCTACCGCTAAACCGATAGGGCAGCTGCCCCTACCAGTTACATTCGAAAGACCCGACAACTTCCGAACAGAAAAAATTCTATTTGATGTGGTAGATTTCGAAACCGCATACAACGGGATCCTCGGTCGTTTGGCTCTAGCAAAATTCCTGATAGCCACGTACTACGGTTATCAGAGTCTAAAGAAGCCAGGACTGAAAGGTGTCATCACGGTTCAAGGAGACCGCAAAATGGCTTATGCATGTGATCGGAAGTCCTTAGAACTGGTCGATGAGCTTCCGACCAGGGAAACTAACCCGTCACCCATGTAGGTCAAGCACTCAAGGCCAAAGATGGCGCTAAAGCCTTCTGACCAGACCAAGGAGGTACCACTCAGGAAAGGCGCTCCTTTGGGAGGTGTTAACACTCCATCTTGGTCGAGAAACGCTGATGCGTCCGACAAAAGGTACTGGTCTGGGCAGGACTCAACCTCAAATAGGAAGAGTCGCTTGTCTCCTTCCTCCAAGCAAATCAGGACGTATTGACCTGACAGGCATCCGACATGCCCGGAGCCCCTAGGGAGTTGATCGAGCACAGGCTAGCTCTTCAGCCTAACATACAACCGGTCAAGCAGAAGCTTCAGCGTTTCACACCTGATCGGAAGGAAGCAATCCAGTCGGAGATTGATAAGCTCCTCAAGGCTGGGTTTATTGATGAAGTCAACCACCCAGAGTGACTCGCCAATCCTATAATGGTTACAAAAAGCAATGGAAAATGGCGAATGTGTATTGACTTCACAGATCTTAATAAAGCTTGTTCGAATGTTGACTTTCCCCTTCCACGCATTAATCAACTTGTAGACTCCACTTCCGGGTGTGAGTTGTTAAGTTTTTTAGATGCATACTCAGGGTACCACCAGATTAACATGAGTAAAGAAGATGAAGAGAAAACTTCCTTCATCACTCCGTATGGCACTTGCTGCTATGTTAAGATGCCATTTGGTCTCAAAAACGTTGGTGCGACTTTCCAAAGGTTGATGCAGAAAACCTTTAATCCTCAGATAGGACAAAATCTGGAAGCCAATGTTAATGAATTGGTCGTAAAAAGCATCAACGCTGGAGACCATATTTCTGACCTACACGAGACTTTCAATAACTTAAGACGACATAACCTTAAGTTAAATATAGAGAAGTGTGTGTTCAGAGTTTCTTCTGGAACGCTTCTTAGTTTCCTAGTTTCGGCTAGAGGTATTGAGGCAAATTCAGCAAAAATCTCAGCTATCGACCAGATGCGTCCTCTGACCACAAAGAAAGAAGTCCAAAAGCTAACCGGCTGTATGGCAGCGCTCAGTCGTTTCATAGCGTGGTTAGGTGAAGAAGGACTCCCTTTCTTTAAACTTCTTCAGAATCACGGAAGTTTCGACTGGACTAAAGAAGCAGATGATGCCTATGAAGAACTTAAAAAGTACCTTACGAGTGCCCAGATCTTAGTCTCTCCGAGGTCAGGGGAAACATTGCTGATTTACGTGGCTGCGATGCCACAAGCAATCAATGGTGTACTGGTTGTGGAACATGAAAACATCCAACGACCGGTTTATTACGTAAGCGAAGTCTTACATGGACCAAAGGAACGATATCCACAGGTACAAAAGCTGCTCTATTTTCTTCTTGTGGCTTCAAGGAAACTAAGGCATTACTTTTAGGCACACAAGGTGGTCATACCAACCGGATATCTCTTGGGTCAAGTCCTTAGAAACAGGGAATCATCAGGACGAACAGCAAAATGGGCGGTGGAGCTTGGGGCGTTCGACCTCTATTTCATCTCACGAACAGCAATCAAGTCCCAGGTAATAGCAGAATTCATTGCCGAATGGATAAGCCTTGAACCCACCCAAGGGCCTGAGTACGAACACCATGATGAGTGGACAGTGTACTTTGATGGCTCCTTGATGCTCAAAGACTCGGGGGCAGGAGTTGTCTTGATATCCCCTATTGGCAAACACATCAAGTACACCATCCAGTTAAACTTTCCTGCTACAAACAATGTGACAGAATATGAAGATTTACTGGCAGGACTCCGAGCAGCTCGTTCGCTCGGGATTCACAGATTACTAGTGAAAGACGATTCTCAACTAGTAGCGAATCAAGTTGGGAAAGAGTATCAATGCTCAAGTACCGAGATGTCATCTTATTTGGCGAAAGTATAGAAACTCGAAAAGCACTTCTTCGATTTCCAGATACAACACATTCCTAGACACATTGCTAGAAAGGAAAACTTTTTGGCAGACCAGTTGGCATGGATGGCCTCCACCAGGTCACCTGTCCTGCCCGGAGTTTTTCTTGAGCAACTCGATTCACCCTCGGTAGTCGAGCTTTCCGAGGACATAGATGTTCCACTAGAGGTCGTTGCGAACATCATGAGGATATGCTCATGATCTTAAGTGATGTTACAATTGGCAATTTGGTTGAAGGTTTGTTGGAATTCCTGTTTTTTAGAAAGTCTCAGTAAAGTGTCAGGTTTATCAGTAGTACCGGCTTTGTAGCCGCAGTAATACCGCAGTGAGGTACGACTGTTTAAGCAGAGCGGTGCTACCAGAGGCTTTTGTCAGTGTTGTGTTTTTCTGGTAACGGTAGTACCGGCGTGGAAGCCACGGTACTACCGCGTAATAGTATGATCGTCAGAGGGAATGGAACTACCGCTTGTCAAGGCTTTGAACGCGTGTTTTGCTCGAACCGTTAGATCTTGATCTAACGGTCCATATTGAGAGAAAAGTTCGGACCGTCCGAACGTATTAAGCTTTGTGAGTTGGTTGATTGAAATCGGACGGTTGAGATCGTGTGAGATGTTCGGACCGTCCGAACAGTGCCCAAATCCAATGGCTGAGACTCGCGGTCCGAATGGCTGAGTAATCTGGAGCGTACACGTGTTAAAAGATTCCTTCCGAAGGTCTTGAGCGATTTTGTGAAACGGTAATACCGCAGTGGGTTTTGCGGTAGTACCGGATCACGGTAACACCGTCGCCTTGTTTGCGGTATGGAAATTCCAAAAGCGATGTTTTTAGGAATTCTTCGAGAGCGGTACGACCACAATGCTGAGAGCGGTACTACCGTGATACGGTAGTACCGGGAATGACCTGGCGGTAGTACCGCATTTGCACTGAATGTTGATTCTTTCATAGATTTGATTATGAGATAGGTCATATCCTTGTTTGATATTGCATGTTTTGAGCTAACGTGGGTCAAGTTGTGAAGAACTTCTTCCCAGAGACGACTTCTTGGTCTATTGCTGTGCTGGTGGCTTGCAGGTCAATGTCGGTCAATGGCGAGGAGGATCGGGACTAAGCTTGAAGTGTTGAGGTCCAGAACGATCGTGGATATCGGGTGAGGTCAGATGACTCAAGCATGGTGCAGAATGGACAAGGTTGATCGAACGGGCAGTTCGATACAGCTGGTTGGATCAAGCGACGCGGGGGTCGGTGCAAGTGCCTTGGAGGTTCCGGTGGGATCCGGACGGGAGAGACTTGCCGACATGATGAGAGTCGTTGATCAACCTACACGTGGCGAAGCAGGCGATTGCTTCGACAGGATTAGACTCGGTCCATGGAGAAGGATCGAGAAGGGGTATTTTTGTCATTTCACCAAATATCGCCTTTGTGACTTGTTGGCTAAACCGCGCGTGGGTCGACGCTTGGAGAAGCGGTTTAGGTTAATCGAAGATGAAGACGACGCTTTGAGATGTGTGTGTGTGTGTGTGTGTGTTAACCCATTGTGAGTTAGGGTTTAATGGGTGCCCTAAGTGGAATATTCCTAGATGTTAGCCTCCACTATATAAGCACTTGGTGTTGTGTGCATTCAGGGAGAACGACAGAAGAGAGAAACCCATGTTTTGGTTTTAGGGTTTGGAGAGCTAGGGTTTTAGGGATTGATTGAGTGTGGCTCATGTATTGAGTTTTATCCTCCAAGATGGAGTGGCTGTAAACCTCGAATCTTCAATCATCAATCAATCCATGCAAGTTCTTAAAGATGAGTTCTCTTCGTTGGTTTATCTGTTCTTGCATCCTGTTTTGATGTTTTTGGTGTTTTTGATGATCCACTGCTTTTCTCTTGAATCCATCTGTTGATCTTGCTTGCTGTGACTTGTGGGAGACCATCTAAGGTCATCTAGATCATCCATAGCCCACGAACGAGCCTAGGATCAGATTTGGGTATTTGACCTGTTTTTGAACAGTTCTTCGTCAAATCTGAAAAAGGTCAAAACTTTACCGTGAATCTGTTGAATAGATGATTGGAATAGGTTTTTGTTATCATCTAGAGGATATGTTTAAAGTTTGATAGGGTTTGGTTGGATAATTCAAAAGTTGTTTTGTTTTTTAGCTTCGTTTCTCTGTTGTCAGGGAGAACTCCAGTAAGAACGGTAATACCGCACCTTCATTGACGATTGTACCATCCTGCAGTTATACCGCGAGTTACACAGCGGTAGTACCGTGTTTTGGAGTCCTTCAGCAGAGTTTCTTAATTTCTATTACTGTGCTTTGAGGGTTTGCAAAAATTATTTGTGCTCCTATTCACCCTCTCTAGTTGCCTTTCCGGTCCTACAGTCATACAAATCGATCCTAAGAACATAAATGCTCCACAGATCATAGATGGTTGGCGTCGTCACGATCACGGTAGAGATGGATGTCGTTGATCTACAAATATCTTCAACATGGTATTCTTCCTGAAGATGATGTAGAGGCTGATCGTATAGCTCGAAAAGCCAAATCATACACACTAATCGAAAGTACCTTGTATAACCGAGGATCTCACAGAGTGTTGATGAGATGCATATCTCAAACGAATAGCGTTAAGCTGCTATCTGACATTCATGGAGGAGTCTATGGAGCACATCATTCCTGCAGAACGTTGGTCGGTAAAGCCTTCAAGCAAGGGTACTACTGGCCAACTGCCCTTCATGGTGCAAAAGAGCTCGTGACGAAGTGCGTACAATGTTAATTTCATAGTCGACAAGTACATCAGCCGACATAAGCTTTGCAAATCATACATCTTTCTTGGCCTTTTGTAACTTAGGGACTAGACATTCTGAAACCTTTCCCAAGAGCACCCGGTGGCTTCGAAGTCCTTTTTGTCAAGATTGACACGTTTACAAATTGGACAGAAGCCGAGCCAGTTGTTAAAACAACAACTGAAGCTGCTAAGAGGTTCCTCACAAAAAACGTCATAACACGATTTGGTATATCTAGTCGTATAATCACAGACAACGGTATATCCAGCAAGAATTTTCAGGAATTCTGCGAGGATCCACATACATTTCACTTCTGTCGCTCATACGCAGAGCAATGGAGCTGTAGAGCGGGCCAATGGTATCATAATGCAAGGAATAAAACGCTGAGTATTCGACCAGTTAATCAAACGGTCAGGAGCTTGGGTTCAAGAACTTCCTTGTGTGTTATGGGCTGTTCGAACCACGACCAGTCGTGCAACTGGTGAAACTCTATTTTTTCTGGTTTATGGTGCTGAAGCCATGCTTCCTCCAGAACTGAAAATAGGCTCTACTCGAACTGATTGTTTCAATGAGAACGATCAGATTCAACGAAGACTTGACGACGTCAATTTCCTTGAAGAACGACAAAACCAAGCACTCATACTATCAGCAGTTTACCAACAAGCCATGCGAAGGTACCACAGTCATAAGGTGCAACCTCACAGCCTAGCTGTAGGTGATCTGGTTCTACGGCGAATTCAAAATCAAGCTAATCGCAATAAACTTTCTCCCAAATGGGAAGGTCCATACAGTGTGGTCGAAGTCACTCGACCAGGTTCGGTATTACTAGCAATGTCCGACGGGCAAGTTTTGTCCAATTCTTGGAATATTGACAAACATGCGTAGGTTCTTTGTGTAATGTAATTTCCATTATTTCAACTTATTAATAAAGATGCATTTTCTTTACTTTCCGATGAATGATGTTGTCTATATGTCTATCTTCTCATCTGGTTTGCATACTATTGTTGTTTAAATGGTCAGAGAAGACCAAATTCTCTCTGATATCCTTTTTAAGGATCTCTATTACTCTATGGCTATGACATGCAAGTCAAACGCCGTAAGGGTCCTTGTCATGACCAATCAGACAATGGTTCTCACGCGCGACCAACACTCTTTTCTTAAAGAAATATACGAGTAACTGGAGCATCACACAAACAACTACATATAGTACTTTACATGCTTAAGATTTCGGGGACTGCATTTTTTACCTTCAATAATCTGTTCCACTCCTGTTTTGGCTACTGGTCGAGACATGGAAAGCCTCCTAGTCGAAGTCTCTCCTTTTCCGCACGTGGTCCTGCCCACTGGAAGGAGCTTCCTAGAGATGGTCCATTTCTTGCGATCCTCGCTGCCAGTCAGAACTTGAGCAAGAACACATTTCGCGAAGTGTTTCTCTTAGTCTCCAGTTCTAAGCTACCCTTATGACCAGTTTCGGATAAGATATATAAACAAGATCACTTGTCGTTTTTTGCATACATATTTGCATTTTTTTTCTTATCAATCAATATAAGTCTTATCCATCTTCCATCCACACAAGGTACTACACAGTATTTCGATTATGAAAATAACCTAAAGCTAGTCAAAATCACATGCTGGTTCTGACCACATTGATTTCCTAGTAATACTTAGATCATTTTCAATAACATAATCAGCATATGCTCTGTACCATGGTCGTAGCTATTGCTCATTTTCTTGGTCTACTGCTTCTTTAGTAAAGCTCTTCTACTAACACAAGCAGGCGGGAGCTAAGAAATATATGAGTATTCAGCGAATTTAGAAAGACAAAATAAAGACTTCGTTGATGATAAAATGTTAGTTTTATTTATAATTGTCAAAATATTACAATCTTTTACTTCTCGGAGCCACTAGGCTGATCGCTGCGTGGAGATCCGACCTCCATTTTCTCTGCAACCTTATGTCCGAGAGGCGCCATTTCCTCGAACACTTTAGTTGCTTCTTCTCCCGAGCAGTTGAAGTCTTCCTTAACAGCTTGGAGATTTATGGAAGGGTCGGAGACTTTTAGTTTTGCCAAAGCAAAACTATCTTTATTCTTGACAGCATTAAACATGGTCTGCACATGGTTCTCTCGAGTTGTCTTGAGGACACCCCTGAGGTCCTTGAGCTGTTGCCCAACGTAGTTGATCTTCTCCGTGGGATCTCCTAGATTGGGCAGTTGCGTTCCCAATCCCATATCGAAGATCATCTTATTGAAGGCTTTGACCTTTTCTTCAAGACTTTGCTCAAAGGCTGCCTCCTTGCCATGCTCGAACTCAAGAGCCTTTTCTGCTCGCCTCAATGCTTGAGTTTGCTTTGTACGAGTAAACCAAAAAATAAGTACACATGACTAGAAAAAGGAAGCATAACTGGTCGTGTTTACGATTAGTTACCTTGTTTTTTCTTCTTAATATTCTCGAGAACCTCTTTGTCTCTAGTCGTCAGGTATTCGATCGACCGGTCCTTGTTTTGACATTCTTTTTTAAGCTTAGTAATTATGGCTTCTTTAGCCATAACTTCTTCTTTAAGCTTCTCTAAATCTATCAAACATGATAAAATAGAGAATCAGTTAAAAGAAAAAGTACCAAATGGTAAAGAAGGAGAGAAGACAACACTAAAAGGGTGCTCACTTTCTAATTCGGAGTTCCTTTTCTCTAAGATCTTTGTTCGCTGGGTCAGTCCTCCGACCACAGCGACATTCTCCACAAAATGCTACAAAAAAATTGCAAAATCCTTTAGGTATTCCCTAAGGGAAAGGCTATTAAAAGTGGTCGTAGAAGATTACCTCAATTGCCATGTTGTTGTATCCCTCAAAAATGGAGTCAGGACTAGCCATTGCTTGATGGTTTGAAATTCTTCCCCATGCTTCATTAAGTTTTTCATCTTTGAAGATCCAAAGGCGATGAGGAAAAGTGACTCTGCGAGAGGAACTCTCGGCAGGGGTCGGAACCTGCTGAGAATCCTCAAGGACCACCACCTCTGCAGGTGTGGTCGGAACCACCACCTCCGCAGGTAGGGTCGGAGCCGCCACGAGCTCCTGAGCTGGTGCTGCCACCTGCTCGGGGGCTGGATCGACCTCTTCAAGAGCTTTCTCCTGAAGGGTGATCAGGTCGTCATCGACCGGAATACCAGAGGATCTACAACGACAAAAAGAAAAGGAGTTCAAGACTTTAAAAAATACCAGAGGTAATTACTTACATAAGTCTTATTTCGTGTATACATACCTGGTCATTTTCTTGGTCTTAATTTTGAAGTATGCCGACGCAAAATCCGTCGCGCTTACCTTCCTCATCTTTTCGACTGACTTCACCGTCTCTGGACCGGTGGGGCTGGTTAGACCTACTATGTCCTCCAATTGAAGCTCGGAAGCAATATTCTCGACCAGTTGGTCGAGAATAAGACCCCTGGCCATGGGATCAGAGGGTGTGGTCTCGTCGGTCTCTAGAATAGTTGCCACGGTAGCAACCGGTAGGTCCTCAATGACCACATTAGAGTCCACGACAACTACCTAAATTAACAATCAAAGTTAGTTAGGTGATGAAAAATTCTTCATCTAGAATAGACATTTCTATTCGGTTACCAACCTCTATAAGGCCAACATCCTGTGTGGTCGTAGGAGTGGTTGGAGTGTCAATCGGCTCACAACTTTCACTGGCCTCATTGATCCTCAGTCTAATTGACTACATATTTAAAGAGGGTTTATGGTAAAACCGATCGAAAAACATATAAAGATGAAAAGTGGTTAATTTTTTTTACCTTAAGTCTCTCAGCCCTTTCTTTTTCGAAAACAACCGCTAAGATCCAAGGGAAATCAGCCTTCTCGCCAGGCTCTCCGGCGTGGATCATTTTGATCTGGCTTTTGATCTCATCAAGAGATAGAGCTGTAAGGATAAACAAGAGACTTTAGGATCACAAAAATAATTGACCAATGTAGGCAAACTGGTTGGAATTCTTCAGAACTTACCCTCCTTGGAGTCTTTGGTCATATCATCACGGCTAACATACCAGAGCATCGGATATGCTCAGGCCTTCAAGGGGCTGATCCGGCACATGGAAAAGTCCTTTACTACATGCCAGGAGGTTAAACCCCTGACATCCAGGAGTTGGATGGATTCAACCCATCTTCCCACTTTTCCCTCCTTCTTCGTGAAGGAGTGTCATTCTGGATTCTCAACCACCATCTTACTAGTATAGTCAAGGCTATCTTTTTGAGTGACCATCATGTAGAACCAGCTTTTCTTCCATGACGACAACAAAGACTTTGAGTACATAGGAATGTACTCATCAGCTTTTCCATCATGGAGGCGCATGGTGCACTCTCCAGGCGTCCCGGTCGTCTTCCTCGACTTCGCCATCCTGTGGTAGTACTTGAAGAGATCTAGAGTTGCGGGTATCCCCAAGTACGCTTCGCAGAGATAGATGAAGACGCTGAGGTTGGCGATGGCATTGGGAGCAAGATTCACTAGTTCGACTCCGTAATGCTCCAAAACTTTGGGAAGAAAGGAGTGAACTGGGAATCTGAACCCGCATTCGATATATGCGAGGAAAATAGGAATTTCCCCATCTTCACTGCTCGGAGAACGCTCTCTGGCTGCTGATCTCCAAGAAATCAGGCTCTTGTCAGGAAGCATCCCGATCTTCTCCAAGCTCTCAAGCTTCTTCTCGCTCAGATCGGAAGCTGACTAGTTGGTGATATGATCCGACATGGCATAGTTTCGGATGAGGGAAGAAAGGAGGTCGTTGAAGGTTGTAGACAAAGGAAGGTCGGAAGAGATTCTTAGCAAGAAGATGAAAAGGGTCGAAGGAAAAGCAGAAGGCGTAAAATCTCTAAACCTCGTGCTTAGGGATTTTATAGCCGCCATTCTTTAACCACAATCGGGAGTTACCCAAAAGTCCAATGGCAAAACCTTTTGTCCAACAGACAGAAAAACTCTTCGAGTTCCAAGGCGATTTCTCAACTTTAAAGTGAATACAGACCACCTCGAGTATCATGGTATTAAATGAGGGTCTGCCCGATACGACTTCATCGGGAAAAAGTGTTCACACGACCAATCCATTTAAAGTTCGGGGGCTAGCTGATGAGGATTAAAATATCTATCACTTTAATACATAATAAAAGACCATATGTCTTTATGGTTGTAACCCCTAAGGCACACGACCTCCGTGGTCGTAAGGATTCCAGAGGTTATATCAAGAATACCCTGGTCAGATGAGGTCCTGATGATGAGGACATCACTCTTTCAGATACACGCACTACACAAAATCCTCCAGATCCGGTCGCTAAACGACAAGGTCCTATGACAAGAGCTCGAGCACGTCACTTAAATTATGAGGTGAGCTCGTTTCTAGGTGCTAATAATTTATCTATGCAGAAGGGTATGCTACCTAATAATTGTGATCTTCTGTTACTTAGGAATAACGGGGAGGATCCAAACCATCTACGACCAGGTTCCCAAGCTCTACGACCAGATCTGCCAAATCTACGATCAGGTCTCAAGTCCTACGACCAGTTCTCTGTGATCTATAAGCTCTACGACCAGGTGTACCCACTCTATGACCAGATCTGCCAGATCTACGACCAGGTCTCAAGTCCTACGACCGATCCTACGACCAGTCCTACGACCAGGCCCACGACTAGTGACGACCACGTTGGGTGTTAGTCAGAGACATGGAAATAAGGTGCTGCGTCACCGTTTTGGGCCTAATATGGCCTTGTAAGCGTGTCGAGGTAAAAGCCTAGGATGTGTACACCTCTCCCCATGGTAGCACAACCCTAGGTCGACCTCCTCATGTTCCCCCCTATATATGTGCAGCAGCCGCCACAGTTTAGGGTTGGGTTTTTCTTATATTATTCTGCCACTTTGCAGTTTCACTGCTTGTTCGGTTTGAGGAACCCCACTTGTGAACTTCATCTATATTCGCAATATAATTCAGATTGTATCTACCTTGTTCTTGTGAGTTGCTTCGATTGCTTGCAGGAATCATAACCCTCGTGGTAAGGTCGATCGCGTGCAAGCGTGGTTGATAACGCATATCGTGCGGGTGTAGCGAATTGCGAGGTGACGATCTGCGGGTCGGAAGCCTCAAAGCGCCAACGCCCTCACGATTTAAATCAATCGAACCTATCGGAAGATCGCCACCGTGATTCATCACTGCACTCGCCCCCACCGGATGATCGCTCGTAGAAGCAATGAACTGGCATCCGGATTTAACTCTGGGTATATTCCTCACCGTGTGATGAATAGAACACATGTCATATTTGGTCCATACCATGCGACGTTGCATGATCCAAGCACTGACAACAACTACCCTACGGTTAAGTGTCTCATGGACGCACAACCGTAGAACTGTTTCTACTTCATCAATCGTTGCCTCACTCTGACCAGTCGCGACACTTCCAACATGCGCTACTTTCGGGAGTAACTGCTACCACTTCGTTAACAACTTAAGGAAGAACGCGAAAGGCAGAAGAAAAGCCAATTCAGAAGATTAACAGACGATTGGATCTTAATAGAATAGCAAGCATTACCCTCAGTGTAATTATGATTAGTCCACCACCTTGTCGAAGGCACCCCCTGTAGTAGCCAGTTCATAGCAATAAAAGAGCAGTCACATTCTCTCCCAAGAACTCTTTGCCATTTTCCTCTTTTCATTTTGTAAGATTGGCGATTCGATCATCGACAACCAGTTAGATCGAATGGCTTCTTTCCGATTACAAGTACCAAAAGGAGTCTTCGTGGAGCAACTCTAGAAACTGTCAGATAACATTCACATAAGAATGGTGAAGGATACCCTCCTATCACATGGCTTCCTGCCCAATTCCCATTTGCATAAACCATTTGATAAAGTCTTTTCAGTACAAAATCAAAGTCTAACTTTGAGTGACTTTGCCAAGCATGTCCATGACCGTGGACACGACAGTTCTTAACACTCTGCAGAGGTGGTACAACTTTACCCACAAGACATAATCAACTTGTACTGTCCGCTCACACACTTCCGTAGGTGTGCAACTAAGATATTATCACAAGGCCTTTACAATGCTTCATTCCACCGTAGTCATGCCTCGCTAAGGTTTCGCCCCCTTTGGATAGAAACCCGCCGGGTTTTAGCTCCCTCTTGCGTGAGGTGGGAATACATAAAAGTAGGCCATAAAAGACACCCACACATCCGGGTGGCATAACCACGATGGAATGTCGTAAATTATTTAGCCTAGTCCTCCCCACTCTAGACTTGCGGTAGTACGATAGGGCTTAGCAAGATGCGGCTCGAAGACCGGTCCTTAATTGACTTGAGCGACTTTCAAAACAACCCACGGGCCTTAACCTTGACCAGGTTGAGCCCGTGCATCAACATGCACCATCCATACAACCAATTCGTCCAAGTACAAACCATCATTTTATTTCATTTTTTAAAGTCATTTCTATACTTCCATAACACACTAATGCCATGGATACAAAATAAACCATATTTGGTGTTTTTTGGCTGAAATTCCCCAAATCAGATATTTTTGGGTCTAAGCATCACTAAGCATAATATTTTCAATGATTCTAGTTCATACTATTGTATCAACTAGGTTTTATCTAGGGTGACAATATGTTTGATTCAATATCAACATTGGCCTTACAAAGGATTTAGGCATAACTATAAATTTAAAATAGGAATTTAAATTACTAAATATAAATAAGCATGCAGTTATAATTTAAAATAGAATTTCAATAATTTGAAATACTGGGATTCAAATATGATCAAAGGTATAACTTGCCTTGCTCAATTAGTTGTTCTCAAACGGCGTTGAAATCTGACTCTCTGAAGTCGTCGAAATCTATACGCGAAAATAAGCCAAATTCAAACAAAATTCAAAATAGAATTAAAATGAAATCCAACTTAAATAATTTTAGTTTAGTTGGCTAGACCTTGAATTTATAAGAATTTAGAAATTTGAATGGATGAAATTGGAGTTCGTATGAAGGAGAACGAACCCCAAGAAGTTTTAAAATCACATGAAATGATGAATTAGGGTTTTTCAGAATTAATGGAACTAATTTTCTGAAGGAAAATCGACTTATGACGTCATGATGATGTCAGCGGCCATTTTGATTTTTCTGGCCGAAAGGGGTGCCACGTCACGACACGTGGGCATGCGATGCGGGCGCCACATAGGCGAGGGCGTTGAGGTGGCGCAATGGGTGGTGCTGAGGTGGCGTCCATGTGGCAGTGCCACGTCAACAAGGCTAGCTGCGCTCTCGGCCCTAGGGTCACCGGCGTTGGTCGGCACGGCGGTGGCTGACGAGGGCACCATCGGATAGAGGAGGTCGCGAGGATCTCAGGGCTTACCGTGGCGGTGCAAGGGCTAGCACGGCCACCCATGACGAGAGAAGTAAGGCGGCGCCAGGGCTCGACAATGCCATGATGGAGGTCCAGTGGCGCTTTGGCCACGAAGAGGAGAGCCCCGGGTAGAACGTGGGGCGGCGGTGAAGGTGGCGATGGGGCGACGCTGTCGGCGTCGGAGACGTCGAAGAAAGGGTGTGCGGCTGAGGAATTTCAACCGCGAATTACGGCAAAACCAAGAGGGGGGAGGAGGGGAGATGGAGGGGAAATGGTGAGTCTAGGATTGCGCACCGGGTGCTCTCTTTTATAGGGGCCGGGGAGGTTGAGGGGAGGAGATCGAGTCTGCGAGGTCGGCGGCGGTCATGGCGTGATTTCAGCGAACACATGCGCGAAGAAAGGGGAAACGGTCGGGAGGGAGGCGACATGATGCGCGGAATTGAACGCGCACCTTCATGCGGGAAACGGGTGCGAAAAACACGGCGGATGAGTTCTTCACGGCCGCTAATGGCGGCCGAGTGGAGCTACCGCGCAGGGAAGAAAAGAGGAAAGAAGAAGACAACACAAAGGGTCCACCAGAAGGGAGAAAGGAGGAGGAGAAGGTCGGCCGTTGATTTTTATCCAACGGCCACGCATCATAGCAAGCAAGGCGCGAAAAGCGCCAACGGTCGAAACCATGGAGAAATGGGCTGGACCGAGGAGATTCGGCCCAAAACAGTAAAAGGGATTTTTAATGATTTAGCATTTTAAATAATTTGGTTAATTCAAAAAGGGTTTAGAAAATAGCAAATAAAATCCAAAAATTCTAGAAAAATTCACAAAAATTCCTAGAGTTATTTTGGACTTAAATAAAATATTTCCAACATATAATTGATAATAGATTTTTCAAATAAATTTATTTTGGCAAAGACCGAGTCCCATCTTCGTGAAGCACTTCCATGCTTCGCCACGTGTAGGTTGATCCAGCGGCTCTCATCATGTCGGCAAGTCTCTCTCATCCTACTCCCACCGAAACCACCATGGCACTTGCACCGACCCTCACGCTGCTTGATCCAACCCGTCGCACCGAACTGCCCGTTCGGTCACCTTTGTCCCTCTTGCGCCACGCTTGACTCCATTGACTTCACCCGGCATCCCCGATCGTTCTTGACCTCAGCTCTCCAAGCTTAGTCCCGATCATCCTCGCCGTTGACCGTCATTGACCTCCAAGCAACCTGCACAACAATAGACAAAGAAATCGATTTCGGGAACAAGTTATTCACAACTTGATCCACGTTAGTTAAAACATGCATCATACAACACATATGCCATGAAACCCATGAACTTGACATAACCCAACACCCATCGCCACTTTTGGCCGATGAACAGCAAGAAATCGGTCAGACCACCATTCAATGGCTTGCCTAACACCGGCCGGTCGACCACTGCTTATAGGCCGGCTCGATCACAAGACCCAAGGCCTGGCTCGACCAAGACCGACCTAACAAAGATTCCAAACTTCAACGAAAACACGTATTTCAACAAACCGATAATGCCATTGCCAATTGTAACATCATTCTAAGATCATGAGCATATCCCCATGATATCCACAATCTCCCCCTTAATAAACACAGTGCCAATTTCCCACAAATGCAAATTTTGAGGTTTAAAAAGTAAAAAGTCGACGTTTTCGCACAAAAGCACAACTTGGTCCAAAAGCAAGAGAAAGCAAAGGAAATGACCAAGTTGGCTTCAGAATAGCAAAGGCAAGTGAGATAAGGCAAAAGAAAGCGAGAAAGCTTCATTTTCCAGAAAGAGTCAAAATCTCACTTAAGGTCCATGTGAAAGAACAATTGCTCGATATGACCTTTGATCATTGTGAGGATCAAGAATTGCAATTCAAGTCAAGAAGTAGCAATAAGAGCATAAGAATGCAAATAAGCAACTCCCCCTTACTATGATCCTCAAATTTCAGAAAATCTCAAAAAAAACTCCAAATTTCTCTAAAAGGCTCCCCTTTATACATCTTTGATACATCTTCTCCCCCTTTTACAATGGAGTCATCAAGGACTCACGCCTTCCTCTCGTCCAGAGATGACAAATGCAGAATGAGGAAAAAGTATAAGAAGGAGCATGCATGAAATGCAATGGAGTGGCTTCATTTTTGTATTTTTTCAATTTTTAAGTACAAGAAGCTTTGGAGATTACCCAAAAGAATAAGCTAGCATTTCTAATATTGCACAAGAACATATCAAGCCTGAAAGCGCTAGCAAGATCATGTTAAGACATATATATATCAAAGCTAAGCTCGAAGGCTCAATGTAAAGCAATGAATTTTATCATTTAAGCAAATCTTCAAATTTAGCAAGTTCATTAACAGGTATCCTAAAATGATAATAGCCATGTCAAAATGTCAATGTGAGATCAAAAGGCTAACAAAGATCACATTAAGAGACAAACAGGTCCTGAATTGAATCATTTTGCTCAAATTAGCTTAAACGCCCATTTTTCAACAATTTTTCATTTACAATGAATACTGAAGTTGACTAATGGTCTAACTTAGTGAAGAAGATCCTGGACTAGGAGCCATCCACAAACTCTTCCTAAGCTTCGACCAGAAGTTGATTAAAGGTATATCTTAATGAAGAAGATCCTGGACTAGGAGCCATCCACAAACTCTTCCTAAGCTTCTACTAGGGCGACAAATCTTGAGGTTCATGTTAGTTTTGACAAGCAGTCCCCACGAGATCGTCTGGATCATCAAACTATCTCCAAGTTCATGTCTATGACACACAGTCTCGTGAGAGTAGTTTGGCACATTTTAACCATATGACAATCTTTAAAAAAAATTCAATTTTTCACAAGAGCAGTTTTAGATTCCCAGAAGAACAAGAAGCTCAAGTAATGATCAATTTTAGATTCAAGAGCTCACAAAGCAATTTTGACAGGGCCAATGTCACAAAAGGAGCACTAATTGTGCAACTAGCTAAAACATCCACAGATTGCAGTTTTAGTTCAAGTTGTTTTTAGAGTTCTAGCTCATTCAGCAAAGACTTAGCTACACATGTGAAAGCATGATAATTCTAGCAAGTCAAACAACTAGACATGGCATTGAGTAAGAATTGAAATACTAAAGCTCCAAAGGGTAATAAGCAAAGCTTCATCAATTTTTAAAAGATAAGCAGAAAAGCTTATATTACAATGCATCTTTTTGTGTTTTTCATATGAATGCAATATGGATACAATGAGATGCAACAAGAGCTCAAAAAGCCTAAAAAGATCAAAAAGGATAAAAAAGTTCAAAAGAAGATCAAGAAAAGATCAGATGAACAAGATGAGATCAGAAAATATCCAACTCCCCCTCAAACCAACCCATAGGGATAAATTACCCCTAACTCACTCCTCAAGGTGGCAAACTTTGTTGGGTCTAAAGGCTTGGTGAGGATATCAGCCAACTGAGCCTTGGACTCCACAAAATACAGCACAATATCACCCTTCTCAACATGGTCTCTAAGGAAGTGATAGCGAATGTCTATGTGCTTGGTCTTAGAATGTTGCATTGGGTTTTTAGCAATGTTAATGGCAGAAGTGTTATCACAAAATTTAACCCAAAATCCTTAAGAGTGGACACCATCCATAATATCTGACTACAGCAACTAGCAGCAGCTACATATTCAGCTTCAGCAGTGATTGTGCAACAGAGGACTGCTTCCTAGACAACCAAGAGACAAGAGAATTGCCTAAGAAATGACAACTGCCAGAGGTACTCTTCCTATCTAGTCGACAGCCCGCAAAATCAAAATCAGAAAACCCCCGAATGGACAACGAATAGGAGTAGGAATACCAAATGCCATACTGGAGGGTAGAGTGTAAATACCTGAAGATGCGCTTAACGGCTTGGCGATGTGAAGTCCTCGAGACGCTCAAACCTCGCATGAGGCGCATCACGAAGTGGATGTCCGGTCTTGAGGCCGTCAGGTACAGAAGAGAGCCGATCATGCTGCGGTACTCGTGTTGATCCACGGCTTCTCCTTCCTCATCTGGATCCAAAGCAGTCGAGGTCACCATGAGAGTGGCGATCGGCTTGCAGTCACCCATCTCGAAGCGCTTGAGCAGATCCTTGGTGTACTTCGTCTGATGGATGGAGATCCCTTCCTTGCATTGTTTGATTTGAAGTCCCAGAAAGTAGTTGAGCTCGCCCATCATACTCATCTCAAATTCCCTGGACATGGTCTCAAAAAAACTGGAAACAAGAGCATGAGAGGAACCACCAAAGATAATATCATCAACGTAAATTTGAACAAGTAGGAAGTCATTGCCATGCCTAAAAATGAAAAGAGTCTTATCAACTTTTCCCATTTCAAAATCATTCTTAAGCAAGAAGTTCTCAAGTCTATCATACCAAGCTCTAGGGGCTTGCTTAAGACCATACAAGGCTTTGGATAGCTTGAAGACACGATCATGGTGCTTGGGATTCTCAAATCCAGGGGGTTGCCTAACATACACTTCCTCCTCTATAAAACCATTCAGAAAGGCACTCTTAACATACATTTGATGCACCTAAAACCTTTAGATGCAGCAAATGTAAGCAGAATGTGAATGGCTTCTAGTCTAGCAACAGGAGCAAAGGTCTCATCAAAATCTAACCCCTTAACCTGGCTAAAGCCCTGAGCTACCAACCTAGCCTTGTTTCTAACCACAGAACCATCCTCATTTTGCTTATTTTTGAAAACCCAATGAGTTCCTATTACATTATGACCACTAGGAGGTTCTACAGGGTTCCAGACTTTATTTCTTTCAAAATTCTCTAACTCCTCATGCATGGCATTGACCCACCTAGAATCAGATAAAGCATGTGATATATCGCGGGGTTCAAAAGAAGCTACAAATGCAGAGTGAGAGAAAAGACTCGGATCGTGATACCTGGAGCGAGTGACTCACTCATGAAGATTACCAATCATCTGATCCGGAGGATGTTGCTTCTGAATGTGCAGTGGAGCGCTTGGGGGAGACAGCATCTTCTCAACATCCGCAGGTACTGCTAATGATGAAGATGCAGCAGGAGCCTCAATTGGAGGTGAAGCAGTTGTAGCAGGTTTTGGAGCTTGGACAAGAATATTAGCAACAGGTGGAGGAGCGATATCAACTTCATCCTCATCTTCTTCAACAAAAATACTCTCTACCACCTATAAGTCACCTGAAACATCAGATCTACCTCTAGGGCTAGTCTCATCAAAAGCAACATTGCATGTCTCCTGGACAATGTTAGTTTCAACATTAAAAACCCGAAAACCCCTCGAATGAGCAGGATAACCCAGAAATAAACCATCACAAGTCCTTGAATCAAATTTATCTAGGTTCCCTGTCTTGAGAATAAAACACCTTGATCCAAAGACTTGAAAATGAGAGACAGATGGTTTTCTACCAAAACGAAGCTCATAAGAAGTCTTGCCCAAAGACAGTCTCAAGAAGACACGGTTTGAAATATGGCAAGCTGTAGCAATAGCTTTGGCCCAAAACCTCCTTGGTGTGCTATACTCATCTAGCATCGTCCTAGCCATCTCGACTAAGGTTCTATTCTTCCTTTCCACAACGCCATTTTGTTGAGGGACGTGTGGAGAAGAGAACTGATGCTCAATACCGCACAAGACAAAAGAGGCAAAGAAGCATTCTTGAACTCCGTGCCATTGTCATCATGGATCGCTCTCAAGGCACCGAAGTTCAGAAGCCAAATGAAGAACAAGATCATGATAATGATCAAAAGCCTCATCCTTCGAAGTAAGAAAGAACACCCAAGAGTATCTCGAAAAATCACCGACTATGACAAGAATGTACCATTTGCCACCGACTGACCGAACCCTAGCAGGACCAACAGTATCCATATGAAGCAACCGTCCTGGTCCGTCAGTCATGACCATAGTCAATGAAGGGTGTGAGGCGGCAACTTGCTTGCCATGCCTACTGAGGCGCATATACTGATCCTTGACAACTTTTGAGTTTAGGCAAACCTCTCATGAGATCAAGGCCGCTAACTCATGTCAGATGATCAAAACCAATGTGCCCCAAACGTCGGTGCCAAAGACAGACATCAGAAGAAGATGCAATTAAACACTTAAGAGATCCGGCAAGAGATTAAGAAAAATCAGCTCCAAAGATTCTACCAACTCTAGAAATCTCAAAAACAAGCTCACCGGCAGAATCAAGCATACAACATGCATTTTTCTTAAAACGAGTTTTGTAGCCATCATCAAGAAGCTGCGAAACAGAAAGCAAGTTATACCTTAGCTTGTCTACAAAGGCGACGTCCTTCAAGATGAATATGTAATTCACCTTGATTGATCACGTTCCTTCAATTCACCCTTGTGTACCATCTCCAAAGGTGATGAAGTCATCACCCGTCAACCGCATGAAGGAAGTGAACCATCTTGAGTCTCCGGTCATGTGGCGTGAACAGCCAAAGTCGACGAGCCACGTGTTCTTCCTCCTTCCACTGCGATCCTGAAAATCAAGGCACAAAAGATCGATGTGTCTCAATACTGGGGTTAGTTAAAAACGACTTGGGATCCCAATACTGAGACACACGTCTGCGAGTAGTATGCAAAGCAGAAGTGCTATCCTTGATTTTATTTGAATTTCTGTTATGAATAATGGTTACACAAACATGAGAAGCATCCTGTCTAGGAACATTATGATGATGAGCATGTGAAACAAATCCTAGTCTAGGTTTCTTCCTTTCTAAATGATCATGTCTCGTAAAAGCTCTAGATTGATGAGATTAAATTCTAGCAAGATTTTTCTTAGCATTTTTCAACCTACACCAACAGAACTCAACCAAATGTCTACTCTTCTTGCAATAGGTGCAATGGTATTTGGTACCACTGAGAGAAGCACCTTTTGGCTCAAAAGAAGGTTGGACAAAACCTGCAGATTTGAAAATTGTTTTTGCAGGTTGGGTTGTGAATTCAACTAAGCCATTTTCCCAGACCTGAATGACATTAGGCTTGGATTTGTCCTGGGCAGAGTTGTATCCTAACCCTTGCTTCTTATAAAGAGATTTAGACGTGTCCAGAATCATGTTTAACTGTTTCTTACCTTTAGAGAATTTTTCTAGTGTGTCCTTAAGGTAAGCATTTTCTTTTCCAAAGTTAACACATGAATCACAAGTCTTGGCCTTAATGGCTTTAGCATGTTTCTCCTTAAGAAAAGCAACTTCAAGCTTATAGGCTGCACATGAGGCACAAGGTGTAGACTCAATTATGTCCTTAAGCTTGGCATATTTAGCTCTAACTGCTTCTAGAATGGCTTTAACTTCATGTTCACGTTCTAAGCAGAAAGAGCAAAAGCTAGATTTAATATTACCAGAGGCATCCAACTTGCTAGACTCTAAGCATTTTTCACAAGAAGCAGATTTAACATCAATTAGCTCAGTCCAAGCATTTTTAAGTTGATGCAAAGTAATATCATGAGCAGATTACAGTTTAGCAAATTCAGAATGTAATGCATGGCAAGATGAACATTCATCAGATTCAAGAATCTTAGCATTAGCAAGTTCTAACATCAAATTGTCTACTTGTGACTCTAAATCCTTGTTCCTAGCCATGATAAACTCTAATGCCTTATCCTGACTCATGAGTTGCTCAAACATGTTGTCGTATCTAGCAGAAAGAACATCATAGGAGAGAGGTACCCCATCATTGTCATCGGCTCGACGGAGTCAGCCATGAAGCATATGCCGGGGAAGTCCTTGGCCTTCCCTTTCTTTTCTTGAGGGAGCTCCTCCTCCTCCATGTCTTCCTCGCTCCCAGGGTCCACATCACTCATGGATTGCTCTCCAAAAGCGGCAAGGACCCGGTGAGCAGCCTTCATGAGCTTGGAAGCAGCATACTTGGGCTTGCCCCCTTGAGGCTTCTTCCAGGTAGGCTTATCATCCTTGCAGTTGCCCTTACCTTTCAGCTTGGGACAGTTTGCCCGGATGTGATATAGCTCTCCACACTCATAGCACGTCACAGGACCACCTCTCTTCTTGTTTCTAATATTGTTATATGCCTGTGTGACTTTCTTGACTAAAAGAGCTAAATTAGCCTCAGGAAGACTCTCAAATTCTTCTCCTTGAACAGCAGATAAACACGCAAGAGAAAAGCCAGAAGAAGACTCAAAAGAACCATCAGGAGTCCCTTTGAGAGGATCAGTCACCAAAGCCATGTTATCCTTCTTAGGAAGACCACCTCTCTTGATCTCATGAGTTTTGAGCTTGCTATAAAGCAGCTCCAAAGTGAGACTAGAGAGATCGACGTTCTTCTCAATAGCAGTAGCCTTTATCTCCCACTCCTTGGTGTTGATTGCAGCCAAGAGGTGGGTGACATTCTCGATTGAGAGTACTCAATGTCAATGACTCTCATCTGATTGATCACCTTGTTGAAGCGAGTAAAAACGTCATCGATGCTCTCACTAGGACGCATCTCGAATTTGTTATACTCTCGCTTGTAGACCGTCTGGCGCACTTACTTGATTTGAGACGATCCCTCATGGTAAGTTTCGAGGGTGTGCCAAATCTCATGTGCTGTCGCAAGGTTGCAAATCCTATCGTACTCCTGCCTACCAAGCCCAGCATATAGAAGGTTCTTTGCCTTGTTGTTGTTAGCCAAGAGGGTTGCTGAAGCCGGCGAAGCAGCTTTGGGCAAAACGAGCGGGGCTCGAACAACCTCCCATATAGCTTATCCTTCGCTCTCAAGGAAGACTCGCATGCGATTCTTCCAATAGGCATAGTCGAGCCCATCGAAGACATGCGGCTTGGTCGAGTACTTATCCATCGCCAAGTTCAGTGACCGGTTAATATCAAGATTGAACTAACCGGGCTCTGATACTACTTGTTGGACCGAAAAGGCGACTAGAGGGGGGTGAATAGGAGCACGCTCACTTTTTCACTTTGATCAGATTCAACACAAATTTCACTCCAGTAGCTATGGAAGCTATGAAGATCAATATACCAGTACAGCTTTTGATTCACACGGCCAAACCCTGTGTCATTACCCCGAGGGTAATCACACTTAGGCATACAGATTACTATTTGTTTGCCCAGTAGAACACTGCTTCAACGAATAGTAAGCCATTTATCAGAGATAACGCAGCAGAACAATAAAATAGAAACTGTTCTTTAATTTCAACAGTAGCCACACAAGACTATAGTCTTATTACAAGTATTACACAACTACAAAAGGAACCTTCCCTGCTTCTCTCGTTTGCACTGATGTACTAATCACCTATTCGTCCCACGAGTCAAAGATGGCGTCCATATCGCCCTGGTCCTCGTATTCATCATTTTTCCCTTCTACGGTTGCCCTGGTACCTGCAAGCTCCTCATCCCGCTCGAGATAATTCCCGGCCAGATTTGGATCTAAGCAAAGGGAGAGATAGCAAGAGTGAGTACTATAGTGTACTCAACAAGCATTAATAGCTAAAATGCAATTGATGACTCTAAATTCCGTCCTTATCAAAATTCTTACCTCTTCTCTTATTCTGAAAATAGTTTTCAAAACTTAGGTTACAATTTTACTTCTGAAGAGACTACTTGATTACTCGGAGAGAAGATAGACCCCCGACGGTTCCCGTAGACCCCAATCCAAGAGACTGGCATGAATTCATGATTTTATAGCACTACGCAGGCTTGTACCACTTTACCCATAGTAATTCTGAGCTCTAAATGAGTCGGGTCCCCTGCATTTCCTTTGATGCGGGTTCGAGTTCAGAATACAGAACGTTTTCCAATTACGTGATTAAGTCTCCACCCATTACCTTTAAATCGCTTGATTTAATCACGTTGCTGACCTCATCATACACCGAGTTTCAGTAATGTTGGTTGAGACGGCTATCGTCCGTGCTCAACACTCCCCCTTGGGGTGGCTCCCTTTCGTGCCCAACACTCCAATGTGACCCATTGTGGAGATCATAATTACGTAAAGAGGTAGCATTTTCACTCACCAAACGGGAAAATGGTTGGTATCGATTCTGACCTCCGACCGAGTAAGAGTTTTGTTTGTCCTTATATTATAACCACCAGTAAAAAGGGGCCCACCTCTTACCTCATCATCATCATCATCGTCGTGTTTCCTCACCCGGGCTCCCTTTTACCAACCTATTAGCTTTCATCTTTTCCTTTCTCATTCCTTAATTCTTTTCATCTCTTTCATATTTCTTATCTTTTCATTTTCATCTCATTCATTCAAATTGATTTTTGAGAAAATAGTTTTGATGCAATACATAATGATAGAGCAATATACAGTTTATATTTAAAATAGCTAGGTTTATGATCAAGGGAGTAGCTTGCCTGCAGAATTGTAGGAAAGATCGTCGTCGACGAAATCGATATTAGCTATTCCTGTTGGTTCACCCGCTGCAATTTATACGATGGTACGAAAAAATAAATACATAATTAAATACTTATCAATAATATGTGCAACTAAGTGCATACTAGCCGAATGATTTGTTTTGCTAGCGGATTTTAATTTAATAACTGTTTTGAAACCCCGCTGAGTTAGCACTCCCCAACTATGGTCGTTCTAGAATATCGATTCTAGAGTTAGTATTGATGATACTCAATTTAATTGCTCGAAGAGAAAACTACACATAATCGCCTCCTAGTAAGTCTAACAAATTTTATTTGCGTACAAACTTTTATTGGATTTTATTTAAGCGCGAAAGTAAAATCTTTAACTTTCTAAATAACTACGAAGATAATTATCCTCGCTATTCTAATCTATCTAAATGATTGTTAATGAGTCAGAATTATTTGTCTAACCTAGATACACTCAAAAATTAGCACTCAAATCCTAATTTTTAACCTTACTTCTAACCCTAATTTTACCCTATTCTAATCCTTTCCACAAATACCCCTTCCTATTCTTTTTTTTAATCGGCCGCACCCACCAGTTCTTATCTCCAAGCTTCTTCTTCCTCCAACCCCATTTCCCCAATGCAGACATCACTCCTCCTCCTTCCTTCATTTCTCTCTCTCCTTCTCTCCAATCTTGAAGCCGCCGCCGCCTCCCCTTTGGTGCCGCTCCTCTACGGCGCCCCGCCGGTTCCTCCACGGTTCTCCCCCATGGCGCTCCCCCTCCGGCGCATCCTCTCCATGGCCGGCTCCACCGTCTGGCTCGGCGCGGTGTGGCGCCACCGCCGCCGCTGCGTGGCCTCCTCCTGGTTGGCTCACTTGGCCTGTGCGTGGTGACCTCCCTCTCCCTCCAGCTGGCTCGGTGTGGTGTGGCGCTACCGCCACCGCTGCTCGACTCCTCCTCCGGCTCCCCCTGCTGCTGCTGGCTCCTCTGGGCTACCCCCTGGCCCGACCTCCTCTCGGCCCCTCCAACCCGGTCTTGCCTCTCTGTTAAATCGGCCCCATGGCGCCACCTCTTGCCGCCCCTGCGCTGCTCGGCTCCAACCCACCACGGCTCCTCTGGGCTACCCTGCCCGACCCCTTCTCGGCGCAATTAAGGCCGTGCCATACTGAGCTCCTCTTCATGGCTTGGCCTATGGTCACCCAGCTACTCTCTGACTCTCCCTAGCCTGGCCCGGTTCCTTACCTCCCCTAACCCCCTCTTGATTAATTCATAATTACTTGATTTGGTTGATTTGTTCACTTTGCTTGTTGGTGCTTGATTCATGCATATGCATGATGCTGGAGGTGGTTCAGCTGCTACCTGATGATGCAAAAGTGGAGGTGATGGGGATGGTTTCAGCTGAGGCTCCCTAAGGTATCACTCCCCCTCTGTGCCCTCTGATCCTTGCTCCCTCCATTGCTCTGTAATGAATGATGGGGATTGATGATTGTCGCCATGAAACCCAATGGTTTGAATGAATGCTTTGGATGTGTGGAACAATCGAAATGTGGTCAAGTTACCTCCTCGCTAGTGTTTTGGGATGGGGAGAAGTTGCAAGGTAAACTTCTTGTCGGTGCTCCTTGCTTCCCTTCCCTTTCTCGCAATGGTTGAGGTGGTGGTGGTCAGTGGGTGAGGCTCCTCCCGGTTGCTCCCTTCTCTTGTGGCCAAGATGATGAGAATGGGGATTGGGTTGGGGCTGTGGGTGGTCTTATCCTGACTTGGGTTTGATCTCATCCTCATTTGTGGTAAATTCATTTTTACGGCCTTCCTATTCCTATTTACCATAACCCTATTTACCCTAATTCCTATTCCCTCCTATTCTTGGCTGCTTTCCATTGTGAGGCATATGAGCTAAATATTTGGTATAATGGTCATGTGGCTACCACTGTGGGCTTTCTGGTTGATCGGAATTATATGTTGTGGGGGTTGGATTCGGTTGCCCGATGATGCTTTGAACAGAGGGCGGACATGAATGGGAATGCATTATATGATTCTAATACTGTTGAGGCAAATTGGAAAAGATGGGTGTTGGGCTATAATGATGCCGAATGATGAAACTCTCTGAAGTAACGGGTGCCTATTCATCTAGGTTTGCCTGGATACCATAATTATCAAGGGCCGACTAACTTTGGTTGGTCAGGGTAGTGTGGTAATTGTGGAACCGGTTGACCTAGGTTAATACGGTAATCCTATTGGACTTCGAGTAGACTGACGATAACTCTCTTCAATCTAACTAATACTCATGTTGTCGGCTTTTGCTAAAGGATTTCTAAACTTTTGGTTGCACAAGAAGGGAAAGTGGAAAATGATTGGATGAGGTGGCATTGTGGCAAGGAAGACTTCAATGCAATGAATGCAAGATTATTGACTTGTAAATTGATTTATGCTTGTAATTGAGGTTGTAAATGAGTTGAAGCATTAATCCTGCAATTCAGAGTTGAATTGTAATATTTTAATTCCTTTTTGTAAATGGACTGTTGTATAAATTTTGGTGATGTGAAATGATATTTCCACAATTTAGACTGCCCATTGCGATAATAATGTGATTTAATATTAACTGAGATATGATTGAGATTGGTTTAATGTGATTTTTACTTAAGCTAATTACCGATTACTGTTGATTAGCTTAGTTTAATTATGCGGGTTCTCACACCGCCATTCAATGGCCGGTCTGACCGTCGTTTACAGGCCGGTCTGACCGCGCGCCCAAGGCCGATCTGACCGCACCTAACCTGACAGCATTCCAAACTTCAACGAAAACGCGTGTTTCGACAAACCGATAACGTCATTGCCAATTATAACATCATCATAAGATCATGAGCATATCCCCATGATATCCACAGTTGAAGATCGAGATTACGATCGTGTGCCTTAAGTTTTGCCAAGGCATAACCTACTACACCTTCGATCTCTTCTCTTATCAAGTCAGCCTAGTTGGCCTTCAGAGTAGTTATCAGCTCCCTTAAGGCTCCGACTTGCTGTCCAACAATACCCGATTGAGAAGTTAGGGTGTCTTCAAGAGGAGTAACTTCCTCAGCACCAAGCCCACCGAGTATGTTGTTTAGAAGTGAGATGTTGTCTTGAAGGTTATTTTCAATGACTTTGTCTCCTCCTGACTATGAGTCGAAGCTTCGTGGAGTCGCTTGATTTCGACTTCTTGCTCAGAAATAGAGTACGACCAATCAGAAGAATATCCCTAAAAAACTCATAAGCAATACTGGTCGTGGGTAAAGAGTTACTTACCCGCCAGTCGAGAATCAAGTTGCTTAATTTTGTGGTCATGGGAGGCATCCTTCTTTGCATATTGCTCTGCCCATGGCTTTATCACCTGGTCTTTTTTTTTTGGCGAAACGGAATAGTTCGTGAACAACCAAGGCCTTTTCGTTGACCTCGGTTTGGAGCTTACCCATTTTGACCTCTTTTTCTGAAAAGACGAGTTAAAGAAATAACAGAAGATCATTATCATAAGCAGTCTTAAGTTCAGAACTTACTGTTTATCTCACTCTGCAGATCAAGAGCTGCAGAATTAGCCTCCTAAAGTTTCTTCATCAGGTCAAGATTTGCATCCCTTAGCCTCTCTGTCTCGACTTTCTCGTGGTCGAGTGCGTTAGCCATGTTTTTTTGTCACTCTTAAACTTGCAAAGGTTAAAGATAGACATAAGAACTACACAACTAGTCGAGCAAAAAAATTATTACGAATGATAGTAGCTTACCATCTCTCTGCTTGCTTGTAGAATTCGACTTTTAGCTATCTTAGTATCACAAGCTGTCGGTTGTATTCACCAACAGTGGTGATCTGCTCCAATGATCTTTGCATAAAAAAGGACAATCAGAGACTGGAAAGACCAAATATGAAAATGTTTGGCATGAGGTGCTTACATAGATGGTCGATCGAGCAAACTTGGTGAATACCCTCAATATCTTCAACCTTGTCCTACCACACCTTTTGTAGGCGCTCGTAATCAAAGACACCCCCCGTTAGGAATGTCCTTAGGGTGAGAGACTCGGTTATGAGATCTGAATGAAGAAGACCCTACAATGGTTGTTGGGCCAAAGAATTCAGAGAAAAAAAGTTGAAGTACTCTTCTTCTTCTTCTTCAGTAATAGTAGCTTCTCCTTGAGGGCCGGGAGGAATGTCTTCGACAACTTCCTTCCCGGCGTGGTGTTCGGAGGCTCCACCACCACCTTGCCAATATGCTTTTGCCGCATCATTTGCTGTCTTTGCCTCTGCCTCCGTAACCACTTTAGTGGTCATGGTTGCTTTGGCAGGAACGACCACCTCCACCGAAGGAACGGCGGTCGATCCCGTGATCGCCTCCGTGGTCATAGTCGCTTGAACAGCAACGACTTCTTCCACCACAGAGATAGTGGTCGTAGTCGTGGCCACTCCCGCTGCCATTTCCTTGACTACAGAAGAAAGGGCAGCGGGCTTCTCGACAGAAGCGTCTTTGGGGACTAGAGGAGTCCGGCTAAGATCACAGAAAGAAAAATACTTCAAAAATTATAGAAAACAAAAGGTAAATGATGTTCTTATGTTTTTGTCTTTTTACATACCTTAATTTCCTAAAATTGATCAAGGATTTAGAAGAGACCTTCCCTAAGGAAGATTTCTTCGACTTCTTCTCTTCAACCACGTCTGGTCAAAATTAGAGTTGAGGAATAGGGTCAGCCATGACCACGCCTGGTCGTAGGTCTTGAGCAAGAGTTGCTGCTCCTTGAGCTTCCTACTCCTCCCAGTGATCGGAACCTGTTTCAACCACCTCAGGAGCAGTACTTCTCTCAACTATAGGCTCTGCCGACGCAACGGTATCCTTCACAAAAGATACAAAGCTTTTCCAGTTCTCCTTTTCTAGTCGCTTAACAAAGCCGTGATAAGCTGAGACCGAAAAAGTCTTGTCATTATAGTAGAATGGCACCTTGGTCTTGGGGGCTTTATGTTTAAGGGCTTCAATCGCTTCGATTGTCTTTGCTTTCTTTGCAACAACTCTTTTTGCAAAGAATTTCTCAAAGGTCTTGACCAGATTGAAACTCGAGCTTGCCCCCTGCTTGTCGACGGCCTTTACATGTTGACGCTTTTTGACCGGAGGAGCTTTCACTTGCTCCGCCTCTATGCCAATAACGATCAGTCCGACCTCTTGGTCATCCTGACGGTCTTTCATGCCTACTTTTTGCAAAGGTTAGAAAAAGAAACATTATTTAGTGGTCGTTTCCTACAACTACGAAGGCCCAAAGAAGGAATCAATCCTTGATTATCTTTAGGAGTTCCCCCTTCTCCTTTACGGATACGACCGTCAGGATTTGAGGAGCCACCGCATCAGGTGGCAGAGCTTTCTCGCTAACGAGTTTGACTCGGGTGTCAATCTCTGTTTGAGAAAGATCTGCACAAGCAGATAAAACATTCAATAGTTAGACTTGAGATTAATCAAAAGAAAGCTAAGTTGAATGATTACTTACCTTTCTCGTAATCACTGGTCGAATCCTTAGCCCCCAAGTACCTCCACATGGGATGTGCTCATTTCTACAAAGGGCTAATACGGCGCGTGATGAAATCTTTCACCAGGTGCCATCCGGTGAGCCCCTCTTTCTTCAAGTCTTTGATGGCTTGAATGTAGGGGGCAATCCAGCCAAGATCCTTGGGAGTCGAATCCCAGGAAGAAATCTTCTCGGCAGTCTTCCCTACGAAGGAAAGGCTGACTTCACTGGTCCTCTCCCAGTAGAACCACTTCCTCTTCCACTCCGGCCACGACGACCGGGTAAACATCTAAATGTACTCCTTGGTCTTCCTATTGTGGAGCTTCAGACCGCAGCTCTCGACGATTCCACATTGTCTACTCATTCCATAATAGTATTGGAGGAGCTCCAGGTCTGGAAGAATTCCAAAGTAAGCCTCGCACAAGTACACGAACACACTTAACATTGTGATGGAATTGGGAACAAGGTTCACCAACTCCACCCCAAAGTGCTCGAGTACGAGTGTAAGGAAGGGATGAGTGGGTAGTTGAAGGCCACACTCGCAGTACGCCTGGAAGATTGGGATTTGACCGATTTCCCCCGACGGCCAATGTTGCCCAGCAGCCTCAATCTACTTCACGAATTCTTCCTTTGGGATATTCTCGGCGGTGACCAAAGCTTTTATCTTCGCCAAATCCATCTCCGATTTCGCCCACTTAGAAGCAGCTCTGGCCATTTTCTCTGAGTGCGAGTGATTTGGGTTTGGAAGGATTTCAAGAGAGAGAATGATTTGGTCGACGGCAGAGAGCGCAAGAGCTCGACGAACAGTGAAAGCAAATAGGGAAGAGTAAAAACCCTAATCTATGCCTGTGGTGCCTTTTTATAACCGCACGCTTTAGTTAAGAGATCATGGGAACTCAACAGTTGCTACCTCTTTGGGAACCGCTCCAATGGACAAATTTGTGAGAGTTGATTAAGATTCTTTAATTTGCCTGTTGGAAAAATCCGAGTCTGTCTTTACACCTCAAGCAAAATTACCTTCTTGACCAAGTCTATTTCTGGTCAAATGAAATGCTAGTTGAAAAACTTTTCCTTCGACCATCATTCTACGACCAACTTATGGTTATAAGATCTTCTACAACTCCTTTTCTAAGTAAGTTACTTTCACTTGAAGTTGGGGGGCTAGATGACGAGGATATAATAATCCTCATTTATTTGTTTATCTGTAATTCTTATTATAGATATTAATATTCTCATATTGATCTTAAGTATTCTCCTTAAATATTTATAAGGGAGAGGCCAAGCTGCCTGGTCGTAAACCACCCCATGGTCGTAAATCTTTCTATGATTATGTTATAGTCGTAAGCTTCTCTATGACTATCATATAGTCGTAAAATCTTCTACGACTCGTTTGGCTTCGACCTGCCTGGCTTTGACAAACCTATTGATAAGGCTTGCTGACCTGTGGGCCTAATCGGTTAGGGAGTATTGTGCGTCGTGTTTAACACATGGGATATTTAATATACACTATTACCCTCCATGAGTAACTACATGAATCACTTCTGTCTCTGACAACAACTGCTTGGCAACGTGGGGGTGTCACGTCCTTAATGACAACTACCATAAAGCGGTTCATCACTTGGAATGTTGAGGCACCTCTTTGTCTAAAAGAGCTGCCACCTTTTCGTATGCTATAAAGACTGAAGTCAGAAGGCAGAAGGAATAGATCAATCAGCAGCATAAGGCATTAGGCGTTAGTTTTCCTCTTGATTGTAAACATTACACTCAATACAACCACACAGGAGTAGGGTTATTATTCTCTCTGGAGAAGGCCTGAACCTGTATAAAATCCATGTGTCATTTTCTGCGTATCTTCAGTCTAGGAGACCCCCCCAATCTAACAATCATACATAAGATCGGTTCTAGATCACCGACAGTGAGGGTGTTCATCCAAAATTCGGCCGTTTGTACTTCAAATTCTTCAAGGATTCACCCCTTGTATCTACTCTCTTCATTTAAGCTGGCAATCCTTCAATCCCTACTTGCAATTTGACCACATTGTGTTTTGCCCCAAATTTTTAGGGTTTGTCTTGAAATCTTAAATTCATTCAATTAGGCGACAATTTTTTGACATGCAAGTAGATCGGGATTAGATTAACAAGTATCCATTGTGCCATTGAATGGAATTTGCACTCTTTGGGATCATCCCAAAATCAGTTGCCCTCCCTATGTCACTGGCGGTCTTACCAAATGTACCCAGCGGTTTGACTGCCAAAGCTGGTGGTTCAACCGACCGTGGCAGTGGTCTAACCGCCCGTGAGTCGTGACAGAGGGATTGGTAGAAATGGCATTACAAATGTTTGTTATCTTACTCCTTGAACTCCTTTGATATTTTTTGCACTTCTTTCACAACAACCATGCCGCACAAGAAAACAGTGAGTCGTCCAACTGCTCCCCCCTCTTCATCAAAAGGAAAGGCTCATATTGAAGATGAGTACGAAGAGGAGGTTGAAGAAGAAGAAGTGAGTGACAACAGTAACAGCAATGATGAAAACTACGAAGAATCCAACAATGAGGATGAGGATGAGGACGACACTCCGAATCAAAGTCTGTTTATTGGTCTTGATGTGTCAAGGATAAAAAGCGAAAAGTACACCATGTTAAGGCACATCGACCAATTTCGCTTTCCAATAAATGCTTCTGAGGGTATGTTCCACACTCTCTTCCAGCAAGAAGTCTATCACAATTATTATGCTAAGAAGAAGTTTGCCAATTACCTTTATGTGAAATAGAGCTACTTGGGATAGAATCCAGTTTACAATGGCTTATATCGTCTTTTTCGGAATGTACTCTTGGATTCATTATTCGCCAATTCTATGATACGGTGTATGTGTCCCCTGATCATGACTGTATTATTTGGATGACGGGACAAGATCAGCTAGAAGCTTCTAGGGGTGAGTTTCAGAGTGCTTTGAGTTTGGGAGATTCTAAAGGGATTAAAGTGCATCTTTAGGAACCTCTTACTCTTACTTAAATGGATGAATACTGTAACCAAGGAAATCATTTTGTGCTCAAAAGAGTAAGTGGTCTTCTCCCTCTTCCTAGTATTATCAACAGGATCATGAGAGCCTCATTTTTCCCTAAGTGGAAATAATGATGAGATACATGGACGTGTTTAGAATGTCGTGAATTTGATGTAATGGACTTAATAATAAGAGAGATTGCCACATCTAAGGGAGATAAGGCCAAAAGCATATACTTTGCTCCCTACATAATGAAGTTCATTCAGAGCAAGATTGATTTTGATTGTCCTTGTGACGTGGAGCATAAAGAGTATAGACCAAGATATGCTCCACCTTAGGTGCCTCCTCCATCCCCTCTTCAGCCTCAAGGGCAAGGATTGCCTCCTCAAGCTCATCCAGGGCAGCAGGCTCCTCAGGAGCAAGATCCGGTCATGGTAGCTCTGTTTCGTCTTCAGTCGAGTTTCGACCGCATGGATACAAAGTTTAATCAAATGCATAAGGTTCAGGTTGATACTTGAGCCATGGTAGAAGGATTAAACACAAGGTTTGATGTATTAGATTTGAGGGTCACTCATCTGGATGATAGGTTCACTGAGTATCAGCAGTAGCAGGCGCTGTTGGTCTATCAGAGGTATGGGCGTGGTAGTCGTCCTCCTTCCGTCTTTCAACGTGATGATCATCCATCCTCGTCAGGTGCTCCTCCTTCCTAGAGGACCTTGGAGACCTTTGTGGTATTTGATGCCAAAGGGGGAGACCTCTAGAAGCTTGAAGGCTCAGTGTTTGGCTTAGTGTTTTTCTTATTTTGGTTAATAGACCTTGTCTCGTGAGGATAAGCTTGTATTTTTTCTTATAATATCTTGTGTAAGCTTATTGAACCTTGAATGCTTTTAGACATATTTTGGACTCTTGAATGCTTTATGACTTATGTTATGAATTGTGCTTTTGTTTGTATCTTTGTCCAAAGTATGTCTATGTTGGATCCCTATTATTGTTGCATGCGTATCTAATTCTTGATCACCATTGTTTTGTCATGCGTCCATGGATCCAAAATATAGAGGAAACTCCGCCAAAATTCGTAAAATCCACATATGTGCATAAATTTCCTTCAAATCTTATGTGCACATGTTTAGGGGGAGTTTAATCTATATGTTATGGTTTTGCTAACAATTAACTCAAAATCTCTTTTGACTCCTCTCAAATGAGTTAATTGCTATCAAAGTTTATCCCAGAGTATACAAGTTGTTTTGTACTCAATGCATACTCGAAAAATCTCTTTCAATTCCTTATTTGTTGAGGATTGTCATCAATTATGAAAAAGAGGGAGATTGAAGAATCTAGGCCCGCCATTATGTGTTAATGAAGTATTTTGGTAATTAATGATAATCGTCATGTGGACTAATATTTTCATGAGTTGGTGAAATAGGTGAAGTCACATGATGATGAAGAATATTGATGGCTCAATGTGTTGAAGATCATTAAATCAAGTGAGTGGCATCATGTGTTGATGCGCAAGTCAAAACCCAATCTTTGAAAGGAGTGAATCATCATCCCAAAGCTTCAAGTGAATGTGCAAGGTAAAGGTATGACTAGCATAGGCAAATGATGTGTTCTTAGTCATTTCATCGGTCTTAGTGTTTGGTGTAAAGACCGGATTGCTAGCATAGGTTGTTGTACTATTAAGAGGGATCTTGACTAGTCGCTTGAGTGTGTTATGCGTTGATAGCTCGTTTTACTTGCTCTAACTCTCGTTAGCATGTTACCGATATTTGCTAATGTGTTTTGAAAATAGTTGAGACTCATGCATAATCCTTGTAGCATGTGATTTTAGTTTGCGAACGTGTTTTACAAATGGTTTAAGTCCATGTACCATATTCCTTGTGGCATGATTCTAAAAGTCAGCAAATGTGTTTTGCAACTTGTTGAGAATCTTGCCTTCAACCCTTGTTTGCATCTCGTATCAATCGGCAAATATATTTTGCGATTTGAGTTGAAGCGAAGTGCAATTTGTCTTTTAGCCTTCTATTTGTGTGGCGATCTGACTGGCCCTTGAAGTGGTTGACAGCCGAGTCTTGGGCCAAAACCTCTCTGGCGGTCGACCACTGTGTTGATCGGTCTCGATCAAGGAAACTGGTCTGACCACCATGAGTTGGCTGGTCTGACCGATCCCACAGTCAGCGGTATAACCACAAGTTTAAGTGCGGTACTACCGCAATGCGGTAACTGTTTTCTTGTTGGCGATATGCTTTTACCAGAGGAGGTGTTTCTCTGGCTTGCTTGTTTCCTTTGTTGAGCGGCCTGGCCGGTTTGATCCGGTCTGACCGGCCCTTGTGAGGGTAGTCAGCCCGGTTGTGTGTCCAACGACTAGTTTTATAGCCGTTGGAGCTAGGACGGTCAGACCGGTTTTCCCTGGTTTTTCTAAAGATTCTCCTCCAACGGCTAGTTTTCTTTGTGTGGGTATAAATAACCCTTGTGTCCGATTATGGGAGACGTTGCTGGTGTTATTCCCATTCCTTTGAGCAAAAAGCAAGCCATCTCCCCTCTTTTTGCATGTGTTGCACTTAGTGAGCTTAGAGAGCAAAACCCTAGTGCATGTGTTGCATTAGGTGGTGAATTATGTATCCATTGAGCTTAGACACTTTATTCGTTCAAGTGAGCGTCTTCGACTTGTTACTCTTGGTGTTTGCCGACACATAGACAGTTTGGAGGAGTTGTGCCGGTGATCTTCTCAAAGAAGGTTGTGAGAAGATATGGGCGTTTGTGAGTGACTTGGTGCTCGTCATCTCTGGAGTGGAGGAAGAGCAATCCCTAGTGGATTCGAGGTGTAGCCTTAATTTGTGGAGCTAGTCCAATTTGTTTGGGCTTACCTTAATGTGGGCTAGGGGAAATCGGCAAATTTCCGATCGCCACGGTAAAAAGTTCAAGTGTTATTGTAGTTTGCCTTCTTGAGTTTTACCTTCTTGCAATTTACATTAGTAGAATTAAATTGCTTGCTTGTCTCCTTAGGATTGCTTTCTTTGTCTTAGTCATAACTTGTTTGTGCTCTTAGCTAAGACTAGTTGTTTTAGGTTTTAATTGTGCAAAATCGAATTGATTTACAATTTCGCATAATACTCGGTTTTAGCCAAACGAATTTATAAAACCGCATATTCACCCCCTCTGGTCGGCCTCCTCGATCTTACAATAGCAAGCTGCAACCAATCAGACGTCAGATGTGACACCCCAACAAGATACTAAAGAGCAGATATCAGGATAAATCAACGCCCACCCTACCTCGAGTATCTCAGGAGGTTGACATACAGGTCAAGGAGGTTCTTCTCATCTCGATATATCTTAGCCTGCGCAGACCATAAATAGCACCAAAATTCAACACAATTTGAGACCAAACTCAATAGTGCCCTCGTTAATTGTGTATCAAGAATCCCTAATTCACCGAATTGCATCAAAGAACCAAAGGAAACCGCCCTCAATTGTGCAACAAAACAACTACAAAACTAATAGAGGCGCACAAGGCATTCCCGAGTGGGATTTGGGGGGCGGGGTAGGGTTTAACCTAGCAGAGAAGGGCGCCCAGGATGTGGAAGTAGTAGGGAGGCTAATGCAGTGGTCGATGGCGATCGACCGTGCACAAGCCTCAATGTTGACACCACCCCTAGCTGGATGCGGTGGCCCCACGACCATCTCCGACGAGTTGCTGGTGACGAGAATCAGCGATGTGGGTTAGGAACGACAGTAGAATTTGTTAGCGATGATGGAATTGGTCACACGAGGCTGGACTTGCTAGTTCCCGCGTTGCCGGTGATGGCGATACGGCCTGCACACGCTGCTTGCCCACAAGGTTCATCGCTGCAGACGACATCCGCATGCCTCCTCCCTCTCGCTCCTCGGGCTAGGGTTTTGGGGGATTTGGATGGTGGAGGTCACAGGAGGAGGCGAGGGCGATGTGCGGCTGGAGGGATTTTGGTGGGGGTGGAGGCACGGCGTGGGAAGAGATGGGGAGGAGGCGAGGCGAGGGCGGCACATGGGGGTGGGGGTGCAGGGGAACCGGAGGTGTGGAGCGGGCTACGCAGAGGGGCGCAGAGAAGGTGGCTACACTGAGAGCAGGAGAGAACGAGCATAGACTGGGAGGGTAAGAATACGGCGGTGTGAGGCTAGACCGTTGAAGGTGGCCTAGGGTTTTGGTGTAGTGGGTAGCCCTCGACCGATGTGACCGTTGGTTCAGCAATTCCACGATCCTATGGCTGAGCAACCGTCCGAGTTGAGCCCACGAGTGTGAGGCTGTTTTTCATGAGGACAGTCGAACGGAGCCAGGTGTCAATGTGCAATTGGAGGACTTATCGTACAGCTCGCACCAGAGGACGCCATTCCTTGGGACTTTAGATCAAGGGAGAGATCCAAGATAAGAGGAACAACGGCATGCAAAGTTCCAAATGAGCTCACTACGAAAATGTCATCAAAGCAGCCGTGCACGATTATAAAAAAAACGTTGGATTGCATCACCATAAAAAAAGAAAGGAAAAAAGAAGCACCGTTTGCTTCTTTTGCCCACCAATTTCTCCCGAAATACTTCCTCTATTTTTGTTTGCTGGGCACTTTCCACCTAAATCTTCTTCCACAAATACTTGACACTTAGAGGTTCCCGAGATAAACTTTTCCAAAATACCCTTATCAATAATAGTCATCTTCAGTTCTTCACCACTTTGTTGCCTCGTTTGATATGTCAGAGCAGATGACATTTTATTATTATTTTACTCCATATATAATCCTCCAGTATAAATGAAGGAAAGTTTGAAAAGCAGCCAGCTAGGCCACGTCATCGCGTTTGTTTTTGCTATCGAATCTTTGTTCCAGCATTTCGGCCGTCGGATCGATCCATTGATTTCCTTCGCTACCGGCAAGCGCGAGCTTTCCCATCGCGACGCCCCATCGCCACGGACGACGTTCGCGCTAGCCGAATCGCAGGCTTTCCCACGCGCGGCCCCACTGGGTGCTTGATTCACGCGCAGGCGCGCCGCAGGCCCACTAGTCACCTTAATATGTCTGCACTAGTCAAAAGTTCCAAGTAAAAAAAAAAAACGGAGTGCGTTTCCCACTACATGTAGTTCCTTCCTTCTGCATGAAGTCCCACGGCTTCAAAAGGTCTTCAGTCTTGAGCGTCTCGCTCGGCAGTCATCGCGCTACTGGTAATTCAGCTTGTTCAAGAGTACATAAAAAAGCAAAAAAGTATCTCTAAAACAGGTGATGCAACACTGCCTACTAAACATATAGTTAAGTGATATGACAGATGCTAATAGTACTATACCAAACATGACTCACCTTTCCTATTAGGAGGTAGTATCTGGTAATGGCTTTTCTTCTTATAGATGGTTATTTTTCTTTCAAGAAATCTTCGCCTGAAAGCATTTTCTTTATTACAAATCATATGCGTGTGTACTGTGTAGTGGACTAGTAGTGTCCCTCAATCTTCCGGTAGATGCTCTTACACTTATTAATAACAACAAAAAAGAGAGCATATTTTGCACTAGAAACAAAAGGCAAATACCGTTTCGCAAAAAAGAGAGGAAAAAAAAACCCAGTTTCTAGTAGTTTCTACACGTCAAAGAAATGGTGCGGAAATACAGAAATGGATTCTACATCTCACTCTCTCAAAGACAAAAAGAGAGATATGGATAAGCCGGTGACCTCAGTTGTAAAAGAGGGGCGTATTTGCAAAACTCGATTACTTTCTGGATGTCTTCCTCGATAAGGTTCCAGATAAGTCCAATAACTTTTATCTTGTTTCTTTCTTCTGAAAAGCTCGCCTATGCACTTTCGTCAAGTTATTATGTCCTTTTAACTTAACACCAAACTGTTCTCAGCGCTCTGGGCAGAATAAAAATTTAGAAAAAACAAAGGGTGGATAAATTGCTCAAGTAGATCTCATGTAGTGCAAAATAGTCAATAGGTGGTAGTGTTTTTATCATAAAAAATATATCAAAAAATGATTTAAAAAATGAGTTAACGAATGCAATCCAATTTGCAAGAAACAAAAAAGGCAAGAAAAAAAAATTAAGTGGTTATATATATTAGACTGAGTTATTTTGGAGACATTGAAGGGACAAAATACAAAATCTAGTAAAATCTAATACATTCCCAATACGATAAACAAAGCAACTAAAAAAGAAAGCAAAAACGACAAGTGAAAAAAGGGCGTCTTCTGCTTCACCTGTCAGCCGAACCGGCGAGCCCCCACCTATTCTCACGAATCTCAAAGCGCATCCGACGCTCCGCGCGCCTCCTCCCTCCTTTCTCTTCCCCCTCCCATAGTCCCATCCATTAAACGGAAAGAGGAAACTAGACAGAAAAAAGAAGAGGGGAGAGAAACTAAACCCAAATAGGCGCACCAAACCCAACCCCAAAACACACGCCGCCGCCGTCGCCGTCGCCGCCGCCGCCATCTCCGGCGACCACCGCGTCCAAACCCTAGGGCTGGAAGTAATCCCTTAGTGCCTGGACTCTGATGCGTCCCAGCCCATGGCCTCCCACCTCCGCCTCCTCTTGCTGGTACTCGGTGTTGCCCTCGGGAGCGCCGGCCCAGGCTGGGGCCGCGGGGCGGAGGCGTCAGATCGGGCGGAGCCGGACCCGTACTCGATCCTGACGTGGCACGACTACTCGCCGCCGTCGCCGCCGCCCCCGCCCCCGCCTCCGGAGGCGCCGGTGGCGACCTGCGCCGGGGATCTCCACGGGCAGGGGGACTTCAGCACGCGCTGCGAGGTCTCCGAAGAGGTCGAGCTTGGCGGCGACGTCTACATCACCGGCAGCGGCAGCCTCGTGCTCCTCGCCGGCGCTGCCCTGACCTGCGAGAAGCCCGGGTGCGTCATATCTGCCAATCTCTCCGGCGAGGTGCGCCTCGGCCGCGGTGTGCGGTTCGTAGCCGGGAGGGTCTCACTCGCGGCCACCAACATCACAATCGCCGATACGGTCGTTGTGAACACCACCGCGCTCGCCGGCGATCCGCCTGAGCGCACCAGCGGAGTCCCCACGGGGACGCACGGCGATGGCGGGGGGCACGGCGGCCGCGGTGCCAGCTGCTACGTTAAGGATGGGCAGACGCAGGAGGACTCGTGGGGCGGCGACGCCTACGCGTGGTCAGACCTCGAGCACCCGTTTAGCCACGGCAGCAAAGGGGGGTCTACTAGCGTCGAGAAGGACTACGCCGGCGCCGGCGGTGGCATCGTGTGGCTGTTTGCGGAGGACCTGGTAATGAATGGTACAGTGCTCGCCGATGGTGGGGATAGCAGCGAGAAGGGCGGGGGTGGTTCTGGGGGGAGCATCTATATAAAGGCTGCGACTATGTGAGTGTTTTTGGAATGTTTTATTTTCCATTCTGCTTCCTTTCTACTAATTAAACTGGCATATCAGCAAATTAAGCTATTTATCAACTCGAAGATTGGTAAACAGTTCCCAAATTTCTAAAAGTGCAGTCTGGTTGGAATTAGTGTTGAAGGTATGCTGCGGTGACATACGAATAAACTGAAATTTTAGTTTGTTGAACATGTAGTGAGAATCACAGGCTTGACTACATTACTCAATCAAGTGGATTTGAGGATTATATTTTGCTCTAAGATCACACATGGATTAGAGCAGTAGCTAAATGGCACAGAGCTACTAAGCGTATGGATCTAGCCAGGATTTCATTGTATTGGCAATATGCTTCACAGTAACGCAAATATATAGATATTAGATGAATTTCCTAGACCCTAGAACACTGCTATAGTGGTGAAGAACAACTCTTTGATCTATTGTTGTGCACCTAGCTAGTTTTTCCAGTGGCATTTGAGTTGAAGAATCTCTGGTGTCTTGTAGTTTTTTTAGCTTGATTCTAAATCTCTGAAGTTATTTTGCTTTGTACTATATCTGTTGATTATGTACTTCAGTATTTCAGTTAGCCCTTGCAGGTTTTCCCTCTTATCTTTTGTTGGCGACAGGCATGGCATTGGCAAGATAAGTGCTTCTGGAGGCAATGGTTTGGCTGGGGGAGGTGGAGGACGGGTTTCTATTAACGTTTTCAGTAGGCATGATGACACCCAGATTTTCGTCCATGGTAACTTGCTTGATCTTATGGACATTGATCTTTTTGTGATTACTTAATCACGTAATTCTTAACCTTGTTAACTTTTTTCTCTTTCACAAGAGTTGGCAGCAGGCCAGCGCCTAATCGCCACCTAGGCGGGAGGGCCGCGCCTAGCGCCTAGGCGGGCGTCTAGGGTAACACTATATATATATATATATATATATATATATATAGTTCTGTTTTACCATATTGTTCTGTTTCTATTTTGCCCGTTCTGTTATTGTAGTTTTTGGGATATATGAAGTTGTGTTCTCTAAACCCTGGCATATTTGTATTATCTATACATGGTTTATTTTATCTAGGGTTATGAGCTGAATTAGTCTTTACTTTTCCTACGTTATTCTATTCCTGCAATTTAGATCAGCGACTTTACATTTGCAGGAGACCTGAATGTACTGCACTGTTTGTTTCAAAACATAATATTTGTGTATTTAACTATTAGACACATTCTACTGCTTCTTTTGTAAACTTACTCCTAGGCCTCAATGTGTTATGAGTTTTTTTGTTGGATGAAGTGAGCTCCTCGTGTGATTAACTTTCTGTTGTTATATGGACGGTGCTATTGTCTAGACAACCTTATTGATTTATCCGTGTTCACAATTAAAGTGAGGCACCTTTGTCAGGTGGAAGGAGTTCGGGCTGTCCGGATAATGCAGGAGCTGCTGGAACTCTTTATGAAGCAGTACCTAAGAGTCTTGTTGTTAGCAACAATAACTTGAGTACACAAACTGACACTCTTCTTTTAGAGTTCCCAAATCAGCCACTATGGACAAATGTTTTTGTCAGGAATCATGCCAAAGTTGCTGTTCCCTTGCTCTGGAGTCGTGTTCAGGTACAAGGCTTTGCAATGTTATCTTGATTAATGCTCTACCGATTGTGGTGTCTTTAGTACACCACTTGCCTATTTATATTCTTTTTTCTGACATGAACCCATTTAGTGCTATAATAGCGTATATTCATGTGCTTCATTTCATCTTTAAATTATCTATACTATATACTCTCTAAAAAAAGCAGAATGCATATCTGATTTTGATTTTTGTAATCATATGATGTATAATCATGGATACACTACAGTGGGTTATGCTAGTTTACAATTGAAAGCACTAAGGTCTAATTGTGTCTTTCTCCTCTGAGTGAATATAATGTGAAAACATTACTTCAAAATTTGAAAATCCAAGAAAGTCCATTTGACGGCCATCTTGAAGTAGTGTTGGTGTACCATGGGGAATTTGTTTGTACTCTTGCAATTAAACTTCTTTGCATTTCCATGACTTTATTCTACATTTCCTTTATGGACAATTGGACATAATGCAAGTTGCAGTTCCCTGATAATAACACAATATCTGTGGATCTTCTTGTTTTGTCTTTAATTGGCACTGGAAAGTATTTGAAAATAGTCTGCAACCAATTATTTAACATTTTCAGGTCCAAGGTCAACTTAGCCTTCTATCTGGTGCTGTTCTAACTTTTGGGTTGACCCGTTATCCATACTCGGAGTTTGAACTGATGGCTGAGGAGCTTCTTATGAGTGACTCAACAATCAAGGTTTTTTTTGGCTGTTGGTTCTTGTTATTTGCTGTCTTCTTAGTGCATCTGTTTTACAGGTGCCAAATCCTATGCACTAATTTGAACTGTTTTTCAGGTGTTTGGTGCTTTGAGAATGTCTGTCAAGATGCTACTTATGTGGAACTCCAGAATGTTAATTGATGGTGGTGGAGATTCAATAGTTGCAACTTCTTTACTGGATGCTAGCAATTTAATAGTTCTGAAGGTCCATTGTTGGTCCACTTTCAATGATTGATATTCTCTTTTGCTGCTTTAACCAAATGCATGACAAATTTGCTCATAATTTGTCAGGAATCATCTGTGATACATTCTAATGCTAATCTTGGAGTTCGCGGTCAAGGTCTGCTGAATTTATCAGGAGATGGAGACATAATTGAGGCAGAACGCCTTATTTTATCACTGTTCTACAGCATACAAGTATGATAGATATCATTTAGCATAATGTGTTTGTTTTCTTTATCTATCACTTTGCTGAAATTATTTGTTTTTAGCTACATGTCATTTTTTATGTTCATATTTTAGCACATCATCGCGGGTTCAATTAATAAACGAAGACTATGTAATTGTTTTTTATGTTCCTACTTCTGTCAAATATCTTGTCATGACATTCAGCCGCAGATGGAAACTTGTCTTTGATGCAATTTACAGTTTTGCATATTATTTAGCTTGTGTAGTGTTTCCCCCCTTTATTCAACACAAGGTGCTGAATTTGAATAGGTGTCATTTATATAGATGTCCTGATTAATATGGTTCATATTTCTCCACTCATCTAAGTTGAATCAGAGAATTAAGCTTACTTTCGTGATGAGTGCTCTCTTCTGTCTTTGTGTTTGTTTTTTCTATACTTGTAAGTCTAAGTTGTTACTACTCCAAATGAATGTTGCAGAAGTTGCTGTATGCTGTTTGCCCCTTTGTAAACTATTGTAAGAAATAACCATGATAAGTATTTCTTTTGTAGGTTGGACCTGGCTCCATCTTACGGGGCCCACTTGTAAATGGAAGTGGCGATGATGTGTAAATACTTCCTCCTTCAACTATTTCATTGAGATGTTCTTTTGCCATATTTCCAGTGTTGGGAAGTTTTTTGCTCGTTAGTGAGCTGTTGTGCATCTATTAGGGCCCCAAAGTTGAACTGTGAAGACGAGAGCTGCCCTGTGGAAATAATTCATCCACCGGAAGATTGCAATCTGAATTCTTCATTGTCATTTACTCTTCAGGTACACAGATTTTTAATCTTTCCCATGTGGTATTTCTCAGGTTACTTTGCTGGTAGTATGCAAATTATGACCACTTTTCCCTTTAGGTATGTCGTGTTGAAGATATTGATGTCTGGGGTCTTGTACAAGGAGCTGTAATTCATTTCAATAGGGCAAGAAGTGTCACTGTGCACACATCTGGGACCATCAGTGCTACAGGCTTGGGTAATGTGCTATCTTTTTGTTCAGTTACGGAACTTATTAAGGCCAACATGGGCCATGGCTGATGGCTCTCCCTCATTTCTGTAATTCAATGGTAAAACTGATAGTTTTATGGCTTTTTTTAGTTGAAAACACTTCAAAATGGCCATCCCTTGATTGCTTAGATCATCTATCATCTGCTGTTGGCCCTCCCAAAACTTTGATCCAAGCTCCGCCGCTGTTTCTGTTGTTTGCCAGAATGTATTGTTGACTTGTTGCCTGCAGTTCTAAGGACGGCTTAATGTCTCCTGTGGATCCTATTAGTAGATCAGCCATACACTTGAAAAATACTATAGAGATTTGTAGAATTGGTTGGTTTTGGTTGCTAGTGTAAAGAGAGTTTATGCTTCTGAACTTGGGGTTCTGATGGTGGATACAGTGGACACACATACCATAATCGATCTTGAACATATCTCAACACTAATGTTTTAACATTCACCTAGCCTGTCAAAATGTCATGGTATATTATTTTCAGCAGCAGATACATCCCCAGCTCCTTATAGCGCTACAAATCTCTCGCCTCCCCGCGTTTCCCGGGGGTTCTCGCCCACTCGCGCGCGTCCGTGTGTCCCGCAGATTTCGTTGCTTGCGTTTCCTTGCGTGCGCCTGCGCCGTCCGATCACCGATGGACCGCTGCGTGTCCGACTCTCCTCTCCCCAGCGCGGCTCTGCTTCGCCTCTCCTCCCTTCTTCTTGCTTCTTCTCCGCCCGTATGCAGCCTTCTCGGCCCCCCTGTCTTTTCCCCTCCCTTCCCCTCCGTCCACTCCGTGCCCATCGCTGCTTGCTTTTCCAGTATTCTTTGCTCCTCCAAGACACGGCACCCTCCTCCCCTTGCCAGCGTCGGTCGCCACACTCACCCCAGCGATTCCATCCAACAGGTGAGCTCCCTTCAATTCCTTTCGCGTCAATCGCTGCCCTCAGAAAATGCCCGTGAATCGCTGCTCCCTCCCCCTTTGCTCCTCCTCCCTCCCAAAGCTGTGGCCACGCCGTCTGCCTCCGCCATTGCTGTTCCTGCTGTCTCCGGCGAGCTCTCCACTCGCCACCTGCGCCATGCCGTGATCCGGCCCCCAAGAATCCATTTCCCCCACTCAATTTCTCTATTAATCCACAGGAATCGCCAGAACGCTACTCTTCCCCAATTCTGGCCGATTTGAGCTCCACCGCCGCCATGCCCTCCTCGGCGCCCCTCGGGTCAATTACTCCTAGCTGGAGCACCACCTCGACGTCCTCGACCTACCCCAACTGCCGGCCAGGACTCCCTGCCGCCCTAGACCGCCGCCACTGCGAGCCTCCCCGCGCTGCCCTGGCCTCACATCGCCGGCCCGTTTCGGAGCTTCTTCGCCTCCAAGGAACGCACAGTAAGCTTCCTTGCACCTCCCTCGTGCCCGTGCTCACCTCCTTTTCCTCTCCCCTCCCTCCGGCCGCCGTCGCCTCCGTTCGGCCACTACGCCCGGCCGCTCCACCGCCGCCATCTCCTCCTCGACGCCGCCCCGGCTGCGCCGCCACCTCCTTGGGCCTCTTCCCCTCTCGGCGTCCCATTTTACTGGTCCCCGCCGCCTCTCCAGCCGCCGCTTGCTGCTGGCAAGCTTGCCACCGTGTGCCCCCCTGGCTCCCCTGTTTTCTCCTGTGTGCTAACTCCGCGTCTCTCTCCCTCAATGACATGTGGGCCCACTTCCTTTGGGAGTTAAATGGAGGCAGTCAGTTTATTTAGTTCATCTGTCATTTGCGGCTCATGCAAATAACTTTCAGATATCAACCCCTCTGTAAATAATGATTGCTTAGTTGATAAAATTAATTTAATAGTTTTTCCGCTAATGTTTAAAGACTATGAGATGCAAGAACTCAAATTACAGATTTCGGGAAAATAGAATTTGAAGCTATTCAAGGATAGTTTTGATGCTCTCCATTTTTTTCTCTAGAAACTCGAATATTAATTGCAGGTCCTATCAAAATATTTTGTGGTCCAAATAATAACTATCCTATCTTTATCCCAAGATCCAAAATTATCAATGATAATTAAAAATATTCAGTGTAAAGATAGGCCCGACAAAAAAAACTGGTAACATCTCCATACCCCAGAAATCATAAAGACTTTTAAAATGATGATTTAATAATCAAGGAAAATCATAAGGTAATTAGCCAATATGCCTTTGCCATCTAATTTAAAATGCAAGTTGAATTTGAAGTCTTGCTAAAAATGTAATCTTGCCCAAATAACAGTCGCTCTGTATTGTTTTACTGAGTCCTACATATAGCTCAAAAAATTGGTTCAGCTTTATTTAGCTAGATGGAATCTGTTTGAAGCCTTCGATACATAATCACGATTATCGATGGTTGTAGCATAGCTTCACAGTAATGTAATAAAAAAAGATATTTTATGATAAATTTACCCTTGGTGCTTTGATCTGCAGTATTTGATGAAAGCATGGATACAAATTTAATTTAACTCGCCGATATATTAGTCAGCTCCTGCCATTCTAGGCATTATTACGTTTTTTTGTTCCACCATGGTATGATACATATTAGAAAAATGATTATTGAACCACGTTGCAATCGCCGGCGCGGCGTAGCGCGCATCCAGCCTAGTGTTATGTTATATTCCAACCGGATGAATAAAAATTTATAGCACTCTATAATGCTGAAAATATTCCCTTGTTTTTTTTTTCCGGTTTTCCTTTCTGTATGCTATCCCTGCAGCTTCTTCATTGGCAAATCTGCAAATCCATATTGAACAAACTGTTTAGATTTGCTACCCTTGGTCTCAGCTGAGATAAGTTGGTGCAAGTCCCTTCGCAGGGCATGAGAAGAACTGCGTATTTTACTATTTTGTTTATTTTCTGTTTTACTTCACGATGTTTAAAAATCCATACTTATACTTATATCAACATGTGTCTCAAACTATTCTTTCACATTTAGATGATCTTATGTCCGGTGACATGCCTTTCACAACTTATTCTAGATTCTAGAACTTAAATTTCATTTCTTCTAATTTCAGGATGCCGAAGTGGAATTGGACGAGGAAGAATGTTAAGTAGCAGCCTAAGCGGTGGTGGTGGACATGGTGGTAAAGGGGGGGACGGTTTTTCTGATGGAAACCATGCTGAGGGTGGACCTACATATGGTAATGCTGATTTGCCTTGTGAACTTGGCAGTGGCAGTGGTAATGACACCAAAGGGTTTTCCACAGCTGGTGGTGGTATAATAGGTAAACAGATATGATCCATGTTTGACCCATATTTAGTCATAGACACATAGTAGATCTTAAGAACTTGTCTCTTATCGTTGCTATAACTGCACTCCAGTTTTAGGCTCATGGGAGTATTCTCTGCCAAGTCTCACGATCTATGGTACAGTGGAATCAAATGGTGGCTGTTCCACTGTTGTTGTAACTAATGCCAACATTGGACCTGGTGGTGGTTCTGGGGGCACAATTCTTCTATTTGTGCACACTTTGTCCCTAGTGAAGAGCTCCATCCTTTCGAGTGTTGGTGGCTTTGGAAGCTCTGGCAGTGGTGGGGGTGGAGGGGGAAGGATTCACTTCCATTGGTCTAACATTCCTACCGGAGATGAGTACGTTCCTGTTGCTGCTGTTCAAGGATCGATACTTACAAGGTCTGGTTTGATCCTATCTCTAATATTACTTGCAGTATTATGGTTTTCTGGATGAATTTTCAAGGCCAATTTACTTTCAATCTGTAGTATTGGCAATTTAGGGCATAACATGTGGTGTGAAATTTCTGTATTTTCAGTTGTTCAAAGTAAACCTTGCAGCTCGTGGAATGTTTTGTTTACTATTCATGTCTAGTCTAATTTAATTATGATGACATTAGGGGACATTGAGGCCAGGAAAAAGCTGGATTGGAGTATTTCGTACATTATGTTTTGATATTTTGGACCTTTAATCAGTAGCAGTCCGGCACTAGCATCAAGTTTGTAGATCATGTCATTTTTTTTGTAGATTTTTTAATTTCTTTTTTTTCTATTACCTTTTGAATGTTGAGACTTGGGACTCCCTGCATCTCTCAAACTTATTGTTTTAAATAGCCCTATGTAGCCCCGCTGCAGACCCGATATAGCGGACAGAGGGTAGTGACCGCTACGCAACGGCTGCCTGTAGCACTTTGTACAGTTGCTACGAGCCGCTATGACCGCTATATTGTATGGTGTGTAACAATGCTTTGGTACAAATACATTTCAAGTTTTCATATGATTCATTTGCTGCATAATTTTGCCATCGTCCATTTTGAATCATTACTCCAAGTCTTGAGATATGCATAGAAACAAATAATCCTAATACAAGACAAGTCAATTTACTTCAACATTGTTTGATTTAACTTTGTATTTCTACAAATATAGGCGAGCATATTGCGCCCGCTATATTGCCGCTATCCGCTAACTGCTATAAAAACACTTTGCTGCTACACTCCCATTTCACGCTATTTAGAACATCGCTCAGACTTGAACAATATGGAGTATGGATGGCCCTTGTATTAGACTTCTTATTTTACTGAAGTATCGTTGTACAGATATTTCATAAGGAAGAATTTACAGAAAACGATGTTATTAATTCCAGAACTATGTTTAGTCCTACATCTAGCATGCTGAAAAGAACCTTTTGGTGCTTGAGATGCGATGCTAGTTGGCACATTTTGAGCTTTCTCACATGGAAGCAGCTTAGCAGGATGATATCTTGTTTTTATATGGTCGCCTCATATTATGTACCCACTTTCGTATGGTTTTTACAGCCCTTGACAACAATGATGGAAGCTCCTCCTTTGTGGAATTCTCATCCATTCCACACAATATGAAATATCTGAAAACAAGCATTCTTGTTGGTCTGAAGGCAATATAAGATTCCAAAAAACATCATTACTTAAGATAGGGAAATGTTTGATTCCATTAAATTTTAGACTGATCAATTATGATCAAATTTGAATGTGTTGAAATAAAATTTATGTATTGAAGTACTTTGACTTTATGGAATGCTGATGTGGGGATGAGTTGCTTTTTATTTTATGCATGTTGTGATCATAAGCTGAAATTCTTGGCTGAGTTGTGATGTGCATGATGCAAGTTAATTTGAATTCTGTACATTTTCCTTTCATCACCAGTATTTGTTATCAGACATGACTGTAAGATTGTTATATATATTGTTGGTATGCTGACTATATATTCTTGTACAGTGGAGGAATCAGCAAAGGCCCAGGATTTTCTGGTGAGAATGGAACAGTTACAGGAAGAGCTTGCCCAAAAGGTCTTTATGGTACATTTTGCAAGGTAACTTATTTATATGTCATATATGTGTTCCACCCTGTGTCTTATTATTTATTTCTAACTTGTTGACAAGTAAAAGTTGGTTGATTCAATTGCACAAAACAACATACTCAAGTGTTCTGTATCATGGTAGTGTTTAATATGTGAGTCCATCACTCCATCTAGCAAGAACTAACAATCACATTTCTAATTTCTTAGTTCTGGTGCCTATATGCCTATATTTACTGTAATGTTGTTGCTAGTTGCTACTTAATGTGGTGGTGTTTCTGTGGAATATGCAGGAATGTCCTTTGGGAACATACAAGAATGTTACTGGATCTTCAAAATCTCTGTGCTTTTCATGCCCTCCAGATGAACTCCCTCACCGTGCTGTATACATAAGTGTCCGAGGTAATTCTTTCTATATATTTTCTCGGTGTGATATATAGTGGAAGTCCAACCTAAGCACATCATTTTAACTTCTTTTCTAAATATCTCAGCAACTAGGCATTACACTCCGTTGTATTTTGATTTATCTTTTTCCTTGGTTATGTGCGATTTCTTCTCTGTTTTCTTTTGGGTGTAACCCTAGATTGCTTTGAATATTTTTCAGTTTCAAGTTGTTCTAAGGATAAGAGGATTCTGTTAGTTTGCTTGAATATTCTAAACACAGCTTATGTTTGACAGGAGGCGCTTCTGAAACTCCATGCCCATACAAATGTGTGTCTGATAGATATCGCATGCCTCACTGTGATACTGCTCTGGAAGAGTTAATATACACTTTTGGGGGACCTTGGTTATTTGGCCTACTTCTTTCAGGCCTTCTTGTTTTGTTAGCTCTTGTTTTAAGTGTTGCTCGGATGAAATTTGTTGGTACTGATGAGTTACCTGGGCCAGCACCAACTCAACAAGGGTCCCAAATCGATCACTCCTTTCCTTTCCTAGAATCACTAAATGAGGTACTTTATACACTGTGCTGCTCCAACTCATATTTAAGTACTATATGAACATCCTGAATTGTGATATAAGTTTTGCTATTGTTGCAGGTCTTGGAAACTAATAGGGCTGAAGAATCACATGGTCATGTGCACAGGATGTATTTCATGGGTCCGAACACCTTCAGTGAACCTTGGCATCTCCCACACACCCCACCGGAACAGATTACAGACATTGTGTATGTATTCTTGTTGTCAAGTAGACCTAGCCACTGCTTAAACACATTCAATCTTTCTGGCTCTTTTGCTTAATAGTTCTCCTGTGCTTTATTGATTTGCTGTTAATTTTCAAATAGATTGTCTCTTAGAAGTCCTATCGAAATTACACAATTGATGTTTTACTTGTGCTGTCTCTACATTGTCAGGTATGAGGATGCGTTTAATCGATTTGTCGACGAGATAAACACCCTTGCAGCTTATCAGTGGTGGGAAGGATCAATTTACAGTATCCTCTGTATACTTGCACACCCCTTGGCTTGGTCGTGGCAACAGTGGCGTAGAAGAAAGAAATTACAAAGACTTCGTGAATTTGTTCGTTCTGAGTATGATCATTCATGCTTACGGTCTTGCCGTTCACGTGCACTTTATGAAGGGCTCAAGGTCTGTAACTCTATTTTTCACTATTTCTAAACAGTAAGCACTAGATGTTTGTGGGATGATACTATAAGCTTATTTTTGATCTCTTCCTTCGCTAGTCTTGAGAATTGTACCATCATCATGAAATTCTAAGAAAATTGCAATGCTTTTTTGAGTTACATTCTGAAACGTATTGTTCAGCTTGTAACTGTGGGCATACTAAACTACCAGTAATAAAAGTTGTACTCTTAAAGATGTTATGTTGAATAAATAGAAAGGGTAGTTATCTTGAACATTGATGTTCATATTATCTTAAAACCAGAGACATTGTGCATTAAATTTAGTAATATCATCTGGGATTAAATTCAAGTTTTAGATAAACCATCTGTGACTTATTGTCACACCCCGTGTCAGAGTGTAACCTGTATGTATGGCAGACTTGCGGTTTTGGCCTAGGGCCTCGGCGGCCAGGAGCAGTGGTGATCAGAAGATATGGTTAGGGTAAGAAGAAGAGATGCGCAAGGAGGGATCAGGCGCATGCAGTAGGAGAAAGTAGAGGAAGATAGCAAATTGATAACTCCCTTAGGGCCTATTTGGTTTACGACCCTACGTAGCCATACCAAAATTTTAGTAATGCCAAAACCCAGGCAATGCCAAAACCAGGGCAAAAAAATGTTGTTTGGATCATAGCCATACCAATTCACGGGTAATGCTGAAATTGATGTGTTTGGATTGTAACCATGCCAAAATTTGCTAAAAATATGACACGTGGGACCCGCATGACATGTATTTTTTTTGCACCAAAATATGCCAATAGTGGTCTTGTTTTGTTGATAAAATGACAACGAACACAACGGTTCAAACGGATTGCAAATCGGATACTCGGTTAAGGAAATATGATCATTTGAAACGGATTAATCCATCTAACCATCACTATTTGCATCCAACCAGAGCTCGCCATGTCATTTACTCATAGTGGCTGCCACGCCAAAAAAATTGTCCAGCGTTTTGGCCGCCGGGAATTTGCCCAAGAACTGTGAAGAAAAATTTTGGTATTACCAAATATTTTAGGGCAATACCAAATATTGGTATCAAACTAAACACTAGCCAAAATACAAAGGTATTACCAATATTTGGTAAGGTTTGCTTTGGCATAGAACCAAACAGCCCCTAAGTCTCCTGAATATATAGCCTAACAATCAATCTCTAACTAAGACTCCTGGAAGGATACGAATCTAGCCTGCCAAATACCCGGAAGGGGTATCCTATACGATCTCTTAATTGATAAGCAATAAATCAAGTCTTTCTTGATTCGGATCAACCACCATAGATGGAAAGATATCCTGCTTTGTTGTGCGATTCAAATGAACCAGACGTAGATGGAAGGTGGCGGCTGAAGCGACCATCTCCTATTCGCCGTTGCTCGAGAACTTGCAAGCGGTAGTCCGGTGACCTTGCACTCCTGCGAGTTGGTCCCGCGCGTGATGGGCGCACCCAAGTCGTCCCGACATTGTTGATTGATCTTTGTCAAGTTCGTCATGTTTGTGTTCATCGTCATCACGGATCTTTGTCGATGAGAGCAACTTTCTTCCATCATCGCAGCGATATCCTCATTGGCCATCTCTGCGCTTGATCCTTCCAAGATCGACGGCTCTAATACCAAGTTCTCACGCCCCGTGCCGGAGCGTAACCTATACGTATGGTAGACTTGCGGTTTTGGCCCAGGGCCTCGGCGGCCCAGAGCTGTGGTGATCGGAAGATAGGGTTAGGGGAAGAAGAAGAGATGCGCAAGGAGGGATCAGGCGCAGGCAGTAGGAGAAAGTAGAGGAAGATAATAGATTGATAACTCTCTCTGTTATTTCCTGGAGATACTAAGTCTCCTGAATATATTGTTAGTCGCTGGACTCTTGCACTTGGTGATAGCAAGATCCTTACTCTCATCGGGAGGATGACACTTGGAGATGGGGGGCAATTTTCTTTGTTTATTTCTCACACAATGCCATGCCAACTTTGAGGGTTGGGGATACAAATTTATAGGTCGCTAACCACCAAGCATATGCTAAGATGCTAGTCTAAGATGCTAGTCAAAAGTCGCTAAGATCTTTGTCCTAGATGCTAGTCAAAAGCTGCTAAGATGCTAGTCTAAAGTTGCTAAGATGCTAGTCAAAAGCCGACACAAAAGAGACTTATCCATCACTCTCCCCTAAGTCTTGTGTGTCTCCTTGTGAGAATCTGAGCCATCCCGATCTGGCGCCAAGCTCTGGAACTTGATCCGCCAAGAGACTTGGTCGAGGTCGTGAAATGGTCTTGGGTGTTGATGTAGTTGGCGGGACGCTCCCTTCATCCAGCAGCCGATGAAGTGATACCACCCGGATGTGCTTCTGCGCTCATGGAAGACGGGGTTCTTCGCTAAGGCCAAGGCGGACTTCTTGCCCACCCCGAGCTCCATCGCTGAGTAGAAGCGGTAGTGGGCGCAATGTACTCGCCGCAGACTAGACAAAGCCACTACCTGCCGCTTGACCGATCGCCGGTGATCGGACACTTGCCGAGGAATCTGATTACCGGTGCTCTTGCTCGTGTCGATGTCGCCGGCGTGGTCATTGTCATTATGCAGATGAAGTCTTGTGCCACGGCACCTTAGGTAGTCTGGCCGTGGTCGGAGGTGCCCGCGACGTAGCGGAGGATCCTTTTCACGGCTTCTTGCTGGTGCTCGTCGTCGATCATTGCATGAGCCGGTGGCGTGGCCGACGGTGAACGCCAAGTCCGGTCGGCGTGTGGACAAGGTAGCGAAGGTCGCCCGCAATCTTGCGCGTCTTTCGTCGCGTCCGCCTCCCCGCCGTACTCTCACGACTTAGCCGGACTCTCCTCCATAGGAGTGTGGGTTTGGGTTGCGATCGGTGAGGCCGCCAGACTCCACGATGCGCTTGGCGTGGCGATCTGGCGAAGGAGATCTGGGTCGTCTGGTGGACCTCGATCCCGAGGTAGAAAGAGAGGCCCTGAGGTCGCTCATCCGGAAGGTGGCCTTCATCTCCGCTTTGAACGCCTCGATCTCCTTCTCCTTGGTACCGGTGATCACAAGGTCGTCGGCGAGACGCCTACCGCCAGGCATTGCCTCACTTGCCCGCCGAGAGCCGCTGACCTCGTGGCCTTCTGCCGGAATCCCGTTTGCTTGAGGTGGAGTCGACTTGGCGTTCAAGCTCGCGGTGCGCCGCAAGTCGTGAGGGCCTTTGCGCAAGTGAGGACCTTGCTTTCTTTCTCGGGATGATGAATCCGGCGGTGGCGACGTGACCTCCTCCTTCAAGTCGCCGTTGAAAAGCAGACTTGACGTCCATGTGATGGGCCGCGCACCCTCTGAGGCTGCGAGGCGGCGAGAGACGCACAGACTCCATCCTCGCAACAGCGCGAAGGCATCGTCGAAGTCGACTCCTCCTCTTGGGCGAAGCCTCGTGCCACGAGACGCGCTTTGTGCTTGATCACCTCTCGGCCTCGTTTTCTTGAGCTTGAAGACCAGCTTGAGAGAGATGGCGTGGTGGCCGGTGGAAGATCGGCCACTCCCACGTCTTGTTTCGCTTCGGCGGCGTCCATCTCTCTCGCATCGCGGCACGCCATGCGCGTTCTCTCCGCCTCGGCGAAGAACGAGGCTCGCCGTCCCCTGTCGCGAGTCGCGGCTCTGCCGAGGTCGCACCGCGCCCATTCGAGGACCGCTTTCACCGAGGAGGTCGTCCATGGTACGATGAGCGCAGAGGCTCGCCGCCGTGGTAGCGTCGATCGATCTCGTCGTTGACACGGAGCGGCGAACTCCACGTGTCTTTGCTTGCCGTGGTAAAAGCTGCCGTCTTAGAAACCTAAAGGTAAGCGCCGGTGGGGAGAACGAGGCGTGGCCGTCGGTCTTTGGCGGTGGACTCGCCGAGCTCGTGGGCTTCTTGAGCTAGTGGTGGCGGTGGTGAAGGACTCATGGAGGTGGTGGCGAAGCAGGGGTGGTGGGGTAGGCGAGCTCGGTGAAGACAAGCCGTTGGCTCCGCCTCCTCGAAGTGGGCGTAGTCGACAACGAAATCGCTGGTCGTCGGTCGGCGAGCCATCCACCATCTTGTCCCACGTCCGCCTCGCCGCCGTCGAACACGACGTCCACGCGTGATCTTGCGCGCCGTGTCGTGGGATCGAGGACGCGGTAGGCCTTGGCGCCTCCGCGTGGCCGATGAAGACTCTGGCGTGCTCGGTCGTCGAGCTTGCCGACGTGGTTGAGCTCTTGACGAAGGCGAGCGGTAGAAGACACGGAGGTGGCTTTCATCGCGGGCTTGCGCCGTGCGAAGCCTCGTATGGCGTCTTGCCGTCGAGGGCCTTGGTGAAGGCGGTTAAGCAAGTGAGCGGCGGTCATCAACGCCTCGCTGATAGAATGCCGCATCCTCTCGCTGGGAGGCGCGGCGCGTACCACCACCGTCTGTTGCGTCGCTCGGCAGCGACGCTTCTCTTCGCGGGGTGTGCGGCGAGAATGACGATGGATCCCTCGTTGGCGCGATCGCCGCGAACTTCGGCCGCCGTGAACTCACCGCCGTTGTCCGTCGTAGGACCCGCTTATGGCGCGCTCGCCTCCGCCGGCAGCTTGAAGGCACTTGATGGTGTCGCCGCGGATGCCTTGGCGTCGGCGGGGATGGCCCACATGTAGCGGGATCGTCATCGGCGAGGAGAGAAATGGCGTCGGCCTCCAGGTGTAGCCGGTGTCACGGGGCCAGAGGTCACCGTGTCGAGCTCCGGCTTCTCCTTGGCGCGAAGCTTCGCTTTGGCGAGAAGAAGCGCCGCGGCTTGGTGAGGGCGCAGTGTCGCGAAGCGCTCCACGTGGTCGACGTCGCGGCATGCCCCGCCATCTCCTTCTTCTGAGCCGTCTCGGGGCCTCAAAGTTGAGGTGCCCAAGGCGCTCGTGCCACCTCCAGCGTCGTCGTCGCGGCGGGCGCAAGACAAAGAGGTTGCGCCACTGCTGCGTGAAGGGCGTAAGGCGGTTGCTCTGTTGACCTTGACGAGGCCGCGACTATGATCCCGGATCACGCGACACCGTGCTCAATCTCCACGCGATCCGTTCTCATCCACCGTCCCAAGTCGATGATGGAGTTCTCAACGCGGGGATGTAGTAGACACCGGTGGCGGCCGGTGCTCGCCGATCTTGGCGGCGAAGACGACAGAGCCGACGCCTTGATCTCCACGGCGGGCGTCGCCGAACAACGGTGCCTCGAACGCTGAGTCGAGCTCGGAGAAGAACTCCGCCGCCGGTCATGTGGTGGGTGGCGCCGTGTCGAGCACCGCCCGTCGGTCTTGTCGTTCTTGAATGTCGCCGAGGAGGCGTGTGCTTTTGGCTCGTCAAGGTGGAGAGAGCCGCTGCGCCGGTGCTGCGCTGAGGTAGTTCGATGCTCGCGATGAGCAATGAACAGAGCCATTGCTCCTCCTCCTCCTCTGCGACGTGGGCTGGCCGCGTCGTGGTATCGACAATCCACGCCCAATGACCGAGCTTGCGCGATTGTGGCAAGAGTCGTCTCGTCTTGCTTTTGCTTGCCGCGCCCATACTGGCGCCCACGGTCATCACCCTCGGACGTCCTCGCGCCCTGCTGGCGTCTTTACGCGGCTTGCGCGCTTGCCACGCTGCGATCGCTTTGTTGTGGAAGAAGGCTCCTTCTTCTGTCACCTTGGCCGCGACCATCTGCTCCGGCGAGTCCACCGCCAAAGACCGGCAGCCACGCCTCGTTCTCCCACACGGCGCCTACTCGCCGAGGCTCGCTTGCCGCAGCGGCCCGCCCACGACGGCGGCACGGTGGAGTTCGCCACTCCGCTGTCCAACGCACGAGATCGCGCCGACGCCTACCACGGCGGCGAGCCTCTGCTTCTGCGTACCATGGGCGACCTCCTCGGTGGCGGCGGTCCTCGAATGGCGCGGTGCGACCTCGGCGGAGCACCTCGCCACAGATTTACGGCGAGCCTCGTTCGCGCCGAGGCGGAGAGCAACGCGGCATGGCGTGCCGCGATGCAGGAGGAGATGGACGCCGTCGAGCGAAACAGGACGTGGGAGCTGGCCGATCTTCCAGCCGGCCACCACGCCATCTCTCTCAAGTGGGTCTTCAAACTCAAGAAAAACGAGGCTGGAGAGGTGATCAAGCACAAGGCGCGTCTCATGGCACGAGGCTTCGTCCAGCAGGAGGGAGTCGTATATAGCCTAACAATCAATCTCTAACTAAGACTCCTGAAGGGATACGAATCTAGCCTGCCAAATACCCGGAAGGGGTATCCTATACTATCTCTTAATTGATAAGCAATAAATCAAGTCTTTCCTGATTTGGATCAACCAGTCGTAGATGGAAAGATATCCTGCTGCTTGTCTGATTCAGATGAACCAGACGTAGATGGAAGGGTCCTGGTTGCTTGCGCCTCCTGTAGTATTTTCCCCACATGACAGACTTATGAGTGACCCTTCTATTTTAGTGGCCTTCACTAGTTTGGACAATTGTAAACCGATTATTCATATTCTCCTTTCCAAAACTGAAGTTTTATCTTTGGGAGTGAAGGGAACGGGTCATGTTTGGTAGTCTTGTCATGTTAGGAACTAAGATATCGCCTTTTTTCCCAATCTACAGGTGACTGCAACTCCAGATCTTATGCTGGGATATTTAGATTTCTTCCTTGGGGGAGATGAGAAAAGGCCTGATCTTCCACCTCGTCTTCGTCAAAGGTTTCCAATGTCCTTGATCTTTGGTGGTGATGGAAGTTACATGGCTCCATTTTCACTTCATAGTGACAGTGTGCTCACTAGTCTTATGAGCCAGGTATGATCTTAAGATCTTTCAAACTGCAATACTGCATTGTTCATGTTCTGAAGCTTCTCCTTAGAGCTTCATGTTATATCCATTACAGGCTGTTCCCTCATCGATATGGCACCATCTTGTAGCTGGATTGAATGCTCAGTCGCGTTTGGTTCGATGTGGAAATCTTAAAGCAACATTTCTTCCTGTCCTCAACTGGCTTGAAACTCATGCAAATCCTGCTTTGGGAGTGAATGATGTCCATGTTGATCTTGCCTGGTTCCAAGCTACAGCATTAGGGTATTGCCAACTTGGTCTTGTCGTTTATGCTGTTGAAGGAGAACCGGTGGCTGCTGAACTTGATGGTATCCCTGGAATTAAAATAGAGCAACATTCACCGTGAGTTATAAATTATGTTGGTCCTGAGCATTTGCCATTTTTCTTGTTAATCATCATTTATTCCTAATGATTTATTGCATCATTCAGGGTGCAGAACATGCTTGCTGATACTCAACTAGACCACTCAAGGATTAAGGACGCTCCTATGTATAAAAGGATTACCGGCGGAATTCTCGACAGTAATAGCTTAAGGACACTTAAAGACAGGAGAGATCTGTTTTACCCGTTTTCTCTTATCTTGCACAATACTAAACCAGTTGGGCATCAGGTTTTCCTCTTCCCTCATTTGAACTTATAGAGTGATTATGATTGAATTTATGACATTTTGTACTTATCATATTCTGTTATTAACTGCAGGATCTTGTTGGCTTAGTAATCTCAATCTTGCTTCTTGCGGATTTCAGCTTAGTGTTGCTTACTTTTCTCCAGCTATATTCATACTCTATGGCTGATGTTCTCTTAGTTTTGTTTGTTCTTCCTCTTGGGATACTGTCGCCTTTTCCTGCTGGAATAAATGCTCTTTTTAGTCATGGACCACGGCGGTCAGCAGGCCTTGCTCGTGTATATGCATTGTGGAACATTACTTCACTGGTCAATGTAGTAAGTATGCTCTGCCCATCTGCATTTCTTTGTTACATGTTTATTTGTGTCTACATTGTATTCAAAATATTGGAGAACTCTGTAGTTAGCATTGGCCTAGAGGCCCACTACTATTAATGTCTGCAATGGTATTTGCTTGTCTGTATCAAGTTTTACTTTTATTATCTTCATAACCTTCTTCCCATCCATGTTCAGGTTGTGGCTTTCGTATGTGGTCTTGTACATTATAAGTCGTCAACCAAAAGACATCCAAGCACGCAGCCATGGAACCTGGGAACGTAAGTCTCATCTCCTTGCCAGTCCGCAAGCATTTTTTTTAGAACTCTATGCAATTAGGCTATCAACACATCCTTTTGCCTGCCTTGTCTTCATCCTCTTGTTTTTTTTTGCACTTGTTGAAAGTTGAAACTGTATGCAGGGATGAAAGTGGTTGGTGGCTCTTCCCTACTGGACTCATGTTGTTGAAATGCATCCAAGCAAGGCTTGTTGATTGGCATGTCTCTAATTTAGAGATTCAAGACCGCGCAGTGTATAGTAATGACCCAAACATATTTTGGCAGTCATGACATTTGGTGTAACTGGGGTGCTTTTGGCAGCTTTTTACAACTCGAATTTTTGGGAGTTGATAAAAGGAAAGTGGGGGACAGCACGGCCTTCCTTTATTGACCTGGCCAAAGAAGCAACTACAGTGGTTATAGATGCATACTTCGGCGACCCTCGTTTATTATGTGCAGTCACAACCTGTGTTTTGTTGTATATATAAAGGTGTACTTGATCCATTCTTTGTAGGATTTAGACACCATAGAGTTATAAACAATACTTAAGCTAACTGAAGGGACTGGGGGAGATGTGATTTGGTTGCTGCTGCTGCTGCTCCCTTGCTGCTATTATTGCCCTTGCCTCTTGATGTTGAGCTGGGCAGGGCATTAAATGTGAATTTTTTTGTTCTATCTGATTGGATGACACAAGAACTAACATGCCTGATGCCTCATGGTTTTCATTAACACATAGAAAGGTTGATACTATCATGTTGTGACAAGATGCTGTGTTGCGCTTTTGGATGTTTTTTAGTTGCATCGATTCGGTATCTCACTTCCACAGGCTGTTTATTTCCTGTGTTGTCTCGTGACGTTTTTTTCAGAGAAAACTGAAGATAAGTGAATACGGATAAATTGAAAGGCGGGAACTGAACTGACACTTTTGAAATTCTTGCGGGAGGAATAATTCCTTTCCCATACCTGTATGCTCGCATTGTTTGTTCGGACGTATATATTGTGGGATCCCTCCATCCTGTCAGATGTTCCGATTTTGATCCTACGTAGGATCATAGCCAGGTTGTACCGTTGTACCATATAAAATGACAGTTCAAATCTTATAATGTGATTCATAATTTTCGATGTACGATTACATCATGGTTCTACAATTTGGTCCTCGATAATGGTCTTTCAGAAGAACAAAAAAGAACAAGCAACCATTTTCATGAGTTCGTGTTGTTGGCATGTTGCCGCTTAACTCTACTACTGCTCATGTAGCTTGCTAGGATCCGATTGCAATTAGTCTGGTAACGCTACGCGGCCAGGACTCCGAGCGATTACGTTACGTCGTGACGCGTCCCCCGCCACGGATATTAGCAGCACATCGCAACCGCCTCGGCGCCACCAACCAGTCCCACCTCGCAACTCCCACGCTCGCGATCACCGCCTCCTCGCACGCCGAAAACCTAGCGCCGCCTCGCCCTCGCCGCGCATCCGCGAGACCGGAGCCCGACATGCCGGTCTCCTCCTCACTCGCCGCGCGCCTCGGCTCCGGTACCGCGCCGGCGCCCTCGCCCGCGCGGTGGAGCCCTTACGCCCGCCCCTCTGAACCCCGCGGCGACGGCGGCGGTGCCAAGGCCTGCCGCCCTCCTCTCCGCCTCGACTCCGCGACGGTGAGGCTCCTCGGGCCCGCGCGGAAGGCAGCAGCCTCCAGATCGAGTTGGCGTGCGGAGGCCGCCATGTCCGATGTTGCAGCCCCTACACAACGGCGGCGTAGAGACGAGAAGCCGAAGCCGAAGCCAGCGGAGAGAGACGAGGAGCCGCCCGTCGAGGAGAGCCGTGGCGGCGGCGGTTTCGCCTTCCTCTGCACCCTCGCTGGACACACGGAGGTGCGTGTTTACCCTGCCCTATGCAAACTCGCATTATTGTAACGCGCCCGCGGTTCCAATGGGATACTGTGTTGTGAGAGATCTGCGACATGTTACATCGCTAGTTGTGATGGGCTCTTATGGTGATCCTCGAATTCCGCAGGCTATCAGCGGGATCTCTCTGCCGCTGGGGTCCGACAAGCTCTACTCCGGCAGCGCCGACGGCTACGTTCGCGTCTGGGACTGCAACTCTGGAAAGGTAGCTGGGCTCTCCGCTCTCGGCACTCCCCTCAGATTCTTTATGCACGATTCAACTTGGGGTTGCATCTGCGTCAATCCCTCCGTTGCCTGTGGTGGTTGATGTGCTGCCCGTGTGATCAATTGGGGAGTTCATCTGCTTGATTGTGGTGGTCGATGTGTCGGTGGTTCAATTCGGGTTGTTCTTTGCACATCTGTGGTAATCAACATGTTGGACTGATTGTTCTCGGGGGCTCTTCGCGTGTTTGTGGTGATCACTGCCCATGATCAGTTTGAGAGGCCATCAGGCTGGTTGACTGACAAGCAAGGGGCTCTCTGGGATTACAGTTCTTGTCTCATTGGCCGATGATCTGATGATCATATGTTTTGGTAAGAAAATTAATAGTGAGAAAAAAGGACAAAGTAAACAAAAGAAAAAAAAAAGGAGAGATAGAGAGACAACATTTTTGGGAAGAGGATTCAAAAAAGAGGAGGAAATCGGGAAAAAAGATTGTTGTCTAGCAGACAAAAAAAAAGAGAGGAAACAATTCTAATCTGTTATCATATTGCCTTTTTGTTCTTAATGTTTCTGCGATAGTGTGTTGATGTCATCAAGATGGGAGGCAAGGTTGGCTGCATGATTACCCACGGCCCATGGGTATTTGTTGGAATCCCAAAATCCGTGGAGGTAATATTCTGATTTCATTGATTCTAGTGGGAATATATGTCCACTTTGTGTTAGTATATATATGGTGGTTTTAGTATTAAGTGTTGAACTGTTGATCTTGATTGGTGCAATGACTTGTAGGCGTGGAACACACAGACAGGGATGAAACTAAGTCTTCAGGGGCCTTCTGGGCTGGTTTGTTCCATGACTATCAAGAATGAGATGCTGTTTGCTGGCACGGGGGATGGTCGCATCATGGCTTGGAATTTTCCTGCTAAGGAGAGCAACTTTGAACTGGTGGCAATCATCAGTGGCCATGAGCGTCCTGTGATTTCACTTTCTGTCTCCGCAACAAGGCTTTACTCTGGTTCACTTGACAAAACCATCAAAGTATGAAAATGCTGCAAGACTTCTGCTTATTTATATTGACTACTAAATATTATGTTTATATCTGACATATTCTTGCTATTTATCAGGTATGGGACCTTAAAACTCTGAAGTGTGTCCAAACACTCTGTGAGCATAAAGCTGCTGTAACATCCGTGCTTTGTTGGGATCAAAAGTTACTATCTTGTTCTCTGGACAAGACCGTAAAGGTCTGGGCTGCTTCAAAGTCTGGAAACCTTCAAGTGATATATACCCATGCTGAGGAGCATGTAAGTTCTGCACTCTTGCTTACGCTGTACCAGTAATTCCACCATTGTTATTTTCTCAAAACTTAATTGCAATTTCAAACATGAATGCTTATATTAGCTACAAATTCGTGTGTTTATCTTGTGTTGAATGCTATTATGATAGTATACGCATTTTGTTTGGTTGAACACTATAAACTGTTTCTGTTAAATATCTATGGCATCTGTAATCTGTACTTCTTTTGGTGCAGTAACTACTAAGTACTAACTAAACGATATTAAGGCTAAGAATTAGGGTGCAACCTTTGCTGTTTGCTAAATGTAGTCTTAGATTAAGGTAATAATATTCTGGTAAATGTGAGTACTGGCTAAACTTCAGCAAAAAAAGCTATGATAATGTGTAAAATCATTTATTGAGATTGCTATACTGATCATTGAACTTTCTACATGTAGTACACTGTTTGTTACTTAACTTTGGGTTTCCTCTCTTTTATTCATAAAATTTTGCTTGATATGTGCTACTGCATTGAGCAGCTTCTGTCTGTTATCAATTGACGGCACAAATCGCAATACTTCTGTAGTCACAATTACTTCTCTAAAATCAAGTGGAAGATATTTGCTCAGAGTTGTTTAGTTGCCACAGTTGGTCTTATGTTATTGCTGTCAATTCATGAAGGCCTTCATTGTTGGAAGTTGGAATTCCATCTGCATTCACCATTCAGTCAAGCAATATAGTTCCCACACGGTCTTTGAATAAAGTGCAGCATCGACATGCTGAAACCTCTCCATGTACAGCTGTCCCTAGGCCCTGTTATCAACTGGTAACTGTATTGTATGAGTGGTGGTCGGTGTTCTTGGTCTGCTACTCTTCTGGGAGTTTTTCTTTTATCTGGTGAACAGTGAAAATAAAGAACCTGATAGAAGTTTTCTTGGTTGGGAACTTCAGATGGTTGCCATATCAGTCTGCTCAGCTCATCTGTTTTCCCTGAAGAGTATTAGAGTTAGGGAGTATCGTATAATTGAGAAAACAAGACTAACGGAAGTGTATCAGTGACCGACAACAGAATGGTTAACACAATCTGCACATAGCCAGAACTAACGACATTGCCTCAGAATAACCTGTTCTTCCAAATTCCGGATACAGTTCTGTATTATTTTTTTGGCCCAGTATTGTATGAACTGTCTACACCTGTATGTTTGTCTTCCATTGTACTATACTTTTTTTGGGTGGTACTCTAAATTCACATGTTTGTACATTCACTTTTACAAGTTCTATCGAGCTCTTGCGCAAGATAATCTAAAAAAAATAAAAACTGGTGTTGCTTGGTTATGGAAATCATACAAGTTCAATGAATGTACATTTTTTCCACCAAGTAAAATTTTCCTTGCATGAGAATGGTTTGTTTTTGAACTTCTCCTTCCAACAGTTTCTGTTGTCTCTCTGTTGCTAAACCTGCAGTTGCCTTCTGTTGCAGGGATTGCGCACGCTCTTCGGCATGCACCGTGTTGGAAAGACGCCAGTTCTGTTCTGTTCCCTCCACAACAGCAACCGCGTCCGCTTGTTCGACCTGCCATCGTAAGTGCACCAAAAATCTGTCAGTTACACTACATGAACCAACCATCTGCTGACCTGCAGCCTGCAGGCGTTGGGGCCACTGCTTCCTTACTGAAAAGAGTTCCACTTTCGGTTGGCCTTGGTCTTTCTTCAGGTTCGACGAGATGGGCAAGCTTTCCTCCGAGAAGGAAGTGAGGACCATCGAGCTCGCAGCCGGCGGGCTGCTCTTCACCGGAGACGACGCCGGCGAGCTGAAGGTGTGGAGGTGGGCGCCCCAGGACCAGGAACCCGGAACACCGGCGCCTGCATAAACATCAGTGCAGTGTCGTCGAAGCTTGACTGTTCCTGTCATGCATGAGCTCCGTCACTGTAGTTATGTAAATTACGGCAGCTCTGAAATGCTGATGTAAACAGTTCGCCATTTCTGAGGCCTGACGAGCAATCCTGATCCGTGTTCCCATGCTGCTGCTCCATAACTGCCGATTGAGTTGCGTGCCATGACGTCAAATAGATGTGTAGCATAGCGTCTATATTCCCAAATAAGCGACCGCCCATGTAGAACTTTTTTTATTAATTAATTCTTTTTTAAATTTTATTTTAACGTTAAGCCTATGCAAACTTTATTTCTAATTCTTACTCCTTTGGTCACATTATTATTTATGGTATGACAAAACAATATTGCTATGCTAACTTTTTGTCACGCCACTGGTGATATGATCAAATAACAATGTCACATCACTCGTGACAAGAGCTTGTCCAGATATGACTGTTTGGTTACGTCACGGGTAGTGGTGTGATTAAAGATGTCAGAATTGAAAATAAAGTTCGTAGATTAACTTTAAAATAAAATTAAAAAAAGGTTGATTAATAAAATTTTTTTCCCCATGTACGTAGGTATGTACGTCAGAAGGGGGTGGCAAAATGGATCTGCATTACCAAGCGTGTAGCTTGCGAAGACAATGCCGTGTAACATCACTGCCTAATTCCCGTAGACGGTAGACCCCAATCTTTTGTAACAAACACGCCCATAGATTCGCCCATGGTAATGTTCCCCCCGTGACATGATCCTCGATTTCTATTAAAAAAATGCAAATTGATGAGTTTGGTGTTTGCCTTCTTTCTTTTGCTTGTTTGGTCAATATGTTGTCGCTACTTTATTTCTGCTAAAGAATATTGAGGATATTACTTCATTCAATCAAATGATAGGCTCAAGCCTGTGATTGCGTACATGTGATGGTAACTAATAATCTATGAACGCCTTTTTTCAGGTCAACAGTGTTGCTTGGCTTTTTTTTTTTTTTTGCGAGGAACAATGTTGCTTAGTTTTGCTTAATGATTTTCTCTACAAATAGTAGTAGTCAACGGGGTAGTGCATGCATGTGGTAAATGCTGACAAAATAAGCAAATGTCTTGGTCAACCATTGTACTCCCTCCATTGCAAATTATAAGATAAATTTAATTTGGGTGGGCACAAGGATTAAAAAGTTATAAAATGAAGATAAAGTGTAGAGAAAATGACTGTCTTATCCATGCTTAAATACCTTATAAATAGGGGAGAGAATAGTATGTGATAGACTTATAAATGCAGGAAAGAGAAGGGGCGATGAATGAGGGCAAACAAGGAAAAGTGCCAATAAATTCACATGCATACCTTATATATATATATTTGCAACAATATGAAGAAAATTATATACCGCGTAAAAAGAAAGGGAAGGAGTACTTAGCAGCCGACTTACAAATGACTCAGCACCTTAACTATCGAGCTAATGTCAATTAGTTACGTAATGGCCATGTATCTTTACTATTATAAAAGAAGTACTTGGTGGTGATGGTAAGTCTGCTATGTACCTCTCCAACTTCTGCAACCTTTGGAATTGATGAGATCTTTTGTGAGTAGATGTGTGCACAAGCATATGTTATTAAAAGGATCTTCTGTGGATAATTAGATCACCTATGCATATGGTTTGTGATAATGCTCTTTGTGACTTGTTGATAGGACACGGATTATATATGCAACTTTTAGATATAGGGATAATTACCTTATGTATATTGATTTTTCAAGTTTATAACTTATATATATTTATTCGAGATCTGCTGCAACGCAGGCACTCGACTTGTTTCAAACAAATGCCAGTGCCATCCAGGGATCCAAAAATCGGTCAAACCGGATTTACCGGTGGGGGCCGGTAGGAATACAAACCGGCAAAAAAAACCGATTTTGATGAATTTTATCAAAAAAAAAATCGAATTTGCTTGAATATTGTTCGAATTTAATTTTTTAAATTTAAAATCAGAAAATATCTTCTTCTTTTTTTTGGAAAATTTTGATCAAAATTAGCTAAAATTTTCCGATTTTCGGCCTTGCTAGTCTTACCGGCCAACCCGGTAAAAAAATCCCTGGTGCCATCTAAAGAAACATGTCTCGATGTGTGTGGAACTAAAGAAATCCAATTTCAATTTAATAGAAACGATACCTCTATTACAAGTGACGGTATCTTTCTTGGAACATGAGATGCAATTTCCCCTTATTTCCTGTTGCGAATTAGCTGTCTCGTTGCCAACGTTCAACAACGCCATGATTGCAACCACGAGATTAATCGGACACACGAACAATAATGAAGAACAAGAATTGACATAAAGTTAGGAGAACAAGTGCTTTTTACTCCTTCAAACTTTACAAAAAGTCCACTTAATATACTTAACTACAAAACCAGGTATTTAAGCTCCAAACTTACAAAATCTAGTTAATTTACACCCTAATACAGTTTTAGATGATGGTTTTGATGATATGGATCCCACTCACGGTAGTTTTTGCCATATTGGTAGCCATATCATTAGGGTTTGCTAACAAGGATCCAACTGAAGGAGGTTGACATCCACGTTGTCGACCTCTTTCTTAGTCCCCTCTCTCTCCATTCTCTTTCTTCTCGTCATCCTCCCTCCTCTCATTTGGATCACCGTAGGCAAAAACTGATGGCATAACTGTCAACATGGTAAAAATCACTCTTGGTGGGATCATGTCTGCAAAACCGCTAAGTTGGCCCTTATTTTATAAGTTTAGGGGTTTAAATATCCGGTTTTATAGTTTAGAGAGGTTTAGTAGACTTTTTGCAAAATTCAGAGGATATAAAATAGACCTACTCAAGAGATGTAAATGATCCCCGTAGCCTTCTCTTTATTAGATTTGTTCAGCGGTACGATCAGAGAGGGGTGCCTATCCATCTACATGTGAGAAGTCTCGCTTATTTGGCTCCTAACTGGGAGATAAGTATTCTAAACCCAACAGGCGCGTTTTGATAAGTACACAACAATATTTTCCATCGCATGGCTTTTCCCCCCTGAAGTACCTTGTGATTAATCATCTATAGATTTTGAGAGAGTAATCATATAAAAATTAAGTGCTAAACAACTCCAAATTAATCCAAGAGAGTATATATATTTATATGAGTTAGTAGTAATTAGTTGAAGATGTCTTGGCCGGGGGAGAGCAGCTTCTTGGGGTCGTACTTGTCCTTCATCTCCACGAACCGATCCCACTTGCCGCCGAAGTGCCGGACCCAATCGCCGCGGCTCGTGTAATGCGGCAGGTACTCCTTGTACCCGATCCCGGCGAGGTCGCAGAACCGCAGTATCTGCCGGTTCTGAGCCTCCAGCCGCATCAGGTCGTTCGCCACCGACGAGAAGAGCAGCGACACGACGTAGAACACGTCCTCCGCCGGCGTCACCGCTGACATGCCGTCGTCCCACCTGAAACCGAGTCACGGAGCGAATCAGAGACGAGTCTCAGTCAAGTACGGTCTGATACACCGAGTCACTCACTGATACATGCATGTTCGTATCTACGTACCATTCTACAGAGAGAGAGAGAGAGATGGAATTAATTATAAGTGTGTACGTACTTGGATCTGTTCACTGGGTACACGATGAGAGGCCCGGCAATGTCGGTGCCCTGGAGGATGCCCCTGAAGACGCCGCGGTCGAAGTCGGCGATGCGCGACCGCGGCACGAACATGTTGACCCAGGGGTGCGGGACTCGCCACAGCCCGACCTTGTCCAGCGCCACCTCCTCGCCGTGCACCCGGTCGAGGAACTCCACGTAGGACGCGTCGCGCACGAACGAGAACCCCTTTTCGAAGCTGAGCTCGTCGAGCACCGACTTGAGCTCCGGATCCACCGATGCAGCCGTGGCATTGTCGTAGTTCAGGGTCGCCTCGATGCTGTACACGGCGGTGGCCTTCTTCTCCGCGGCGAGCGCGACGATCCTCGCAACGTCGGCGTCGGAGAAGAACCCCGTGCTCTTCAGCCCGGCGGCGAGGCTGTGGTTCACGTACACCGACCCCTCGACGTAGCTCATCGGCCCGAACGAGCAGTCCGGCCGGGCTGCGACGAGCCGCTCCTGGTCGGCGGTGAAGACGGCGAAGTCGGTGTAGACGAGCAGCACCCACCGCACCCTCGCCGGCGCCGGCTCGAGAGCGATCCGGGCGCGGGTGATGACGCCGAACTGGCCCAGCCCGCCAAGGATGGCGTCGAACAGGTCCGAGTTGAGCGCCTTGGAGCACGTCACCATCTCCCCGTAGCCTGCACGGGGCGCGCACGCGTTGCACCGAGTCAACGCAAGGCGCAGCATAGAGTAGTACTACTGCTCCCTCCCTCCAGTGCATAAAAACAATCCGCTTCGGATGACGTGCAGTTAAATTTTGAAAACTTTAGTTATTAATATCTTTTCAAATATTTAAATTAAATATATAAAAGTCATGTGTGTAAATTCGTCTCGAAAAGTACTTTTATAATATTATAATTTTGTTGGGTTTTACAAATAATTACGATAGTAATTAGTGGTCAAAGTTGTATTTTGGAGATCATGTCAATGTTTAAAACGATTTGTTTTTGTGATTTGTGAATACGAGGGAGTATTAGAGTATAGTAATTAACTTAGGAAAATATCAAAGTCAACGCATCGTTGCGAGCCAGCAAATGTAATTAAAGACGTCGACGCCGGCCGCGGATTAGTTATAGTTGCGAGTTGCACCTGAACGAGCTAGCGATCGATTGCGCTGTGTGGTGTACGTAATCGGAAGCGTTGCTTGGTAGAGTGGTCAGTGGCGCATGGATATTGTGTCTGTGTGTGGCGCGCACGTACCGGTGATGACGTCCAGCTCGTACACGTTGGATATCTGGGGGCCGTGCCGGAACGCCTGGCCGCTGACGCCGGCGTTGGAGAGCGTGCCACCGACGGTGAGGTGGAGGTAGTCGGTCCACGACCGCGGCGCTACCCCGCGCTCCAGCGTCGCCCGCAGCACGTCGATCCACAGCTGCTCGCCGCCGGCGTCCACGTACCGTCCGACCGCCGACACGTTGATGCGCGCGGCCGACGACGACAGGGACGGCATGTGGACGACCACGCCGCCGGGGGCGAAGGCCTGCCCCATGACGGAGTGGCCGCGGCCTCGGAACGAGACGGTGAACGGCCACCCGGGGGTGGAGTACGCGGCGCGCAGGAGCGCGGCCACGTCCCCCGGGGCCGCCGGGAAGAGCACGGCCGCCGGGAGCGCCGTCGTGATGTTGCCGAAGTCGGTCGAGGCCGGCACGGTGGCATTGGGGTCAGTCCGGAGCTTGCCGGCCGCGGCGAGAGCGCCGAGGTCGCCGGGGAGGTCAGAGGGCGCCGGCCATGGATGACTACCGCCATACGCGCCGTGTGCATGAGACGAGGTGATCAGCGCGACCAACAACACGTAAACCACCGCCATTACGTGTTTAAGCTCGTTAATTTGCGAGAGAGATGATGTGTTGCCAGTGTTGTTAATTAGCTTGTGGTGTTTGCACTCTGCATTTGCACCCATTTATATAGGAGATCATTCGAGCAAGAACTTTTTTTATTAATTAAAATTTTTTGAATTTTATTTTAAAGTTGAACCTCGACGCAGTTTATTTCCAATTCTGACCCTTTTGGTCATGTCACGGGTAGTGACGTGACAAAATAACACTATCACGCAACGTTTTCTATTATTTGGCCAGAGAAAAGAAATACCTGTTTGTTTCTGTGGTTACGTATGATTGTGTAGATATACGTAGCTGTGTGCCTGCGTGTGTATAATGTACTGATCATACATTCATACTGGATTATTGGGTCTTTTTGTCGTCTAGTTACTGCAGGGCGGCTGTCTGACCATTTGGACAAAATATAGGGTTTGTCTATACATAATTCAACTGTTTTCGCTCTAAAAAACTGTCACATTTTGAAAATTTATTTACAACTTCATTATACATAAATTACAGTAAATTATTTATGTAATTTTGATTCTTGGTTACTGTAATTATTCTAGAAAGTCTTAATAACTCATATTTCCATCACATGATTCAAAATCTCGCATGTACTTTGAGAGGTTGAACAAAAACAAAGACAAAAAAATTACAACTCCATTATACATAAATTACAGTAAATTATTTATGTAATTTTGGTTCTTGATCACTGTAATTATTCTTGAAAGTCTTAGTAACTCATATTTCCATCACATGATTCAAAATCTCACATGTACTTTGAGAGGTTGAGCAAAAACAAAGACAAAAAAAATTATATACCAACAAAAAATAGCAGTGTAGTGAATCCGTTATATTCTTCACATGTACTTTGAGAGGTTGAGTAAAAACAAAGCTATACTGAGCAAAAGACACCACCAGGACTCACTCACCACGACACCGAAAAAGACGACAAAGCTCCCTCACAAGTTTAGAATGGAATTTCGATCCGGCCGGCCCCATGCGTATGCATGCAAGCTCAACTCGATCAACTGGTTTCCCTTGCTAAACTAGCCTGCCCCAAGCTGCAGCATATGCAGATGCTCATGGCCTCATACTGTATGTACGTGCGTGGCTTGCTAGTTACTAACTTGTGGCTAGCTTGCTGCTTACTAATAGTTCCTTGCTACGCCTGACGACCGATGTAGAAAAATGACTGTATTGTATGAAAAAAACCGTCGACAGATATTTAGCGATTTCCATATAAATAGGGTTCGTCTATACAAGATGGACTGTTTTCTCAGCCCAAAACAGTGAAATTTTAGTTCATTTACAATTTTATTATACATAAATTATAATAAATTATTTATGTAATTTTTGTTCATGGTCACTGTAATTATTCTCGAAAGTCTTAATAACTCATATTTCCATCACATGATTCAAAATCTAACATATACTTTGAGAGATTGAGCAAAAACAAAGGCACAAAATGAAATTTTATACCGACAAAATACAACAATGTGGTGAACCGTTATGTTCCAAAGAAAAAAATCATAATAAATTCGAACTCAATTCAACGTATGAGAAGAAGTGCAAATCTTAAAGCATATCGAACCGTTATGTTCCGAAGAAAAAAATCATAATAAATTCGAACTCAATTCATCGTATGAGAAGAAGTGCAAATCTTAAAGCATATCGAACGGATAAAAATTTGACTATTTTAGCAAAAGGAAATAGTCAAATGTTGTTTAGCAAAACCGATATAAATATACCTCTCTTTATAGCGCCTAGAATCGGTTTCGATTCTTGGCCAATCGCGTGCGAGCTGTTTTCTGGTCGTCCGATCGCAGCCAGCGCACCAGTGTGCTCTCGAGTCTCGAGGTAGTAGTAGCTTACAAGTTACAATAATACTTAGCACTGAATTGTTTTTAGCTTTCATGTAACTTTATCTCGTCTTGACATTCATAAACAGCGTTGGAGAAAATGACAACAAATTGGCAACAATTCTAGTTGATTGTGACATACTGATCAATAATTGCCTCATTTACCTGAGACAATTGCGTACATCTGTTTGCAATGAGCTGAGGTGGCTGCATGCCAAGATTAATTCTCAGAGGCAAGTGTGGAGGTTTCTAAATGCAAAGCGAGTGCGCCCATCAGTATTATCCACGTTTAATGGAGGCAAACGTTTTATACAATGATGTTTGCTTAACTGTGCAAACTGCGGAGGTGTCTGAGTCTGACAAAATTTATCTTGTCCATTCTGGTAAAAGTAAAAAAAAAATGTTGAAGATGTGGGAATATATAGAAATAACGTCCAGTTTGACGCTTCTGTTGTTTTCTCCCAATATAAAGATGAACCTAGGCAGTAAGACGAAGGAACTACCTCAGCAGACACGGCGTTAATCAACGTACTACGGACATGCTAGAAATTCCGTTTCTTCACAGGAATTTTCTGCTTCAGACTTGGACAAACGTCCCGTAGTTAACTTCACTGCTAACTACCGTGCTGCTTTAACTCAAAATACACGGCTTGATTTATTTAATTTCAGGAGAGCACAGCAAAACAGTTCGGACTTCTGCAGCTTCAAGACCAGAGAAATTGATGGGATCAACGCCTGAGGCTGAGACCTTCTTTGGACGCAGTTAATTTGGCACCTTGCAATATAACGACCACACACTGACACACACCACACCCAGAGGGAGGTGTGTGTGTCTACATCGACTCAGAACACAGTTACGCGACAACAGTAGCATCTAGTTTATTTCTTTAGCTTGTTACAAAAAAGAGAGAGAATACTCAATATAACAAAAAGAAATAAGCTTTTTAGTATCTAGTTTATTTTTTAGCTTGTTCCTAAAAGAAGAGAGAGTACTCAATCTAATAAAAAGAAATAAGCTTTTCAATGGATTGTTTCTTTTCTTAGGTTGTTACTAAGAGGAGAGAGAGTACTCTATCTAGTAAAAAGAAACAAGTCTTCCAATGGATTGTTTCTTGAGCTTGTGTCTAAGACTTTAATTGCTACAAATATGCATGATTCTTGATGATCAATAATGAAGTACAACTTTGTGGTCTATATGTTTTAGCTCATTTATCATATCAATAATGAAGTCGGGCTGCACAAATAATCTGGTGGATATTTTGCTTTAAGACAGTGAGACCCACAAAACGCGTTTTTAGGTAACAAGTAAGTCTCCAATAGAGTATTTGGTTGTTTCTTGTGTCTTGGTATTAACAATTTGCTAGTTTCTTCATCTAGAAACAACCTCACCTTCTCTCCTCACATTCTCTCCTCCACATCACCTAAATGCTGATGTGGCAACCCCTTAGTAACAGCTGATATGGACTGTTGCTACAAGTGTGCATGAGTACAACTTTAATTGCTACAAGTGTGCATGAGTACAACTTTAATTGCTACGAGTTTTTAGGTAACAAGTAAGTCTCTAATAGAGTATTTTGTTGTTTTTTGTGTCTTGGTATTAAAAACTTGCTTGTTTCTTCATCTAGTAACAAACACATATTTTCTTCTCACCATTTTTTCTTCACATCATCTAAATACTGATATGCTTATCCTTTAATAACTGTTGTAGATGCTCTCACGGCACATTCAGAGCACAAGGCTTTTAGTAATGCATAACGTAGCAGCCTCACGGATCATGGTATCATTGACCGTTCTAAAGTATGCTGTTACGCATACGTACAGCGATCTTGGAAACATACCTCTCACACGCACCAAAGCAAAGCAGTAGTAGCGTGTCAGGCTTCCAAATGTATGCTATTGCTAGCTCCATGATATGTACAAGCATATCTGCACAGACTGCATGCTATATATCCTAGCTAACTGTAGCACACATGTGTAATTAGTTATCCGCTATTTAACATACGTGTCTGCTTGCTAGCGCATCATGTGGCAAAAAAAACCACAACTTTTGGCAACTCGCTAGAAAAAGCCTATAATTAGCGGCTTCGAGGGGTGTTTCGGAGTTACTTGGTTAGCATCATGTGTTGTGGGTTAGTCGATTCAGATTTGAATTCTTTCTTTTTAAATACGTTATGTGAGACGATAAATTTTATCCTTCCACGCTAGTGTTTTTCTTAATTAGTAGTGACTCCTCGAAATCCCGGTTTGCCCTACCGTTTAAATGGCTTCCTACCGCATGACTTCCTCCTCTGCGCTAGCTTGCGAGAAAAGTGTTGCTTTAATTACATAATAAAATGTGTGTATATAGGGTATGCAGTTATGCACAATAATATCTTAATTGGTTTTGAGGTAAATTAAGAATCGACTATCCACGTGTTTGATTTCGATGGCTTAGTTTGCGCTTTGAAAGAGGTCGGTAGTCGATCGAAAGCAATTGCGTAACGAAATGTGAAAAAGGAACGTCTACTGCTGTGCATTAAGTTAGGCATGCACATGTTTTGAAAGAAATTGGTGCTTCAATTCAATTCTACCCAGTAAGCCAGGTACACTGTCCTAGATGATCTTCCACGAGATCCTGCTGTATCTTGGCAAGATCTTTCAGGACGACCATATGAATCGAAGACCGGGCATGCATGCAGGACTTGGCCATGTCCTAGATGGATTACCGTCTATTGCTTGGTTATGCGTACGTGCATACGTCCCTAATTTGGTTTGAAGCCAACAGATAACAAAACAAAATTAATAGTGTCAAATCGGATTCTGTATAATTTTTTTGGTTTGATATTTGCTAAAATTTCGATATCCTAGTACGTTTGCTTGTCGAATTTTGGTCGATTCATGGACGACGTCGACCAAAATCCATAGCCAACTTTTTTTCTCATGCAATTGGTAGGGTCAAGTTTGGTATGCACTGAATACTGATGGACCAAATAAACCCACATGCATGCATGTGACTTCTAGATTAAAAAGACCGGGGTGTTTGCTTCGCTTAATTTCTTTTGTTATAATAAATTTGACGACATTTGTTCCTGCATATATATGGTAGCCATCAATGTCGTCATTTGCGAGATTCGCTGAGGTATCGTGCGAGACCTTGATTGGCGCCAAAGATCTGCCTAGATTTGCATCTCCCATGATCACCGAGTACTAAGAGACAGGAATGGAAAATGGTAAAGGATAATTCGTTTTATTCAATATTCGTATCCGAGAAAACGTAAATGTGGTAAGTAAAATCCGCACTCGAATGAAAAACAAATATTATCTTGGAAAAAATAGATAGTATTCATATATGTATCCGTATCCGTATTCGGTGTTATTCGTATCCGAGAAAAAAAACCCGGATAGTATCCGGAAAAAACGAATACGAATACTATCCGTTTTTTTCCGAATACGAACACTATCTGTTTTTTTCGGATATGAATACGATTACATAAATTTGTTCTACCGAGATTTATCACAAAAGTTGTAGGATATTCACATTCGACCGAATTGAGTACATATTCGATTCGAATTCGTAATCGTTACGATATTCGATTTGTATTCGAGAATATTCGAATTCGTATACATGTTTGTTTTAAAAAATATGGATTCATATTCGATCCGTTTCCATGCCTAGTGAGAGGTAATTAGCCAGCTAATAAGGTCTTACAGGTTCGACAGTTGGGACTGTGACCTGGAACTTCAATTCTTCCTGACATGTTTGATACGGGTCCTTAATTAGCTTTGCTACAACCAATAGATTTAGAAGGGCGTCAGGGGCTGCAAAGTTGAGACGAAGAACGCGAGAGGAGGACGTCGCGTGACCATGAGCAATTTCGCCTCTCCTTAATATTGTAATCATGGTGTCGCCGTCTGCTACTACTGTTCTCATGTGTCTGATCGTGCAAAGGCGTTGTCGTCGCCCGCCTCCTACTGCCGCTCCACGCTTCCTTGGCCTTCTCCACAACCTTAGTCAATGGATCGATCAATGCAATTGATAGATATATAGACTGATCGATCTTGTAGTACTACTGATTGTTTTTGCACACCAATCAGCTAGTTGACCTTTGCATTAGTGCGAATTAATCATGATGTATTTTGCGATCTGATGGAGGACTGTAGCGAATCCGACAGAAGTGGTAAGCTGAAGTCGGCGGGGGTTTTGGCTGTTGCCGGCATTGGAGTGGTTGGTGTCAGAGAGGTTCTTGTGCCGTTTTCACTTGTGCATCGAGTAGTTAGCGATGCGATTGGTTCAAGGTTGTGGCGGTTGCAAGAGGACGATTCTTCAGATGATGAGGATGTTATCTTAAAGGAGGTGGCTATGGAATCAACTGCTACGTAGCAACTGCCTGAACCTTCAGATGAAGTTTCAAATACTTCTCAAGGTAATGGTCTTCAATCTTTCATTTCATCTAAGATTCGTAGACCTGTGCAGGTTGGAGGTAGGAGGAGCACTGGTCAAGGTTCGTCACCAAAGAAGAATGTGTTGTCTGGAGTCGCCATTGCAAAGGGTGATTCTCAAGTGGAGATTTGGGAGTTAGGGATGTCGCCGATCAAGTGGACTGACCGGAGGGCAGATGTTGGTCGGCCTTGGTAGGGACCCCTTCCACCTCCTTGCTTGTCACCGCCGGTTTATGTTGGGTGATGTTCTTGCTTGAGCTCACCGGAAATCTTCGATCGGACTAGCTCGAGCGGAAGTTTTGCTAGTATTAAAGCCTCTTCAAAATTTGAATGGTGCTGAAATTTCGCCAGTTGTGTTACCATCGTCAAATCCGGGTGGCTCCACATCCCTGCCGGATGGGCGGCTACATCAGAAGTCTTCGATCGAGCAAGATCAAGCGGAAGGTTTGCCGGATTTAATGCATCTTCAAAATCTGCATGGTGCTGTAATTTCGTCGGTTACGCTGCCCTCTCCAAATCCGAGTGGCTCGTCTTCTTTGCCGGTTTTGTGGCAATCAAATCAAAGCCGATTGGGATCTGTGGGGGAAAGGGCATGGACCGTCCGATTGTTTGCCTTCTAGCTTTGGGAAGCAGGCTCACTTGAAAGGATTGCATTGCTGTCGTCATTTCTTTCAGGGTTCCTGGAGTTTAGCTCAGCCGAACTCTAAGAAGATTGTTGGCGGCTGGTCTGAGGCAACAAGCGGAGGCTGGTCTAGGACAACAAACGGAGATTGCCGTTCTTTCGCTGAAGTTCTCCGTCTTCGTGGTGCCATGGATTTTGGACGGTGGCGTGGAAGTGGTCAGAGAAAGGGTCGTGGTTTTGTGCCCATGGCCGGTGTCGGTGGAGGTCATGTCCCAAGCGTCAGCGGTGATAGGCACTTTCCTGTCGTCAATGGGGATGGTGGTCGGGTTGCGGGTGGCTTTTTCTCGGTCGTCAGTGGTGATGGCGGGCAGGCAGCGGTCAGAGAAAGGGTCTTCGGTGGTAGTGCTAGTGGACAGGTTGTAGGCGGTCACCTCCCTGTTGTTAGTAATGCTAGCGGATAGGGTGCGGGCGGTGGACAACTCCCAAGCTCCGGAGGTGGACAATTCTCTGTTAATGGTGGTTTTGGTAACCAAGCAGTTGGGCTGGGTAGTGTTATTGGCGGGCAGGGAGATGCACCAGTTTTTGGCGAAAACAGATTCCCTAACCAACATCAGGTCAGGTCGCCTAGCTTTGGTCGTGGGAGGTTCGGAGAGGGCAACTTAGAGGTCGGGGTTGCGGTCGGTTCGATGGGGGATCCTCTCATATCAACACTAGTTCCACAGGTGATGTTTCCAACCTAATTTGCTTTCGGTGCAAAGGGAAGGGGCATGGAGTTGGCAATTGCAAATCTAACATTGCAGTGCTGGATGTTCCTACTGCCGTGGCAGGTAATTCTACTACCGACACTGCCTCTTCCGGTGTCATGACAAGATTGGTAGATATTTCAATTAATACTCCTGGCGCCACAGCTGATTCCCTTGATGTGAGCCTGGTAGCGGATTCTTTGCTGGAGGTCTAGGAAATGCCAAAAGAAACTGAGGTGAGTCAGGTCCTTGATTCGCTTGCATTGGTGATGGGGGATGTATCTTCAGACATTGTTCCTGAAGTGGATAGTGTCCCTTGGTCTTTGTTAGCAGAGAGTGTATCTGTTGCCGATAGGAGTGCTACCGAGGCATGTACCAAGGGACAAAAATTTGTTCCTGTTGATGCGGTTGTGGGCGACGGTCCCATGGTTCATGACGGCGACATCTTGCATGTGGTCAAGGCGGCTAAGACTGGTGTGCTCACTAAAGGTATTGATGTAGTGGAGGCTGTTGAGACCCTCCCTCAGTTGGTTGTTTCTAAAGCGAACAGAGGGGCGGAAGCGGAGGACTCGGTGCTTATCAAGACTGCTACAGTAACTGCAAGGTGGACATTCGACGTTCGGATGATCTAGTGGAGCCTAGGCAGAGTACACGCATCAAGATGCAGAAGTCCGGGGATGAAGACTTGGTTTAGAAGGCTACAAGGCGGGCTAAAGTTTGTAATCTCGAAATTGATCCAAGTAAGTCTGGAAATAAAATTTCATTTCTATCTTTTTCTGATGATCAAGTTATTGAAAAAGTTACTAGTATTGGCATTTCTTTAGGAAAGGATAATACTGAGGTTGCTAGTTCTATTCAAATTATTAAAGATTTTGAATTAGGACATTTAAAAAATAATGGAACTCTAGATGTTGAGGAGGTAGAGGATGAGAATATGGATTGCAATGATATCTTAGACCTTAATCATCTTTGTAATGATTTAGATGATGATTTGTTGGTCGACGACCACTCTAATTTCACACTGGTAGCAAATAAAAAGAGGTCAAAAAGAAAAAAAACCCTCTTAATAGGCCAATCAAATTAAAGTTTAAATGAAAGGTCTTTTTTGGAATAGCAGAGGTCTAGAAGACTTGGCTAAACATCGCTACATTTGTGAAGTGGTTAAGGAGTAGCATTTAGATTTTGTGGCATCCTTGAAACTGGTAAAAACTAATTTTCTGTGTCTAATCTCAATCATCTTTGTGGGGGACGAGATTTTTTTTTGGCATTCTTCTCCGCCAAAAGGTCGATCTGGGGGTATTCTTATAGGGGTGGATCCTCGAGTTTTCGATATTGGTTCTATTGATGTAGGTGATTTTTATGTAAAATTACACCTAAGAAGTAGAGAGGATGACTTTCAATAGATTCTTGTGGCTGTTTACGGTGCAGCTCGAACCCAATTCAAGGAGAAATTTCTTACTGAACTTAGTCATGCTTGTAGGAAAGATTCACTTCCCATTTTAGTTGGGGGTGATTTTAATATTATCAGGAATGCAAGCGAAAAAAACAATGATAACTTCGAGTATAGATGGCCTTTTCTATTTAATGCTGTGATTAATAATTTAGATTTAAGGGAAATAGATTTATCTGGGAGATAGTTTACTTAGGCTAATTCGTTAGATAATCCAACCTACGAAAAGCTAGATAGAGTTTTGGTGAGTACAGACTGGGAACATAAATTTCCTTTGGTTACAGTTAATGCTCTTGAAAGATCTTTGCCTGATCACACACCGTTACTTTTAAACACAAGAGCGGCCTCTTATAGAGGGAGTCAACCTTTATTTAAATTTGAATTAGACTGGTTGTGTAGGGAAGGGTTTAGGAAGATGGTGGCTGATGTGTGAAAAAAGAAAAATTAGAGGTTAATCTGCCTTACAAATTTGGCAATGTAAGGTTAGATCTCAGAGACAATATCTTTGAGGTTGGGCTAAAAACATCAGTGGGACTAATAAAAAAGGAAAACTAGAACTCAACTTGATAATTGATAAACTAGATAAAAAAGCTGAGCTTTTGAGATTATATGATGAAGACCTGTAACATCCCAAAAATTTGGTATGTTTTAAAGTTTTAAAAGAAAAAGAACCATTTGAATTTTCCTGGTAAAGTTAAAAGCTTAATTGGAATTTTCAGAGTTCAAAAACAATTTAATGTGATTAATGTCAACATCAACTATTATCAAAATTATTTTAGTTGGATTCTATGAGCTTGGATATATTTTCTAGAATTTTTCTGAGTTCATTTGCTATTTTCTGAGTTTTATTTGGAGTTCCTGCTATTTTCTAAAAACAAAAACTATTAAAAATCTCAGAATCCTGCTTGGGCCGAAACCCGCTCCTGTTCCCATCCGGCTCGCTCTCCTCGGCGGCTGGATTCTTTCGTTTCACCCGCTCTCCCGCCACTCTCCTCTCTCTCTCTCACGCCAGCAGCATGGCCCTTTGCCGCCGATTTATCTTGGGTTCGCCTGACGCCGCCGAATCGAGCTCGCTTCGTCGTGTGGGCCCACTGCCACATCGTCGTCAACCTCTGGGACTCGAGTCCAAGCCGGCCGCCGCCGCCGTCGCCGCTTTCCTCAGAGTCAGCCGGACTTTCCGGCCAAGCCTTTAAAGGGGACCGAGAGCCCGCGACCTCCAGATCCCTTACCCGGCCGCCTTGACGCCGAGCGGCCCTAGCCGCTGTGTCTCGCCAGGAAGCTCATACGCCGCAAACTCTGCCGAGCTCGTCCTCCGCCGTCAAAGCCGCGCAAGCCTCGCCGCCGCCTTCTTCGAGTTCGTAAGGGCGAGGGCTACCTCCTGGTGGCCTTGGATTCGTCGGAAGCTCACCGAAGCCCCAGATCCGTCGAGCCCGAGATCTCGCCGCCGCCTAATCCTCACCGCCGGTCGCTGCGTAGGTCTCCAAGCACCCATGCACACCTTCACGTGATCACCGTCGCGCCCTCTACCTCCCCGTAGCACCGCCGTCGTTCGCCGGTTTCCGTCGGAGCCGAGCACCACCACCCGCCGCCGAGGCGCTGGCGCCACGTAGACGCCCAACCGCAAAGATTTGTGCGTCGCGTGTCGATTCGCTATCGCCTCGTCGCCACCACGTGGCGGTCCGGTGTCCAAAACCCTAAACCAGCTCGGTGAACTTAGTCCACCGTGAGCCATCTCACTTCAGCAGGCCCACTGTCGGTGGAGTTCACCACCGAGCGCCCTCGACGCCGCACGTTGTAAATCCGGATTTTTCTATTAAGAAATAATTCGGGTAATTCCAGAATTAGGGTTTCTTGTAGATTCAATCTTCCAAAGTCCATATCTTAAACAAAATAGTTTTTGCTCGGGCGAGTGGTTGGTGGATAGTGGGGGTGTGGATGGAACATGGATTGGGTTTGTGGTAGTCTCGCTTGAGTAACTGGTCAAGGACTTAATCCTGTGCGCCATTGAACTAGGCCTTAACCGTACAACCACATGTCTGGTATGGGACGGATCTGGCTAATTAATTAGCAATGTTTTGATTTGGTTCTGTCGTGGAAAGCGTTAGTTATGGGAAACGTATTCTCACAGGCGCAAGAGGGGGGCCCTGTCTGGTTGGAAAGACATTTAGTGTTGAAATCTTAGCGGGCAGAACTGGATCAAAACAGGACTTTGTAAAGGTCTTGTCACGTGCTCTAGACTGCTTACCTAAGTTAGTGAGCGGTGGCATAGATATATGCCGAACAAACTAGATAAGTCGTGTCATGTGGGGAAAGTTGTACAACCTCTGTAGAGTGTAAAACTATTCGAATAGCCGTGTCCGCGGTTATGGACGTGCTCGGGGATTTCACACGGGAGATAGAGTATTTTATAAAATGAGTCAGAGTGTGGATGAGAAGTTCACTTGATGAATATAATTTTTGTTTGGTGAACAGGTCATTCACTGGGTGGTTTGTGTCGATTGGTGAATAGGGGATTCACTTATCTTTGGTTGGGATTGGGAAGTGAATGGGCAGTTCACTAGTCGTTTCAAAGAAATTGTTTAATTATTTATTATTGTTTTCAACCACGCATTTCAATCTATTTATTGTATTTATCGTAAATGCTTCTTTCTGCAAAAGAACCATATAGCTAACCTTTGTTAGGCCGTGCATGAATACTATTTGCATACATTTCCCTACGGTTTGTTGAGTACATTCAAAAGTACTCATGGCTTTGCCCTCGGATTGATCCGCAGTTGAAGAATACCAAGCTGCTCAGGAGTTCATTCAGCAGGTGGACTATGAAGGTTTTGCGGATTAGGATGCGTTCTCCACTCGATTGCCTGTGGGCATGTTGATTGGCCATTTGAAGAGTTTTGTTCCGCTGCAAGAGTTTTATTTGTTTCTTTAGCCTGCGTATAAGTTAAATAAACGCTGACCATAAGGTCCAGTTATTATTATTATTTGTTACTCTGAGATCTTTTTAGTTAAATCGAATAAATGGATGATATTTCATCACTGTTTCCTGTGTGAGCTAGCTACTGATCTGGGACTAGTTCAGAATACACAGAGGGTTCCTGAGATGCATTTTCGGGTCCCGACAAGACCTTTCTCTTAAAAAAATTGCTAATGAGAGATTGGCACATCTGTTAAGAGAAGAAGAAATTAAATGGTACCAAAGATCTAAAGCGAAATTTATTTTGATGGGAGATATAAATACTCGGTATTATCAGTTCATTGTGAATGGTAAGTATAGAAGACAAAGAATTTTTCAGCTCAAACAAGAGGAAGGAATAATTCGGGGTGATGTACAATTAAAAAAAGTATATCACCAATTATTATAAAAACCTGTTTGGACCATTTGAAGTTAATCATTTATCCATGATGGATTCTTATAGGAATGATATACCCCAAGTTTTGGATGCTGAAAATAAATTCCTTACAAAACCTTTCATGGAGAAAGAGGTGAAAAAAGCTATCTTTCAAATGAAACATAACAAAGCACCTAGACCAGATGGCTTCTCAGCTGAGTTCTATCCGGTGTTTTGGGAAGTCATTAAAAATGACATGATGGCTATGTTTCATGAGTTTCATATTTGTTCAATGCCTCTTTTTAGCTTAAATTTTGGGATTATTACACTGCTTCCAAAAAAAAACAGATGCTAAACAAATACAACTATATAAACCTATTTGTCTTCTAAATGTTAGTTTAAAGTTTTTACTAAAGTTGCTACCAATAGATTTATTGATATAGCGCAAAAGGTTGTTAGATCATCCTAGTCGGCGTTTATGCAAGGGAGATTTATTCTTGATGGAGTTGTAATACTTCACGAAACAATCCATGAGTTACATATACAAAATTTGGATGGAATAGTTTTAAAGATTGACTTTGAGAAAGCGTACGACATAGTAAAATGACCGTTTTTACTTCAAACTTTGAGAATGAAAAGATTTTTTAGCTAAATGGTGTTCTTGGGTCGAAAGTTTTATTAAGAGAGAGAGAGAGTGTTGGAATAAAAGTCAATGATGATATTGGATCCTTTTTTCAAACTAAGAAGGGTCTGAGGCAAGGTGATCCTATGTCCCTAATTCTTTTAATCTTGTTGTGGACATGCTTGCCATCTTTATCTCTAGAGCTAAAGAAGGTCTTTTATCAGGAGAAGTTCCCCACTTGATTGATGATGGGTTGTTAATTTTATAGTATGCTGATGACACTATTCTCTTCCTGAATAATGATTTCGAACTAGCAAAAAATCTCAAGCTTATTCTATGTGTCTTTGAACAATTATCAGGTTTAAAGATTAATTTTCATAAGAGCGAGTTTTTTTGTTTCGGTACTGCCAAGGAGGTTGAATCATAGTATACTCAGTTATTTGGTTGAGGTAGGTGCCTTTCCTTTCAGATACTTACGTATTCCGATTCACTTCAAAAAACTGAGTAATTGTGATTGGAAAGGAGTTGAGGATAGAGTTGACAAGAAACTTAGCTGTTTGAAAGGAAAAAATATGTCTGTTAGTGGACGATAAGTACTTATTAATTCGGTACTTAGTAGTCTGCCAATGTATATGTTATCCTTTTTTGAGGTTCCTGGGGAGGTTCTCAAAAGATTAGATTTTTATCGCTCTCGATTTTACTGGCAGAGCGACAGTTATAAACGAAAGTATAGACTTGCTAAGTGGAGTTTAGTGTGTTAACCTAAAGAGCAAGGCGGTTTAGGCATTCAGAACCTAGATAAAAACCAAAAGTCTACTTGGAAAATGGTTGTTTAAATTACTTAATGAAGAAGGAGTATGGAAATCTATGTTAAAAAGAAAATATTTGGGCGGAAAATGTCTTTCGCAGATGGTTAATAAGCCTGGAACTTCTCATTTTTGGTCAGGTTTAATGAAAATTATATATCAGTTTTTTCGTTTTGTTTCATTTCAGATTAAAAATAGAATGTAAACTAGGCTTTGGGAAGATATTTGGTTAGGAGACTCTCCACTGAAAAGTCAGTATCCACTACTTTATAATGTGGTAAGGAGAAAAGATCATACAGTGGCGAATATTATAAGATTGACACTTTTAAATATTTCTTTCAGAAGACCTATTATTTGGCCTGAGCTACATGAGTGGAATGAGTTAGTTTTGAGAATTGCTAATTTACAGCTGATATCTCAAAAAGATGTTTTCAGGTGGAATTTGAATAAGTTTGGACTTTTTTTAGTACAGTCTTTTTATACAGCGCTAATTGGAAGTTCTCAAGTCCCCATTAAGAACTTTTTTTGGCTAATTAAAATTCCTTTAAAAGTGAAAATATTTCTATGGTATCTCAAAAGAGGGGTAGTTTTAACTAAGGATAATCTGTTCAAAAGAAATTAGAGGGAAAGCAAAATATATTGTTTTTGTATTAACAAGAAAACAATTCAACATCTTTTTATTGAATGTCCCTTTGCCCGTCTTGTATAGTGGGTTGTTTAAGAATTTTTTATTAATTAATCATTTTATTAATTTTATTTTAAAGTTAACCCTCGGCGAACTTTATTTCCAATTCTGACTCCTTTGGTCACGCCACCACCCATGGTATGACAAAACAACGCTGTCACGCTAGCCTGTATCTGGTGGAAGCTCTTGTCACGCCACCACCCGTGGCGTGACAGTGTTGTTTGGTCACGCCACGACCAATGGCGTGACCAAAAGTGTTATTTAGCGGACTTATCCTTTAGCGTGACAACGTTGTTTTGTCACGCCACAGGTGGTGGCGTGACCAAAGGGATCAGAATTGAAAATAAAGTTCGCCGGGGGTTAACTTTAAAATAAAATTTTAAAAAAGGTTAATTAATAAAAAAAGTTTGTTGTTCAATGTGTATTTAATTTATCTCCTCTGTGAGTATAGCAAACATGTTTGGGAATTGGTTAACCGGTATTTCAAAAATTTTAAAGTCACAACTCCTAGTGGGAATTAGTGCCTTATGTTAGTTTATCTGGTTATGTCGGAATGATGTTATCTTTGACAAAAAGATTGTCACTAATCCCTTATAGATTATCTTTTTGAGTAGACACTGGCTGAGGGCTTGGACAAATTTACAGAAACCAGTCCAAAAGGAGTCCATGTTGACCGAAAGCGATAAATTGAGCTGTGTGCATCCTGAATACAGAAGCCGAGAGAGGTTTTATCTTCTATTATAAAAAAAAAGAAGGGCGTCATTTACAATGCACTCTCCAGCCACTATGTGATGTTCACACTTTGTGTGGTTATCACAGGGTAAGAGATTACGGCGGTAATTGTCACTCCTCGTACCATTGATTCCGAGTTATTAGGATATGGACAGGACCTAGTGAACATTGTTGAGTTTTGAGGCATTCGATGACTAGCGGTGACCAGCTGTTTGTTGTCACAGAAGTCAAAACTAGGGATAACGGTCTACCTAAGACCCTGTCTCGATTGCGATTTTTTTTTCTCGATTCATGTGGACATTAAATTGTTTCATGTGAAATTTATATGTTCTAAACGAGTCCTAAATATGCAGTCTATGACTATGATGTACGACCCTACTATCGATTGTTCTGAAGATTTTGCTATCGCTTTTTTTTTTTTGTATTAACGTGAAAAAAAAACTCTCCTGACAACCAATTGGCGGCTAGTCCAACTTATATTGTATCTGTATCTTGTGGCTATTAACCATTGTTTGAGTCCAAGTAACCACATGTTACGTGGGTTTAATTGTAGATTTTCCTGGAAGGCATGAATTTCAAAGGATTAATTCCTATATAAATTATATTGTTTTATGAAATTCTTGTTTTCCAAGACCTGGAGGATGACTACGATAACCAACAACCTTAAGAAGAAAAACTCTTCCACTCGTTCTAATCGGAAATCGGTTAGGAATCGGTGTGGAGCTGCCAGCAGGGACTGATGGAGCAACAGGGATGAGAACCTCGATGACGACGACGACTCGTTCACAAAATTTAAGTGGGGAATTCAATTTACATGGTAGATTTATCAGAGCATGTACAATGATGTGATGTTAGCTATTTGTAAATATTAACACGTAACACACGAGATGATGCAGAAGAGAGAGAGGGTGTATAGAGAATCGAGTAAGCCGTGACAAAGAATGACTCGACACAAGTAACAAGTCATATTTACATGAATGAACAGTCTATAGAAATATATAAAAAGACAATTAATTGTAGAAGATGTCTTTAGTGCTATATATAGATAATATGAAAAAATACGATAGACAACAGTTGACTATACCATTGTACAATACCCTTAAAGATGCATCAAAATATCGTGCTAAGAAACTTCGTGCAAGTCATACCGATGTATCGAAGGTCATGATCAGTCCGGATCAAACAAAACACAAAGATCTCATTAGGTATCAAGGATCACGCATGACACCGATAAACTTGCTTGTTTGACACGGGCATCGATCTTTAACTCCTCCGGATCTACGAAAAATTGACAATCTAATCGTGTACAGATCTCTATGTTGACGAACTCACTTCGTCTGTCATGTTTTAGGACAATTTGGACGAACTGTAACATCGCCATCCTCTGGATTCCGCAAGATTTGATTTCAGATCGGATCAGATCAAATCGTGCATGATGATGGTGATAAATATTTTGCTTGACATGCATGGCGATCCGGGCACGAGTTTCTTCTGAATTTATGGCCACTGGTAGAAAACATCGACTAGGAATTAACAAGATGCTAATACACGTTTTTCTGCTTAGGAACAATGGCACTACGACTTAGTATACTACAGTAGCATCCATGTATTACGTTGCCAAGACTGCATTTTATTCATCGAAAGAAAGAAGACTGTCAATGTCTTGGCAACTGGCAAGATATCTTGAATTGGTCGTCAAGTTGACAATTGTTACCTCGATTATCTTCTTTCATGAACTGGTACGCCAATGTGTTCTTATTTTGCCGGCCATTGCCTGCACGCGAAGTTGAAAGATCAAAGGTGAATTATATGTATGTACCAGCAGCTCTTTATGCTAGTTGGAGACTAGCTTAAGGAACATTTTTTAATCGAATAATGGAGGACATGGATGCACTGGAGAAGATGCGCTCTCATCAAATCAAAAGCTCCAGAGGATTAAATTTTTTAAGTTCCACATCTGCACAATTTTATATGTGCGACCATCAGTTTATGGCCTACTATTAGTCAATTCATCTTTTGTGTGACGCCCCGTGTCATTGCTCCGAAGGGTAATCACACTTAAGCAAACAGATTACTATTCGTCTACTCGGTAGAATACCGCTTCAATGAATAGTAAGCCTTACCAGAGTTGACGCAGCAGAACAATAAGATAGAAACTGTTCTTTATTTCAGCAGTTAGCCACGTAGGGCTAAGGTCTTACATTACACATAGTAATTTACATTTCCAAAATGGGATTATGTCCCCCTCTTGCCTGCCATGCTCACTCGGCCTCCTAGTCGTCCCATGTGTCGAATAGGGCGTCCACCTTGCCCTGCTCCTCGTAGTAATAATCCTCGTCTCCTACGGCCTCATCTGTACCTGCACGGCTCTCGTCCCACTCGGGATAATATAACTATATTTATGTTCAAGAGGATAGCTTGCCTTCGTAAATGCAAGAAAGGTCGGTGTCTCTAATCCTCGATCGCCATTACTGCCGGTGCCGGTTCGTCACCAGTAGTAAAGCAAAGAACACTTAATAATAATATAAATAAATACTTAGTTTATTTTAAGTGATATTATGCGTACATAAGTTAGTAGATTCGATTTTGTTAGCCAGTTTTAACTTAGTAACACTTTTCGGGTCCCCCGCTAGGTTAGCACTCCCTTAACGACGATCGTTCTACGGTCTACCGACTTTTGGATTGCTAGCGTCTAACTTTGGGTTTTTGCCACACCGAAATTAAAAATTACTATATGTACCTGCACGCAACTAAGCCTATTCAAAATTACGCGCGCAAGTTAACTGTCTAAATGTTTTTACGCCGGTGCTGTATAATTTAATTAATCAATCACGAATAATTTATTCTCTAAAGCAATCGACTATTCATTTAATCCAGTGGTTTCTAAAGACGATTAATTGCATCAATTAACCTTAGATAAATATTACAGCTTTTTCATGCATTTAATTTCTATAGATCTGGTTCATGGTTAATTATTCGTACGTAACTTGAATGATTATCCAGTTCAACGGTTACACGGCTTGTACTATTCGTTGGTCCTATGACTACAAAATGCTAGCAATTACTAATTTTAATGCTACAAACACTAATTAACACAATTTTGGTGGAATTTATACCCTTACCCTAACTCTTCTTTATCCCTAATCCTAATTATCTACTCCTAATCTCACCTACCCCTCCTCTCTCTCTCCCCCTAATTCTCCTAAACTCGGCGGACACTCACTCACTCAGCCCCTTCTCATTCATTCTGTAAGGACCCGGGATATTGGAGGTTTATACCAAATTAAAAATCGTACCAAAAGCATAATTCTTAATCAAGAACAACCGGTCCTTAATTAAAAATCATACTAGAAGCATAATTCTTAATTAGGTACAAATCCAACATTCAGGATCCCGGATATATGTCATGCAATATTTCCCAGATCGATGAATATTGCACATATATCCTTATACAACATTGCATCATACGCATAAGGTAAACATTTACATAATTATACACAGGGATTACACTTCGGTTGGACTTACAATATCATGTGACTTTGGTCACAACAAAATTTAGCAGCGGAAACTTGAAGTAAACAGCAAAAGCCACCAATGGCTCCATTACCCTCAGGCTATTGAGTGGAGATTAGAATTAGCATCACTCGTTAGTGTCACCCTGAACGGCGCTAACGGGCATCTCATATAAATAAACATCCTTACCTGCAATAAGAGGTTATAAAACCTGAGTACAGAAGGTACTCGCAAGACTTACACAAACTATAAAAAGAAAGTGTTTAATAGATCATATTCAAAGGAGTAGAATTTGTACATGCTTAAGGTTAACAACAGGAAGGTTATAATGGTTTCAATTTTTGCGTAAAGCAATACATCTTAATCCTACACTTGCTAAGTTTTGGGTAAAGCAGTTTTATAAATCAATTTGGACTAAAACAGTAAGTAAAAGAGAGCATAATCATAAATAATGACAACAAATAAGTGGCTGTCTACTACTATCAACAACATTGCAAGAATGCCTCTCATGAAGAAATAGTACCCATAACTAAGTTTTGACAAAGCAATTTTAGAAATCAATTTGGACTAAAGCTTTGCATAAAAGGAAATATAATCAGGATTAATATCAAAATTTAAGTGGCTGCCGGCCACACCAAGTATTGCATGAACACATTTATGCCAAAATAGTCTCCAGACCAAAGTTGTAATTAAAAAAAATCAATACAAAGATTAGTAATTCAAAAATCTATACAAAGGTTTGTAATTCAAAATCTATACAAAGATCTATTCAACTCAAGCGTTGTCCGTAATCGTGACACGGCTATTCAATAGTTTTAAACCCCGCAGGTGTACATCTTTACCCACACGATCGAAGCTAGCCCGTAAGCCTTGAATAATAGCACACCGCCTTTGGTATGCCGTACCGTAAACTAAGATTTGGTGTTTTTCAACAAGTTGACACTATTGAGCCGAATACCCATGTGTGATTGATCCCGCTTAGTTCAAAGTTACTAATGTAACTCGCCAACCGGGGCCCACATGTTGTGCCGGAATGCCGATTCAAAAACAAAAATTAAATGACAGAAGTAGAGCTGTGCTAGCTGCACATATTAATTCGCAATCGGAGCCCTTAAAGGTACGCATACATGTGATGGAACGCATGTACGTCTTCACCTCTTAAGAACATATGATACGATATGAAATCAAACACATATGTCCTTACTTTCCTGTTTTCCAACTCAATAGTATTAACCTTTTACTTAACCAAACAAAGGCCCATACAATCGTGTGGAAGTACGCTAGCTTGAATCGTCCAAATAATGTTCACCCTTAATCAATCCGCATAAGACAACCACATTTCCCAATCTCGTGCACTAAGGCACCATCACTAGCATCCACTTGTCCGGATTTAAAATCAATGTAAACAAACAATATTTGATTTCATTTCAGATTTAAATAGACTGAATCAAGAATAAAATAAATGAAGTTCATTTAGTGTTCCCAAGTTTGACAAGGTAAGCTTGCCAAACACTAACGTTCTACAGACTGCGTGGCTAAGCAATAACGGAAAACAAGTATTTAAGTATAGAAGCACTACCTTAAGTTTGAGTGTATGATCAGATTAAAGGTAAGCCTCAAGTGTTAGGTTGTAACTATCTAGTGACAGATCATAAATAATTTTTAGAGAATTTGCATGCAACAAGATATCTCAGATTTTGGAAATCTACAGTTCAAAAATTCTGGGATCAACATGGTGCAAAGAGGATGCTTGCCTTGTTAGAAGTCCACTTGTTCACTCTTGTAGGCGTAAAGGTTCACTTCGTGCAATTTATAATCTAGAGAAAGAAATACGATAGCGAATAAACACCGATAAAATTGAGAAATCCAAAATGCTCAAAAATGCATGATGCTTACATATTAATGAGGTTATGATTCGATGCATTTAGATATAGATTTTAGTTTAATTAGAGTTCAATTTCAGATGGACTTGTTGAAATTAATTCAATTTCTAGTGTAATCATAATAACCCATTTATACCTAGAGTTTAGGTGATATTATTTTCCTTAACAGACACCTAGTACTCACAAACACTCTCTTGCTAGGCATTCTATGTATACATCCACGATGATCATACAGTCAAAATTAATCCTCTTATATGTTCTCCTCTCAATTAGTCTTTTAAAACCTTAACAAGTATTCAAAAGAACAGCTTATTTCATTATCTTACTAACTATTAAGACACTATTCACGTATAAATGAAAAGACAACAGCTTCCTGAATTTTAACTTGGCTAAGCTTGTTTCGGGTAACCAATTTAATGCTTATTCTTTAGATGATTAGCCTTTGTTAGTTTAAGATCTAAAGCTCAAATAGACCAAAAAGCTGCTAATATCAAAATTTTAGAAATGCCTTATGCCTACTGTCATTTGACCAAAAGTCAGACAATAAGATTAATTTTAACTAAGCCCCAATTATCTAGCTGGTTTAAATATCTTAAACGATTTACTAATCATTAAGCTATTTAGCTTCCTAATTTGAATATATACCAGATTAGAATGCTGCTTGCTAGGTGATGACCAAAAGACCAACTGAAATTATTAACACCTCTAGCTACTGAATTAACCTTGCCATATGCCTATCAACAAAACTGATTCTTCCTAGATTAGCTAATTTAGTGGAGTGATCTACCGAGCTAAACGCAACATAAAGCATTAAATCTTTCTTTACTATTTATGTTTCACAACAGGAGTGAGTTAATTGCCTTCTTTTACTGTTTTGAAAATTTAACTTCATAATGGGTTTTCATATTTAGTTTTCAAATTTGGGTTACTTACGGTTGTAGATAGCTTAAGTGTTCAAAAGACTAAATGAATTGGAAGCATTTCTAACTATTAAATTAACCATGTTATAATTCTATTGACCAAAACTAACATCTTCAGATTACTATTCATGCATATATAACAACAGTTTTTCAGAACTAAAGTTCTATTAGCTAATCTTCTTTCAAATTCAAACTTTCAATTTATTAACTCAATTGATATTCACAAAATTAGTTAGCAGAAGGAAATATTGGTATGCAGTTGGTTTACTAACATTTCAGGTTTTTATTTTAATAGCCTCCTTAATGGATTTAAAAATATTCAACTCTAAACTTGATTTTCAGATTTGACTACTACTAATAGCTTAATTGTTCAAAGGTTAATTAAATTCTTACATTTCTAGCTACTGCACTTACTAATTCATGAGCCTATTGACTTCACTACTAACAGAAAAAGAGAGAGAGAGATAGAGGAAGATTCCATGTCATGGAGATCAGCACATTGTCTTTCGAGTTGCTACTGAGATTATAATATCCTAGGGTTCGAAGAGATGTCATATGGAAAATCCTGTCAGGCAAATTTGTCTCGCCAGGAAGACGGAGATGAGACAAGCCATGCAAATAAACGATGTCCGATGGAACTTCACTTACTTTTGCATCAATTTCAAAGTGTCACCAAATCTTTTAATCACAGATCTCCGCCGGTAGTTCCAAGCTTAAATGACATGCATCAATACACAAATATCTCAATCGAACAGACTTCAAATTTCCTTGAGATTGTAACTCATGTCATCGAATCAACCCATAATTTAAGGATTAGAACTCAAGAAGCTTAAATTCATTGATGGAAGGCATGCACTTGAACAATCCGTAAAAGGCAAGTGATCGAACTTGCGATAGTCTCATATTTGCTTGGCGGTGTTGCATCTTCTTCATTGCCAAAGTGGAGAGATAGACGACGAACCTTGTCAGCAAGTTTTAACGGCCGAGAAGGGGAGCTGGGGACGGCGTAGCTTGGCGACGTGCTGGCGACGTCGTGTGGCGGCCGGGCCGGTGGGGTTGGGCTGCGGAAAGGGAGTCCGAGGCGGGCTGGCGCCATGGGCCACCGGCGGCGTGGTAGGTATGGTGACTCGGCGGCGACGCGCGGAGGGAGGCAGTCGACGGCGGCATCAGAGAAACGGGCCGGAGATACGACGCCGACCATGGAGACGGTGGGGAAAGCTGGGAAGCAGCCGGACGACGAGGGCGGCGTCGGCGACCAAGCGGGCGGGGAGCTCCATGGCTTGAACCCAGGGGCCTGGGGGCGGCGCAGGGAGCTGGCCAGAGGTGGCTCGGATTGGGGGTGAGGGAGACGGGCCGGCATGGGGTAGTGGAGGCCGGGAAAGGGGGTCAGCCAGGAGTGGGAGGAAGAAGCCGGGAGGCGCAGGCCGGAGGGGAGGAGCCAGGGGAGGCAGCGCCAGGGGAATAGGACGGCGGTGCCATGGAGCAGGAGGAGGGGAAGAAGGAGATTTGGGGAAAAAGTGGGGAGGAAGAGCCAACCCTGTGGTGTTTACCGAATTGAGAAAAGGGAGGAAAAAGGTGAGGGCTGCTCCTACGGATGGAGATCAAGAAGCTTCACGATGGGGTGGCGTGGCATGTGCACAGGCTTGCTTCGATAGAGGTTCTGGCCCGTGCCCCCAGTGCTGCAGCGGCGAAGGAGTTGCGTGGCATCGGCGAACGCTCTAGAGAAGAAGGCAATCGATGATGGAGTAGGGCCCGCCAGTCAGAGAGATGAAGGAGGTTGGTGTGGTGTGACCGAGCTGGGTTGGTTCAGGTCCGGTCGGTGCTTAAGATGGGTTGGGCTCAGTCAAGTCAACGTGGACCGTTAGATCACGATCAGATGGCCAAGATGCGAGATGAGGCCGGATGGTCCGAACGGCCCGCTGATCTGGACGGTCGATTTTAAATCCGACGGGTCGCACGAATTGGCCTGGTTTGAGTTAGAGTTTGGTGCGGCTCGATGCAACTAGTTGACTCCACCGAGTCAATTGGCCGAGTCGGGCTTGAGTCCAACGCACAGTGCCTACTAGCTTGGGTTTAGGGTTTTGACTAAGGTTTTAATTCTAATTCCTACTTTGACTGTGGGTTTAAAAATAGAAATAAAATTTGTAAAATTCTGAAGTAATTCAAGTGGGTTTCTGGGAACTTATAGTGTCCATAAAAATTATTAAAACTTACTGTTCATATAATATTTTGTATAATATAAATTCAAATTTAGTGTAGGTTATAGATATGTGTTTGAATTTTCGTGGTTTAAATTTAGTCCCAAAAATTTGGAAAAATTATATTAATTCATGAAAATTATTCTAATATTTAAATAAATTGTTTTCCATAGATTTTTATGAGTTTTTATTTCAAATTTCTTGTGACTTTAGTTTGAGTTAGAGGTTTATATTTGATTTAAAATTTTCAAATGCATAAATTATGCGCATGCTCCAAAGATAATATGAAATGCATATAATTACTGTTTATTAAAATTGGGCTGTTACACATTCCCTTCCTGCCCCAAATCCTCTTCTCCCCTCCACTCTCTCCTGGTGTCTGCTGTTCTTGGCTCGGCTCGATCCTCGGCACAGGCGCTCAGGCTCGGCCGGCTCGGCCTCCCGGCCGCCGGCGCCTTGGCCCCAATTCCCCCCTTCCACTTCTTTTATTGTAACATCCCAAAAATTTCAACATACAAAAATATGAGATTTTTAAAACTTTTGTGTGATTAGCTGATGACGTTCTGTTTGCCTGCATTTTTTTTAGAATTGTTTGAAGGACATTTCCTTTCTTGCCAGCACAAGAGGTCTAAAACAAAAAATCCTAGAAGTAAAAACCCTAAATGCGGAAACCCTACAAACCAAACTTCTAAAAGCAATAGTATCAGATGAAGTAAATCATCATAACAAGTAATACATTTGAAATATCACATGAAATGTAAACCTTAAAAAAATCGAATACTAGAATTGCAAAACTAATTAAGGATCAAATAATTTGAAACAGAATGTAATAAATGAAAGTCCAAACTTGGTGGATCTATGATGGTAATAGGAAAATTAATTAAAACATCTATCACAAATTTCTTCATATTAAATAATAAAAATACATACCAAGAGAAGCTTGACAGAATTTTAGAAAAATATCCAAAGTACATAAAATTCTGAAACAATTACTTAAAAAATCTAAATCATGTCAGAAGCCCTCTATAAAATTTCCATAATTTTTAGAGCTATAATTATATGTCAAATAATTACCTAATCTTCTCAGCCAATATTTAGAAATGCTGGAAACCCATTTTCCCTTTTCTCTTCCACTGTCACCTGGTCCCACGGTGCAGCCTTCCCTCTCCACGTAACCAGCCCTGACGCCCTGCATGTGTGCCACGCCAGCCGACTGTGCCACCTCCACCTCGCGCCCATGCTGCCAGCCACCTTGGGATCCTCTGCTGCCCACCTACAGGTGCCATCGCCTCGAGCCACGGTTCACCCCGCTCAGCCATCCTCCTCAATCCCTCTATTCCTCACTGGTTGAGACCGCACAATAACATGCCGTGCTTTGCTTGGACCGCCGTGCCATCATCACGCCACCGCCACGACGCTCCAACCGCGCTGCCGTGGATCGCTGTCACCAAGCCGCCACAGTTGCCATTAGCCCTCTGCTTCAACACCGATGAGATCCCCTGCACCCCATGGTGCCCATGCATGCCTCCTTTCTCTCCCCCTCCCCCTCTGGTGCCGCCGCCTCATATCCCCTCCAAATCCGGCCGCCGCGCACCGCCTCCAACCCGTCAACGGCCACCTCTAGTCGCGCCACCACCGCCCTCCGGTTCGCCTCCCCGCTGCGGTTCCATTTTTGCCACCCATGGCCATCGTCGATGACTCCCTTGCCGGTGTCAAGCCCATGCCGAGCCGTTCCCATGTCCTCCTCAGCTTCCCCTTTGCTCTGCCTCTTTGCTAATACGTATGACAGGTGGGCCCATCTATCTAGTGCTCTCTCTGTGTACGTTGGATAGGAGTTGTTGGCAGAGAGACCATCTGATTGAGATGCTCAGGAACTATGAGTAGCAATAGCTAGCTAATCAGTAGGTAAAGTAATTAAGAAAATGACATACTACTTAAGATAATTGGTGACTAGTCAAGTGGTCACTCAAATTGATTAACAAAATTTAGGATTGAAATTGAGAGTAGCACTTTAGTTCAGAGATAGTTTGTGTTGTCTTTTGCTTGATGCTTGATCAGAGAAGGTAGTTTGAAGATAACCAGTAATACAGTAGGACTCTTGTGTAGCATGAATCAATGAATGGTAGTAGACCCTTTCAAATAGAGTGGCTGGTTAGGATAGTTCATCAGTGAGTGGTTTAAGGAGGTTAATTTGGGTAATTAGAGTGCTAATATCATTTAACTCAAGAGGTGAATTTCATTGATAGTGGATTATGTTAAAAGGTTAGTTAAATTGTAGAAATCCAATTGACCCTATGTGTTATATGTTAAACATCAATCTTTAATAACCATAGGGCACCTCCTATTATAGTGTGTATGTATCTTGAAAATATATATGAAGGTAGGGGACACATAAATGGTTAGCTAGATCCAATGGGTAGGATTGTTGTTAATAGACAGATTAAGTTGCACACATATTTTTACTAAGTTGAGTATTGGTTAAATTTAGGTAGATTATTAAGGTAGGTTTTAATTACCATATACTCCTTTTAATTAACCAAGCCAATTGGTGTTGTGTCAACTATAGACAAGATAAGTGATATCACGTAATGTGATCCACTAAGTTACTTCTTAATCAAAGTAGTTATTACCTTAGCTTATAATCTAAAATGTAAGAATAATAGTAAGCTTTGTGTAACATAATTATCGATATAGTTATGTTTAGATATACACACATACATGATCTAACTTTAGTAGACCTTATGCCATTATGGTAATAATAGAGATAGTAAGTTAATCAAATAGTTAAAACAGAGTAGTGGAACGGTTAGATAATAGTCGAGCACTGTTAACCTATAGCCCTATGTCTAGGAGTGCACAAATGAACATGAGGTTATATGTTATAGTCTAACGACAACGTGTCTTCGGGTAATCCTAGCATAGTAAACCTTAGCACGTGTAGTTTCGGGACAATCTAACGTGATAAGTTTACCTTAGTATATGCTAAGCCACATGAGTAATAAAGCTAATCAAGACCGTAAAACTTGTACATATACATGTTAATTAGAATAATTATTGATTAATTTAAATAGTTAGCCAAAAGACATCAAGAGGTTAGTTAGACTGTAGATAATAGATGTGCACACAATCACCATCAAAGTCTACCGAAAGAGGAGAGCGTATAAGAAGATTGATTTTGACTGTATGATCATCGTGGTTGTATACATAGAATGTTGGGAGAGAATGCTTGTGAGTACTAGCTGGCCTGTTAAGGAAAACAATATCACCTAGGCTCTAGGTATCGTCCGTCGTCACCCGTTCCCAATAGCAATACGATTCGTGATCCGAAAGCATATCTGAGAGTATTACCTAACCAGGTAATCTCTCCCATATCGGTAACCCATGAGGAATGTTCCTACGGACATTCTCTCTCTCCCTACTAGATTTATTTGAAGAATTTCCTTCATTCCAATTATCAGCGGATATATTTTATCTGTAGTATTTCCTTCATCAGCTCCAGATGAGTATATTTTGATCTCATCTGAAGTACCCCCTGCTTACAAAACACCCGTAAGTATGTTTAGTTCTGTTGAAGTGTTTTCATTTGTTTGAATGTATTTGGACTTATTGGATTTCATTGGTTGTTTTCAGTCACTCCTGGACTTAATCGTATACTACGTAGGTAGACTCTAACGCTGTGATGGGACATCAATCCCAACAAGAATGAGGCCAGAGTCATGATTGTCTAAGAGTTGAACAGGATGATTATTAGCATATTGAGCGTGATGATTATCAGAACCTTGAGCCAAAACAAGATCGAGGTTATTAGAATATTGAGCAAGTCGAGTCAATACTTTGATCATATTGCACCTAATTTTTACAATTATATTGTTTTAAATTATGAAATTGCATTGCTATGGTTTATACAAATATATTGGTCTAGCTCATAGTTAATGCTTCAATAATAATTGTGTATAAACTTTCAATCCTTGAACTTGGACACTATCCTTGTCACCCTAGAATTAATGGATAACATACTAGATATAAGTCTGTATCTAAGTGTCATGCTTAGCCTTGTTTAGATACATTGTCATTTGGGCATTAAATTGCCTGACATCATATTCAAACATTGGAAAATGAATTTGGGCAGTCGAGGCTAGAGCCTGGCTGGTATTTTGAAAAGGAAAAGGAAGTTCAAACGGGAGAACTTGGAAATAGTTAGAGACTTGGGTATGTGAAAGGAATGAATGTGTATGGGATTACGTCAATATGGGATGAAAAGCCAGGTTGGAACCCGATGATTTGAGTTGTCTTGGTCGAGGACCAGTGGAAAGTATTGGGTGCATTCAGGTGTGGGATTCGCAAGGTGGGTGCGGCTCGGGATTAGCGGACGGGTACAGCCTAGAAATTGGTGGGGGAATACGCTCTGGGCTCAAGGGTGGTGCAATCTTGGGATTTGAGGGTGGTCTCACCTACCGGGCAGGGAGATTGCGACCTAAGTTTCGCTGAGTGGTGCAGCCGGAGAGTTGCTAGAGGCATTCGGCCCGGAATTTCAGGTGTAAGCCGGCCGGAATTGCCGGGTGGTTGCAGCCTTGGGATCGCCGGATGGATGTAGCTCGAGAAAGTGATACAGATTGGGCTGGAGCCCCGTGATTGGAAATATTGGTTTGGAACCAAGTGTTTGGAAATATTGGGTTGGAACCCAGAAAATGGAGATGGTCTAGATGGAGAACTAGTGGTAAATATGGGATTGGCTCCTAGGGGTTGGAAATATGTGATTGGAGCCGAGTGATTGGAAATATTGGGATGGTATAGGAGATGGGATCTCCACTAGTACTTTACAACAAAAACTCAGTTCCTAAAACCTGTGTTAGTTAAAATGCTAAGTCTCAGGTTTTGCTATTACTTACTCTATTTCAATAGATGGCTTTATGCAAAATAAAAGAACCAGGAGCCTTTCCTTTGTTCAGCCTTGCATCTATAATAATTGCATTGTGTATTGGCTCGCGTGTACGATTGAGTACTCATGCTCGCTATTTACATTCTTTTAGTCAGTAAGCACAAAAGAAGACTACAGGGACAAATATGAGCATTGAACAAGACTGAAGATCAAGAAGGCCAAGAACTAGATTGCGAGCCCACAGTCGAATGCCGGTGGGCATATCGTGAGGGTTCCACGCGTTCTACTCTAAATCTGCTTCCGCTGCTATTTTTTGAAAAGTATTTGGCCTGTTCGGCTATTCTGCAAGTCAAAAGCCGTAAGGTATATTTACGCTTTGTTTAATATTATGCAATAACTTTACATTTTCGTGATATGTATTTGAACCAACAATGTAACTGTGTGTGCCAGCTACTGATCCAGGGAATGGCACAAATATACATAGTAGATCCCAAGTTCAAAAATTGGGGTCTGACATTTATGCTCTTTGTTAACTTGATTCTTAGTATTCAAGGTTGATTCAAGCACTTATGCTAGTTGGTTTTTCATGTATGCAAGGTCAAGATGATTGATTTGAGGTGGAGGTGGCTACTAGAGGATGTTTGCTACTAAGGTATGCACTCACTTTAATCCTTCTCTCTACTTCTTCCCTATTGCTCTGCGATGACAGATGATGGCTATTTTGCTACTGAGGGGTGTTCAATATGCAAGAGGAGTTTACCTGATGGGCTGGGATTGTGTCGGTTTTGGGGTCGATGGTCGGCAGTGGTGGCAGGTGGTGTTCGGGATGGGGCTGCCGGCAGTGGGGGTGGTCACCGAAGGTCCAAGGTTGATGTTGGTGCCAGCGTCGTCCTTGCTCTCCGGTCTTCCTCCTTTTCTCGGCTCTTTGGCTCCCTTCTTCCTCTGAGCTCCTGATGGAAGTGGAGGGGCTGGCGAAGAGGTAGTGAGTGAGAATGTGTGCGTGGGTGAAGGGAAGGCTCTGGAAGAGCTGGTTGTGCTGCTCATGAAGATTAGGTGGCCCTGAGGAACAGGAGGGGAAGGCAAAGCGTCAAAAATTTGGCTTGGTTGTCTTTGGTTTGTCTTTTCGTGCTATGTAGTGAATAATAGAGGGGAGGGGGATGCATAGATGTAGATTGTGCTATGAATTAAATGATGTATTTTTTTGTATTTTGATTTGTTGTCAAATATTCTTGTAAGCAATTCATACAATGTATTACTATTCTAATGTTGTCTGCAAGGAAATCCTTGTATGTTGGTCTGATGGAAACAAATGTAATTTAATTACGGTTTTGAATTTACTGCTTTACCGGTGAATGTAAAGGATTCTTGTACTTGTTTCTAAGATTGAATGAATAACTAGATGTTGATTTGAGTTCTTTACTGCGAAGCTTGCGAAGGAAACTCGAATACTAACGATTGGTTAAACATTCAGTTTGCTTAATAACGACCTGACACTACAGTTAGCTTATTGTTAAGGAAACAACTCTTCAACTACAAATTCAAATGAGATGTACCACATCCACAAGTTACTCGGAGATTAGGAATCCATTAATATATCCCCAAAATTTCATCACATCCTCAAATATTCAAGTACACATGATAATATTGGATGGCACGTTCCTTTAGTTGATTTTTGGCACAACATACATGTTGATGTTATTCAGATATTTTAGCAAATGCTTAATTATACTATGATTACAATCAGTGGCAGAACTAGGAATTTGGAAGACTCAGGCAAACTTTTAACTTAAAAAAAACATAGATACGATGAAATTCAACATTCAACGTAACTAATGATGTAAAACATGTTCAATTTCTCACGTCTAACAGATAAAACTAACTAGAGATAAAATTCAACGTTAACGGCTGAGATTGGTTGATTTGAGGTTTGAGGCTCCATATGTTTCAGAGTTGTGATTAAGGGGCAGGGCAGTGACGAAACTAGGAACTGGGAGATCTGAGGCAAACTTTTAAATCACCGTTCCCGATCTTATGCGCAATTCCGTACTTGTGCACATGCCTCCAGCCCAGCACCGTGCAGTGTAAAATTGGAAGCACGGTTCACGAACATGATATAGCAGCAGCACATGAGAAGGTACTTACTAACACGGTGCTAAACTTAGTTTCTTCTCACCAGAGGAAATCCAGCTGCAAAGATGTAGTAGCAGCAGCAGCTGTGTAGTATTAGTAATACATCTTCCTGCTTACCTCATGTAATACCCCAGCTCACATGAGCCTGGAATGCTACTAAAATAACAGATTAACCAGAGAAAACTAAAACTTTTTACTAAATTTCGGTAGAACCTCCTTTGTATAGTTAACCATACTGGAGGTTCTAATAGATATTTATAACATAATTCAATAATCCAAACATCCAATTTAAAGCATAATCAAAAGGCATCCATAATATGCTAATCAACAAAAGCATAATAAAAAAACATCCATAATATGCTAATCAACTCTATTACAAATTATCCAATACATAAGGCATAATCATAATAAATCATTTAAGCAGTTTGTTCAAATACTCAATCATCAACCAATTTATTCAACTGTGAATGGTTCGTGGCAGTGTGTAACAAATCTTATGTCTATTCCCTCCCATGCATGACGTTCGTATGAAGGGTACCTAAACACACAAACAACACCAAGTGTGAGTCCAAGACTCAGCAAAGTACAATTAATAAGACAATATAATACACAACAATAACATCATCATCCAACCACAAATCTCTACAATAAACCAATTCACATGCTTATGCAATGCAAATGCGCAAATGCAACTTTTCTTTTCTCTTTGCATATACTGGTAATGCGGAGTATGCATCCGTCGATGCATACTCATGCCTGTGCCTTCTAGCACAGGGACCATAAGCCCACGCTCTATGAGTGTGGGGACCACAAGCCCGTCTAATACATGACAGGGATCTCAAATCAATGCTTGGTCACCACGTGACCAAGCCTCAAATATGATAACATGATGCATATGAAACAATTCTTTTATCCAACATAAACATGTATTAACAGCAGCATCATACATGAATAAAGAGCTTACTCATACTTCTAGCATTCATGAACAGTGAAAATGCACATAATACTAGCAAACATGAACAATCACTCCTAAGTATTCTATCACTAACTGTACTTGCCTCAACCGTGCGAAGATGGAAGACGCGAAGAGGGCGCTGGCCCCGGAACCAAACCCCCACCTGATTAAATTTAACAAACACTCTAAGATAGCAATACTGGACAAAAATATAGCTAGAAACAAATATGAATTCACTACACTCTCTAGCGCAACCCCAAACTCCAAAATCCCTAAACATCGGTCTGTCCCCTCAACAGACAGTCCCATTCTAAAATTCATAACTTTTCGTACAGAGATCCAAAAGGGGCGATCTCTGACTTTCTGGAAATATTATTACATGGCCTACATAAACTTATTTGGCGAGCTTCCCAGATTCGGCCATCTTCTATCCTTACCAAACAGATTAATAGAACAACAAAATCTCGTCAGGGGTTCTGGACAGCGAGACTAAAACTGACGTATCTTACAGTACAGTTATCCAAAATTTGTGTTCTTTATCTTTCTGGAACGCTAATCAAAATACCTATAACTTTAGTTATGGTGAGATCTTCTAGATAATCAATTAACTATTTGCTAATGACTGACTAATATTAACTGTTAGAATTATGAAAGAACCGCAGAACAGAAACGCTACGAAAATCATATCTCCTAATCCGCTCATCCAAACGATGTGATCCAAGAACCTACGGAAAGCTACTGACATTATCTACAACTCTCTAGGAGCTGTCCAGACCAGATTTCGCAATTAACATCCTCAAAACTGTCAGCCACTACAGACTGCCCTAAACAAATCTATTACCGACATTACGCAAATACAAGAATTACGGTATTAAATGAACGGAATCGGGATTACCCTTGAAGAATCCACTGTCGAATGCGATGAACACCATGCGATCCCTCTTCCTCTCCCTTCTCCCCTTCCTTCTTCTTCTTCTTGGCCGGCCAACAACCTGGGCGTCCTCCCTTCTTCCTCCACTAGGCCGGCAGCGGGGCGCGAAATCCTTGGCCAGCGGTAGGGGCAAACACTAGGGAAGGGGCTCTAGGTCTAGGTGGTGGCGGCCAACAAGGGGAGAGGGGATGGGGGTGGCGGCCACAAGGGGAGGAGGGGGAAAAGTGGGGGGTAGCTAGGGTTTTGGGGGAGGGTGGCGCCTCTCCCCCTTTTGGCTAGCCATCTCTAGGCCTAATGGGCCAAGGCCCAGGCCCAGGTTGCCAGGATTAAGCAGAAACCCCCCTCTGTAACTACTGTTAATTCTATTTTCAAGATAGTCCTTCTCCCTAATTTACTTATTCTTTCTCGAATACTCTTTCGAATAAATTTGGGGTATTACATTCTACCCCCCTTAAACAAAATTCAACCCCGAATTCTAATCACGCTTAACGCCAAAGAATAATCACAAGTAAAAAACTTACTAACATTACCACGTACCTGTTGTGAATAATTCTGGATATTGCTCGTGCATGCGAGACTCCAATTCCCAGGTGGCCTCTCTCTCGGTCTGCTGTGACATAGCACCTTGACATACTTCAATGTCTTATTCCTTAAGACTCTTTCTGACTTCTCCAGGATTTGTACTGGCTTGGATTCAAAGGATAAATCTTGCTCAATGGTCAAAGGTTCTAGCGGAATAATGTGCTCCGGATCCTGCAAGTACTTCCTCAACATGGAGACGTGAAAAACATTGTGCACACCGCGCATGGACTCTGGAAGGTCCAGACGATATGCCAATTTTCCAATCCGTGCCACGATCGAAAAATGCCCAACATACCTCGAGTTAAGCTTCCCTTTGGTATCGAATCGCACCACACCTTTAGTGGGAGACACACTCAAGAGCACCTGATCCCCCACTTCAAATTCCAAATCTCGTCTCCTCACATCAACATAGCTTTTCTGCCTGCTTTGAGCTGCTAGCAGATTCTGCCTCACCAGGGCTACTCGCTCAATGTACTTCTGTACCCAATTCGGCCCTAAAACTGCCTTCTCACCCACTGCCTCCCAAGAAAGTGGTGATCTGCACTTGTGCCCATACAGAACCTCGAACGGTGCGGCTTTAATACTAGAATGGTAGCTATTATTATAAGCAAACTTTGCCAATGGCAACTGATCCTCTCAACTACCTTTCCAAGACAAAACACAGGACCACAGCATGTCCTCTAGGGTCTGAATGGTGTGCTCTGACTGTTCATCTGTCTGTGGATGAAATGCCGTACTAAGACGGAGCTGAGTGCCTAGTGCACTCTGCAAACTCTCCCAAAACTTGGAGACAAATTTAGCATCCCTCTCAGAAATGATGGTCTTTGGCACACCATGCAACCTCATATTCTCACACACGTAAATAGGAGCCAAATCACTCGCTGAGTTGGTTGTGCGGATAGGAATAAAGTGTATAGATTTGCTAAAATGATCCACTATCACCCAAACTACATCCTTCCCTCACGGCGATCGAGGTAACGCAACCACAAAGTCCATGGAGATATCATCCCAAGGCCATTGAGGGACCTCTAATGGCTGCAACAACCCTGCAGGATGCTTATGTTCTGCCTTAACTCGTTGACAAACACCACAAGAGGCCACATAATTAGCGATATCCACCTTCATCCTTTTCCACCAGAAGTTCTGTTTCAGATCACGGTACATTTTTGTCTCACCCGGATGAGCAATATACGGGGTGCGATACTCCTCCCTCAAAATATCATCTTTGACATCCGCCTTTTGTGGCACACAAAGGCGACCCTTAAACCGTAACGCACCAGACCCATCCAAACTGAAAGCTCCTTCTTTCCCCATATCCAGACGTTTCCTGACACTCTGCAATAACCGGTCGTTCTACTGTGCTTTCCGCACACGGTCTGGAATAGCTGACTCAAGGATCAACTGTGTCTCAACATGTGTTGTGCCTGCATAGCAATAAGATATTACCATGCGGTCAAAATCAGCAACGAGGCAATCAAGGGTAGCAGGTGTCACCTTGCGACTAAGAGCATCAGCAACCACATTTGCCTTGCCAGATTGGTACTGAATTGAGAGATCACAATCCTTAATCAGCTCCAACCACTTGCACTTCCTTAAATTCAAATCCTTTTGCGTGAAAATGTACTTAAGACTTTTGTGATCTGTGAAAACATCACAAGTCTTCCCATACAAATAGTGCCTCTAGAGCTTCAATGCAAACACTACAACGGCCAACTCTAAATCGTGGGTTGGGTAATTCTGCTCATGCTTCTTCAGTTGCCTCGATGCATAATCTATTACTTTACCATCTTGCATGAGAACACAACCCAATCCAACTCAAGAAGCATCAGAGTAAACTGTGAAACGCTTCCCAGGCTCAGGGACAGTAAGTACAGGAGCGGTCACCAGCTTTTCTTTCAACGTTTGGAAACTGCGTTCACAGTCATCATCCCACCAAAACTTCACATTCTTCTACGTGAGCTGGGAAAAAGGCTTGGCAATAATGGAGAAATCCTACACAAATTGTCGATAATATCCTGCCATACCAAGAAAATTCCTCATTTCTTTGACGCTGGTCGGTCTTCTCCATTCTACTACTGTGGAAATCTTTCCCAGGTCAACTGATATCCCCTTATCATTTATGATGTGCCCCAAGAATCCCACTTCTGACATCCAAAACTCGTACTTTTTTTAGTTTAGCATAAAACTTATTCTCTCTTAGTGTCTCCAATACGAGCCTCAGATGACACCAATGATCTGCTTCAGTCTTTGAATAGATCAAAATGTCATCAATAAAAACTACTACAAACTCATCTAGATACTCATGCAACATCCTGTTCATTGTCTCCATAAAAGCAGCAGGGGCATTCGTTAGTCCAAAAGAAATAACCTTGAATTCAAAATCCTCCTTTCGGACAGGAATCTGATTGTATCCCGACTGGAGATCAATCTTTGAAAATATGATAGCTCCTCTCAACTGATCAAATAAATCTTCAATGCGAGGCATAGGATACTTATTCTTGATGGTTAACTGGTTGAGAGCACGGTAGTCAATACACATGCGCCAACTACCATCCTTCTCCTTGGTAAAAAGAATTGGAGCTCCCCAAGGAGACACACTGGGACGAATGAGATCTTTAGCTTTTAGATCATCCAATTGCTTATTTAGTTCCTCCTAGAAAGGACGAGCCAAATGGTATGGAGTCATGGAAACCGGTCGAGCACCTGAGACCAAATCAATTATGAACTCTACTGGGCGAGGGGGAGGCATCCCGGGCAACTCCACTGGAAAGACATCCAGATATTCTCGAACCACCGGAATATTTTCTGCAGTCAGGGATGAACTCGGCTTTTCCACCAGAGATAAAAGAAACCCATTCTTTGCTGTACGGCTACCAGGAAACAAACTGGCCAGCACAAAAAGTGAGTGTGATGGAGCGCTACCCTGAAAGACTATCTCCTGCCCAGACGGGGCTTGCAAGGTTACTGTCTTCTAAAAGCAAGAGATGACAGCACGGTAACGATGCAACCAGTCCATATCCAAAATGACATCAAACGGTTCCATCTTAATAACCATCAGGTTAGCTACAAATTCCTCCCCATCTAAAGAAATCATACAACCAGGACAGACTGTGGAACTGGAAAGAATTCCCCTAGAAGAATTAACTAAAACCGACTGAGCTATATGCTGCATACTCAAATTTGCTCTGCTAGCGAACTCTAATGATGCAAAAGAGAAAGTAGCTCCTGAATAAAAAAGAACAAATGCTTCTACTGAATCCACTAGAAGCGTACCTGTCACCACATCGGGACGACCTACCAACTCAGTAGTCGGTATGGCATAGGAAACTGTTGCTGGGGCGGCGGAAGCCCCAACACCCTGGCATGGCGGTGCGGCAACCGCTGGAGGCGCCGCAACTAGAAACGGTGCTACAGGAGTAGGCGGCTAAAAGTACCCTCGTGGTGTGATCCCTCCAGGAGAAGAGAGGTAAGGTTGAGGCAGCACCCAAGTCTGAGTAGGAGTGGCTGCTAGCATCTGCACTGATCCTCGAGAAGAAGCAGCTGGCGCTGGCGCTGACGCTTGAACTGGCTCCCACTTGATGATACTAGCTGGATTTCGTCGACAGACCAGCGCCTTGTGGCTCTCCTGACCACAGTGGCGACATGGGCCAGACTAGGCACACTCTGAAACGCAATGCTCGTTGCCGCACTTGAAACAAGTCATGCCTTGCCCCAGAACCGGACGAAGCATGGGAGCACCCGCTGACGGTTGTGAGGTGACGGAAGACTGTGGCTTCGAGAACTTGGACTTGAATGAATTCTGTAGGCCCTTGAACTTCTTGGAAACAGCTTTATGAAAAGACCCACCTCTTTTGACTGCCACCTGCACCATCGGGAACCACAGTACCTCCCGTGCCTTGCAACTCTTCACCGAGCTGCATCTCTAACTCCATGCCCCTGGCCTGCTCTACTAGGGAGATAAAATCGTGTAGCTCCAAAGCCCCCAACACCTGATGGTACTCCTATTTGAGCCCTTTGCGAAACCTCTTGGCCTTCTCCACATCATTAGTGGCCACAGCTGGAACGAAGCGGATTAGGTTATTAAAACCCGCTTCGTATTCTGACACTGATATCTCGCCCTGCTTATAGTTGTTCAAGGAAACCTCCATCCTCTCCACAAAAGAATCTTGATAGAACTTCCTCCTAAATTGCTCAACAAATAGCTCCCAGATAGCCGGTCCATGGGCAGCGATCCTAGCTGATAGGACTCCTTCTCACTAGATATCCACCTGCCCCTTTAGTTGGAAGGCCACAAACTGAGCCTTCAACTCTGAAGTCATCCCCAGCACTCCAAAGTGCCTCTCCATGTGACGCAGCCAGTTAGCAGCATCAACTGGCGTGCCCATCCCATCGAAGGTATCCAATCTCAGAGTATTCCATTGATGGAGCCCCATAGCCACCACAGTAGGACCCGCCGTAGGTGCAGCCGCAGGAGCGGCGGTAGGTACAGCTACATGAAAATGTTGGGGTTGAGACTGGTTCCCATGAACCGTCGAAGCAACTTCTTGTTCTGACCCCGCAGGACTACCTTCCCTAGCTACGGATTCTTGAATCTCAGGCAGTGGCGTTGCTTGGCCCCGACCGGCACCCTGGCGATCACGACCACGACCACGGCTTCTACCTCTTGCCAAAGCTAAACACCACAAACAAAACAATCAAACATTAAGCACAAAGAACGACTAGCAACTCTAACACAAGATCAATTATAATACTCAACGGAAGCGTATATGCAATGCAATAACCCAATCCCACCTACTGTGCATAGTGTGTTAAAATTAATAATTCAAGTACCATGAACCTACAGCCGCTCTGATACCAACTGTAACACCCCAGCTCACATAAGCCTGAAATGTTACTAAAATAATAGATTAACCAAAGAAAATTAAAACTTTTTACTAAATTTTGGCAGAGCCTCCTTTGTATAGTTAACCATACCGAAGGTTCTAACAGATATTTATAACATAATTCAATAATCCAAACATCCAATTTAAAGCATAATCAAAAGGCATCCATAATATGCTAATCAACTAAAGCATAATAAAAAACATCCATAATATGCTAATCAACTCTATTACAAATTATCCAATGCATAAGGCATAATCATAATAAATCCTTTAAGCAGTTTGTTCAAATACTCAATCATCAACCAATTTATTCAACTGTGAATGGTTCATGGTAGTGTGCAACAAATCTTATGTCTATTCCCTCCCATGCATGACGTTCGTATGAAGAGTACCTAAAAACACAAACAACAGCAAGTGTGAGTCCAAGACTCAACAAAGTACAATTAATAAGACAATATAATACACAACAATAACATCATCATTCAACCACAAATCTCTACAAGAAACCAATTCACATGCTTATGCAATGCAAATGCGCAAATGCAACTTTTCTTTTCTCTTTGCATATACCGGTAATGCGGAGTATGCATCCGTCGATGCATACCCATGCCTGTGCCTTCTAGCATAGGGACCATAAGCCCACGCTCCACGAGTGTGGGGACCACAAGCCCGTCTAATACATGACGGGGACCTCAAATCAATGCTTGGTCACCACGTGACCAAGCCTCAAATATGATAACATGATGCATAAGAAGCAATTCTTTTATCCAACATAAACATGTATTAGCAGCAGCATCATACATGAATAAAGAGCTTACTCATACTTCTAGCATTCATGAACAGTGAAAATGCACATAATACTAGGAAACATGAACAATCACTCCTAAGTATTCTATCACTAACTGTACTTGCCTCAACCGTGCGAAGATAGAAGATGCGAAGAGGGCGCTGGCCCCGGAACTAAACCCCTACCTGATTAAATTTAACAAACACTCTAAGATAGCAATACTGGACAAAAATATAGCTAGAAATAAATATGAATTCACTACACTCTCTAGCGCAACCCCAAACTCCAAAATCCCTAAACATCGGTCTATCCCCTCAACAGACAGTCCCCTTCTAAAATTCATAACTTTTCGTACAGAGATCCAAAAGGGGCGATCTCTGACTTTCTGGAAATATTATTACATGACCTACATAAACTTATTTGGCAAGCTTCCCAGATTCGGCCATCTTCTATCCTTACCAAACAGGTTAATAGAACAACAAAATCTCGTCAGGGGTTCTGGACAGCGAGACTAAAACTGACTTATCTTACAGTACAGTTATCCAAAATTTGTGTTCTTTAGCTTTCTGGAAAGCTAATAAAAAAACCTATAACTCTCATTATGGTGAGATCTTCTAGATAATCCATTAACGATTTTATAATGACTGTTTAATATTAATTGTTAGAATTATGAAAGAACCGCAGAACAGCAACACTACGAAAATCATATCTCCTAATTCGCTCATCCAAATGATGTGATACAAGAACCTACGGAAAGCTACTGACATTATCTACAACTCTCTAGGAGGTGTCTAGACCGGATTTCGCAATTAACATTCTCAAAACTGTCAGCCACTACAGACTGCCCTGAACAAATCTATTACCAACATTACGCAAATACAAGAATTACGCTACTAAACGAACGGAATCGGGATTACCCTTGAAGAATCCGCTGTCGAACATGATGAACACCATGCGATCCCTCTCCCTCTCCCTTCTCTCTTCTCCCATTCCTTCTTCTTCTTTTTGGCCGGCCAACAACCCGAGCATCCTCCCTTGTTCCTCCACTAGGCCGGCAGCGGGGCGCGAAATCCATGGCTGGCAGCAGGGGCAAACACCAGGGAAGGGGTGCAAGGTCCAGGGGGTGGCGGACAACAAGGGGAGAGGGGATGGGGGTGGCGTCCACAAGGGGAGGAGGGGGGAAAGTGGGGGGCGGCTAGGGTTTTGGGGGAGGGTGGCGCCTCCCCCCCTTTTGGCCTGCCACCTCTAGGCCTAATGGGCCAAGGCCCAGGCCCAGGTTGTCGGGATTAAGCAAAAGCCCCCCTCTCTAACTACTGTTAATTCTATTTTCTAGATAGTCCTTCTCCCTAATTTACTTATTCTCTCTTGAATACTCTTTCGAATAAATTTGGGGTATTACACCTCATGCTCTGAAATAGGACAATATGGCCTGCACGCTTGGTGTTATAATGTGTCCACGAGCGGGATTTTTGGCATCGTCATCGTCTCGCGGTGCGTGTTTCAATTAGGGCCGTCGGAATCGTGGATCACTTGGACTTATAGCCAGGGGCAGCCAGGGGTTGGCCCTCCTCAGGCCTTGTTTGGCTACTGGAAAAATCTATCTATAGGAGAAACAATTCAAGGGGGAATTGAATTGACCCTCCTCCCTTCATTCAATCCCCTCCCACCTTGGATCTAATCCCTTGATTTGTCTAGGCGAATGGTTGGATCGGTAGGGATTGCATATATTAAAAAAAATCTGAAAGCAAAAAAAAAAAGAAGATAGAAAAGTCCAAAAACAACATTAAAAAATTTGAAACAATTCAGGAAAATTTCCAAAACCAAACTAGAAAATTTGAAAAATATCAGTTTTTTTTCACAAACTGTCCACTAAATTCGAAAAAAATCATAAAAAATCAAAATAAAAAGTCTAGAAATTTCAAAATGTAAAAAACACAGATTATAGATTTCAAAAAAAAAATTTAAAAATTTGAATACAATCTCTAGAAAAATGGATAACAAGTGATGCTATTGCAGAAACATCTGATATGAGGCTTGGATCAAGCGTGACATAAGCATATGAACGACACATGCGTAAATTAACTACAAGAGTCTAGTTAACATTTCACCTTAATGTACGCAAGTTATCTCGTTAATTTGACTAATATCTATACAAATCACTAAAATTGGATAACAAATTTTTACAATTCCACCTCACAGTTACGTAGAGGGTCAATTTTTACACGGACCACCTCATAATTTGACTATAAAGGCCCTGTAACATTATCAACTCGACTTGCTAGGCCATGGTCTGCAGTTGCACTGCCATTCTGCAGAGATTATGAGATATCCATGTCAAGTCCATCACGCTAAGCATTGCGGCCCCTACCTCTGCAACGCCTTTGATCTTGCTCATTCCTTCGATATATAAAAGTGGTAGGTATCTGATAATGCCAGATTAGAAAATTTAGCTCGAAGCAAATTCTTTTAGATACATATAATTCCTGATCAATATTGGTACTAATAAGACATATACATTAAATAAAGGGGGGGGGGGGGTGCTTATGCACAAACAAGAAAGAAAAATAAAAAAATGAAATCCTAGAACCATGTACACACTTGAGAAGCAGCATTCCTCTGAGCACGAGACATTCGCCCGCCATGCTCCATAGCATTATGTCTCTGAAGAAATAAACTAGTCAGTCAGTATAAACACAAGTTACTAAGTGCCATGTCCAGTTAACAAGCAGATAATAACAATACAACTAAATCAACAGTTTGAACTAAACTTGCCTTGATCTCTGCTTCACTCTGGAAGGCAACAAACTTCTTGGCCAAACATGCTTCGTCTTCACAGAGGAAATGATCTTTTCGAAAATGCAACTAAATTGAATTCATAAGAAAACATGTATTAGAATGCAGTAAAAATTGTAATAGAAAATGTCACAAAGGAGCTAGTAGCACAGATTAGAAAGAAATAAACTTATAACACATATATCAATAAGAGCTGGATATCAAAATATATCAATTTGGGACAACTTACCTCTAAATCATCATAGTTCCAAAAATAATCATACTGCCTAGGACAATAACTATATAGGAAGCAGAAAAGAGAAGAGCACATTAGGTCATCAAGAGTTTTACCTTTCTTCCTTCCAAGCAAAGATTTCACATGAATAATCTATGCTGATGGGACAAATGTCCCTTCAGCTGTTCAATGCTCTTGAACCTGCTTCTGCGCTTTGCTTGTGCTGCCTGACCAACCTGATCCTTTGCTTTGTCACATACACTACAAGAAAGCCGACACATTGCCCGTATCAACTTGTAATGTTCAGCATCATCAAAGTATGCCTGTGTATCCTCATGGTACCAGTACTCCCCTGCGTTTCCCTCACTTGCCCTAGAAGGGAACACAGAGAAATCAGTAGTCACTCTTGTGTAATTGCCCATGGCCTGTTAAGTGGTAAGACATGAAAGAGATGAAATCCTTTAATTTTTAAAGAAAAGGCATGCAAATGGTTGTCACAAAAGGCATCTTTCGGTATTTCAAAAGGCTTTCTACCTACTCCCCATTCCCTCTGATTAGCACTATGCACAAATCGGAATCGCTGAACGCCTAAACCACGATACGCATATAAAACTCACATACAAGTCCATAATATTTCTATTTTTTCTCATGTAAAATTTCACAATTTATAACTTGTGGAATTTAAAAAGGAGAGTAAAAGTAAACTTTCTTTCATTGTGAAAACATTAAGGAAAATTAAAGAAACACTACACATATTTTCATCTGAACATGTCTCTGTACAAATAAATCACTGGAGAGCAATTGTCGACGGCTCGGATAGGAAATCTAACTTACTCTCATTAATGAAGTCCACAACATATCTAGCTCTTATCAGCCCAATGCCACTTAATTTGCTAAAAGCGTATGCAAAAGGACAATATTTGCATGCCCCACTGACCCCTAGGGAAGCAGGGAACCAAACTTATATTGCAATGCCATGTATCACAAAAAAGTATAGGAACCATGACATCCAATTAACTCATAAATGCAAATCGTCAACCACTCAATTGCTTGGCACACCAAATTTCTAATAAACCAAATCTACAACATTAAAAATCATCTTCTCATCCTTCACAATGATACCAAGATCAGTTGAAATCCCAACTTCCCAGGCATCCATTCATACAATGACCTAAGCCAACCTCATCAGGAAACAAGGCATCAAAGTCATAATATGTCATGCTATTTCTCAAATCTTTCACCATCCGAACAGTAGAATGAAACCCTTCCACATATAATTCAACTAGTAACCCATCCAAACCCTAACCAATCAACGACCCCAAATCCACCCGCGCGCACATGCCACAGATCAAGAACCGGATAGGGCCAGAGCAAACCCTAGTGACGAACCTTGGTGACAAAGACGGAGGGGCAGTTGGTCTTGCAGATGCAACAACGAGAGTCCTCAAGCACAAAGTGGAGGCGGACGATGCAGGTCGAGCACACCTCGCGGTGCCCGCATGGCTCGTAGGCCACCCACTCCAGGGCGTCCGTGCACACCGTGCAGTTGTCGTCCATCTCGGTGGGCAGCGGAGATCGGTCGCAACGGAAGAGGGGTAGATGGATGCGGCAGTGGTGGTGGAGGAGGAGGAGAAGGTGGAAGGGTTAGGGCGGGGAGGGAGGTGAGAAGGCCGCGACTCGCGAGCGCACGCGACGGTGAAAAGAAACACGACTACGATGAGAGTCTTCTTACCCCCGTGGATCAGGTTGGAACGGACAGGGATTTCCCCACCCCGGCCGGATCCAAACACAGCTTTGTGCTGCACTGGGAAATATTCCCCCGCCGGGATGATCCTTGTGGATTGAGCCACAATCCCGGTCGATCCCAGCGCTGCCAAACAATGCCTCATGATTCTTTGCTACCTTTCATTAGCATGGAGTATCATTGGAATTTTACTAGGACTAAACCCTTACTAATTCAATCTATGTGATTAAGTAACAATTAGGATAAATCTAAAAAGCCTAGGAGTTAATTTGTGGCACATGAACCAATCTTATGTAGTATTTACATTCTATTTTGTTCCCAAATTTTTAAGCCAGTATTGAGTCAAATTTGTATTGTACAAGTACATGATACTTTATCTCCTTGCATCTTCATGTTTAGAGTTTAATCAAACACTTCTTCCTCGTATCTGGCTTTTGTCACACCTTCCATGGCTTGGTAAAGTGTGCATGTGCACCAAAGTCCACCAACCTCAAGTTACCATTCATCATGATCATTATTTGTTTTCTATTGCTTTTCCATATAAAAAGTTTTCTCCTTTGAAAACTTCTATTTTTTATAAGGGAAAATTGATGATTTGCCACTCCAAAGCACTAAATACCTCTGATTTGACACCCCGAGCGTATTCAAGTATTTTTGTTTTTATTTTGCACCAAAATCCACTGTGAAAAGACACATTTACACCTCCCTATTCAAGAAGAAACTTAAAGGTGTGGATTTTGGTGCAAAATAAAAACAAAAATACTGGAATACGCCCAGGGTGTCAATTCACAGGTATTTAGTGCTTAGGAATAACAAATTATCAAGAAGAAACCTAAAGGTATCAAATCCTAAATCAAGGTTCTTAGGAGTGGCAAATCATCAATTTTCCCTTATAAAAAATAGAAGTTTTCATAAGAGAAAACTTTTTATATGGAAAAGCAATAGAAAACAAATAATGATCTTGATGGATGATAACTTGAGGTTGGTGGAGTTTGATGCACATGCACACTTCATGTAACGCCCCAACCGGGAGGTCTGAAGACCTAGCCGCAACAGGACCCAGGAGGTCCTATCACGGCCGAACCAGGAGGTCTCCAAGTCTGGTCGCAACCGGACGCAGTCACGACTGGACCTGGGAGGTCCCTCAGGACCACCCAGAGATCCCCAAGACCACTCGGAAGGTCCTTCAAGACCACCCGAAGGTCCGAAGGTGGGCGTGGGACACGGGGTGACCCCAAGTGCCACGACCCATCCTAGGGGTGGTCGAGAGACCAAACCTGAGGAGGTCGTGAGACTTGGAATGACTCCAAGTCCTCTGTGCAAACCGAACTAGTCCCAAGGATCAGTGGCTAGCTTGCACATCATACAACAGTAGTAACAAACATCAAATGTGAATTTTATTAACAACGGAGTTGATTACAAAGGGGAGGCTTAAGAGCCAACAAAATAAAATACAGCAGAAGATAAAATAGCAGACCACCTGATTCACCACAGGTAATCAGCTGGAGGGCGCATCCTAGTCGACCAGGACCTCTTGGTCCACCGCTTAGTCCTCCTCAAAGCTTTCTTTTCCTGCTCAATAACATTATTAAGCAAGAGTGAGCACAACAAAGGTGCTCGCAAGTTACACCCGTCAAATAACAGAATGACATGCATACATAGATATCTCAAAGGAAGGCTTAATATGGTTGATTTGCATAAAGCCAAGTTTCTTTCAAATACAAATACTAAGTTCCAAAGCAGTTATACAATAACTAAAATTCATTTCCCAAAACTAGTTTTACAGTTTTGATAACATTCATCAACAAGTGATGAAGGATACCCTCCTGTCACAAGGCTCCCCGCCCAAAACCCATTGGATAGAGATCCAAGATAGTTTAACAAAGTCCTTTTGAAACCAAAACCAACATCTAACTTTGAGTGGCTTTGCTAGCATGTCCATGACTATGGACACGGCTATTCGAATAGTTTTACGCTCTGCAGAGGTGTATAGCTTTACCCACACGACACGAGTTCTCTAGTTTGTTTGGCATCCATCGGTGCCACCACTCACTACCGTAGGTAAGTGGTCTAGAGCACGTGACAAGGCCTTTACAGTGCATCATTCCACCGCAGTCCACCCTCGCTAAGGTTTCGCCTCACCCTACGGATAGAGACTCGCAAAGGTCAAGGGCCCCCTCTTGTGCTAGGTGGGACTAACAGGTCATACAAACGACTATCCACTGCATCAACAGGATCGACCGCGATGGAACTTTGCAAATTAATCAGTCAGGTCCTGCCCATACAGGACATGTGGTTGCATGATGTGGCTAGCCAGATGCGGTTTGCAGACCAGTCCTCAATTGACCTGGGCGACTTCCACAGAACCCTGGGCATTGACCATAGGAATGAATCGATCTCATGCATGAACATACACCCATCCAAACAACTAGTTCGCCTAAGTCCAAACCAATTTTTCTTTTTCTTTGTTTTTCAAAAACATTTTCAAAGCTTCTACGACAACCTAATGTCATGGATAAAACATTTAGACAACATTGGTCTTTTAGCAGTAAAACTCCCAAATCAAGATTTTTGGTCTAAGCTTGACTAAGCACAGAGTTTTGAAACATGCCAGTTCATACTAATGTACCAACTAGCTCTTACTATGGCGACAAGGGATGATTGAGTCAATAATCAAGTTTGGATGTACAAAGGGATCAGGACTAGCCATAAAGTTAAAACAGGGATTTAAATTACTTGAATTGAAATAAGCATGCAGTAATAATTTGAAACAGAACTTAAATAATTTGAGATACTGAGTGTAATATGATCAAGGGTGTAACTTGCCTTACTCGAAAGCTTAAGGATTTACTCCTTCACAGAGCTCAGGATCCCCGGAGACAACGCAATCTACACGAGAACGAAGCAAAGCAAATAAAGACCAAATAAGATCCAAATGAACTCCAAACAAACCGAACTAGAAGCAAACATAAAGAACAAAACTAGAAGAATTTAAAAAGGGCTCTCAGGAGGAGGTCCAACGGGTTAGGAAGAGGTCTAGCAGAAAGGGTGATCTTTGCAAAGACCGAAGGGGGGTGGTCTTTGCGAAAAGACCAAGGAGGTGATCTTTGCAAAAGACCAGCGAAGACCAGGAAGGTGGTCTTTGCAAAAGATCAAGGAAGGTGGTCTTTGCAAAAGACCAAAAGGGTGGCAAAGACCAAGAAGGTGGTCTTTACAAAAAGGGAGGTCCTGAGGAGGTTAAGGGAGGTCCTGAGGAGGACCCAAGCGGGTCGTCTTTGTAAAAGACCAAGAGGGTCGTCTTTACAAAAAGACCAAGAAGGTTGTCTTTGCAAAGGGAGGCCTTTAGGAGATCCAAAGGAGGAGAAGGTCCAACAAAGGCTACGACTGCACAACGTGGTCGTATAAGGAATACGATCACACCAGGTGGTCGTAGGGACAAGGGAGAAGATTGGGGCATGAAGAGACTCACCAAGGCCGAGAGAGACTAAAGGAGGAGGGGAGGTTGGTGGACGGCTGTAACGCCCGGCTCGGGGCCACCCGAGGGCTCCTCCTGGATCAACCGAAAAGTCCATCTGGACCTCCCAGGAGATCCAGCAGAGCCACCCGAGAGGACCTCCAAGACCGCCCAGGAGGTCCAGCAGGACCACCCGGAGGTCTTGGGAGCGTCCTTGAGGAGGTCGTGGAGCCAAGGAGCATCCCAAAGACCTCCCACGACTAGACCAGGGGGAGGTCGTGGAGATTTGAGGTCATCCCAAGACCTCCCACGACCAACCAGGGGAGGTCGTGGATGACTGAGATCACCCCAGGACCTCCCACGATCGGACCTGAGGGTAGCCGTGGAGGACTGGAATTGCTCCAAGGTCTCCTGTGCAAACCGAGCTAGTCCTAAGGATCACTGGCTAGCTCACATAGTAACAACAGTGGTAACATTCCTTCAATGCAAGCTTTATTAATAACAACAAAGTTAATTACAAGGGAAGGCCTACAGGCCAACAAACCCAAACACAGCGGAAGGTAAATAAGAAGGCCATCTGATACACCACAGGCAATTGGTTGGAGGGCACATCCTAGTCGTCCAGGACCTCTAGGTCCACAGCAAGATCACCTCAAGGCTTTCTTTCCCTGCTCAAAACAATTATCAAGCAAGAGTGAGCACAACAACCGTGCTCGCAAGTTACACCCGTCAATTAACAGAATGACATGCATAAATGGATATCTCAAAGGAAGGCTTAATATGGTTGATTTGCATAAAGCCAAGTTTATTTCAAATACAAGTACTAAGTTCAAGGCAATTACAATAAGTAAAGTTCTTTTTGCAAATCTCAGTTTTCAGTTGGATAACAATTATCACAAGTGGTGAAGGATACCCTCGCCCAATTCCATTTGGATAGAAATCCAAAACAGTTTACCAAAGTCCTTTTTGAAAACCAAAACCAACATCTAACTTTGAGTGGCTTTTGCTAGCATGTCCGTGACCGTGGACACGACTATTCGAATAGTTTTCACTCTGCAGAGGTTGTACACTTTACCCACATGACATGATTCCTCTAGTTTGTTTAGCATTCGTCAATGCCACCTCTCACTACCGAAGGTAAGAGGTCTAGAGTTCATGACAAGGCCTTTACAATGCATTGTTCCACCGTAGCCCCTCCTCGCTAAGGTTTCGCCCCCTTTGGACTAGCCATCCGCAGGTTTAGGGCCCCCTCTTGTGCCAGTGGGAAACATAGGTTATAAAAGACCATAGGCCATGGAAGACCTCCCACACATCAAAGTGGAACAACCACGGTGAAACTTTGCAAATTATTCAGCCAGGTCCCACGCCCCATTCTGGAGACATGTGGTTGCATGGTGAGGCAAAGCCCATTATAGGCATAGCAAGTTGCGGCTCAAAGACCAACCCTCAATTGACTAGGGCGACTTCCACAGAACCCCTGAGCCTCAACTCTATTCGAGTTGAGCTTGTGCATGGACATGCACCAACCAAGCAACCAATTCGTCCCAGTCCAAAACAATTTTCCATTTGTTTGCTTTTCATAAACCTTTTGGAAAAACTCCATGACAACCCAATGTCATGGCTTAAAACATTTTTAAATAATAGATGGCCAAATATGGTAAAATTTTCCCAAAACAAATATTTTTGGACTAAGCATGATTAAGCATCAAGTTTTTTTTCCAAAGATCCTGGTTCACACTAATGTAGCAACTAGGTTTTCCTATTGTCGGTGTTTTAGAACCGAACTTACGTAAAGATTATTTGATTCGGGGGTTCCTCTAGGCTCAAAATCACACAGAGATGGAGACACGGGGATTTTTATACAGGTTCGGGCCTTCTCTTGAGAGAAAAACAACCCTACTCATGTGTATATGTATTGAGTATACTGGATTAAAAGATGGAATCAGAGACTAGAGTACTATCCTTCTAATCTTCTTTCGCCTCCCCCCTCTTCCTGATGATCCTTGCCTTTTATACTGTCCCCAGGGTGCGTCGTTGGATCTTCAGTATAAAGGTCACATTAACGCACTGTATCATGGAGCCGCACGGGAGGTTATTACGGAGTTGTAACGCTCCCACGCTGCCGTGCAATTATCACCATAACAGGGAGTTAAGTCGTGCTGTTATTCTAGGGAATAATAGCGTAATTGATTGCTCATATCCTTGGATACGGTACATGAGATTCCCTGATCGACTAGGCCCACATGTATGTGAGTCTTGTCGACTGAGGACTGGTCGTAGAAGAGCTTACGACCAGGTGGTGGTTTGTAGAGACCCAACCCTAGGGCACCCGAAAGACCCTCTAAGAGCTCCAAGAAGGTCCACTAGGACCTCCCAGGAGGTCCTAAAAGGATCTCTCGGTCAGTCCACCAAGACCTCCCAGGAGGTCCAGCAGGACCTCCTGAAAGTCCAGGAGAACAAGCCCGAGGTGGTCGTGGAGCCAGGGAGCACCCCCAAAGATCTCCCACGGCCAGACCAGGTGAAGGCGTGGAGGTTTGAGGTCATCTCAGGACCCTCCTGCGACCCACCAAAGGAGGTCGTGGAGGATCGAGACCACCCTGAACCACACACGCACAAACCCGAGGGTGGTCGGGAGGACCGGAGCTCTCCAAGGTCCTCTATGTGAACTCGAGCTAGTCCCAAGGATCATGGCTAGCTCTTCACAGCAACAACAGTGGTAACATAGCAACAACACAAGATTTATTAATAACCAAATGAGTTGTTTACAAGAGAGCTTACAAGCCAGTAGGCAAAACATAGTAAAATAAACACATGGGCCACCCGATACACCACAGTGCAACCGGCCGAGGGCGCAATCTTAGTCGATCAGACCACTTGGTCCACGTAATCGTCACCCAAAGCTTCCATAACTCGCTAAAGACAAAGATTAAGCAAGAGTGAGCACAACAACCGTGTTTCGCAAGTTACACCGTCGATAACAAAATGACATGCATAAATAGATATCACAATGGAAGGCTTATTATGGTTAATTTGCATAAAGCCATGTTTATTTCCAATTACCGTATAAGTTTCAAAGCATCATATAGTAAATAAAATTCATTTAGTAAATCTGTTTTCAGTTGGATATTCATTCATCACAAGTGGTGAAGGATACCCTCCTGTTGCAAGGCTCCCCGCCCAACCATGGGATAGCAATCCCAAAACAGTTTTAGTAATCATTTCTAAAAAAAAAAACCCAAAACCAACATCTAACTCTGAGTAGCCTTTGCCAGCACGTCCATGACCGTGGACACGGCTATTCGAATAGATTTAACTCTGCAGAGGTTGTGCACTTTACCCAGACGACATGAACCCTCTAGTTTGTTTGGCATGCGCGAGTGCCACCTCTCACTACCGAAGGTAAGAGGTCTAGAGTTCATGACAAGGCCTTTACAATACATTGTTCCACCACAGCCTTTCCTTGCTAAGGTTTCACTCTCCTATGGACAAGAATCCCATGAAAGCCCCTCTTGCACCAAAGGGGAACAATGAGGTTATAATAGACCATTGGCCATAGAAGACCTCCCACACTTCCAATGGAGCAACTTATGGTAGAACTTTGCAAATTACTCACCAGTCCCACGCCCATTCTCGAGACATGTGGTTGCACGATTGTGGCATAGCCCATTATAGGCATGGCATTGGTCGCCAAAGACCGGTCCTCAATCGACTTGGGCGACAATCACATACCCTGGACCTCCACCTTTTCCAGATAGAGTCCGTGCACAAACCTTGCACTAGCCAAGCCAACCATTTCGCCCAAGTCCAAATCCATTTTCCTTTTTCCTTTTCTTTGCTTCCCCAAAGAATATTTCCATACGTCCATGACACCCCAATGTCATGGCCAAAACATTTAAAACAGTGTTTGGTTATGATGGTAAAGATTTCCCCAAATCAATACTTTTGGTCTAAGCATGACTAAGCATACGTTTTTCAAATGGTCTTGGCTCACACTATTGCATGACCCAAGTTTGATCTAGTGGTGACAACATGCTCAGTTCAAAGTCAACAGTGGCCATACAAAGGAAGTAGGCATAACTATGGATTTAAAACAGGTATTGAAATAACTTGGTAGAAATAGGCATGCAGTATACATTAAAACAGGACATAATTAGTTTGAATTATTGGGTGCAATATGATCAAAAGTGTAACTTGCCTCTTGCTTGATAGCTTAGGGATCTACTCTCTCTCACACTCGGCTCTCTGAAACGCCAAGATCTACACTTAGCTAATGTAATGATTCAAACAATGCTCAAATAAAGAACCAACAGAGATCCGAATAAAGAACCAAGAGAACTCCAGAGGAACCTCAAAACTCAATTAACAGAAGAGTACTATACTTAGAATAGGTTCTTTTGGAGGAGGTCTAAGCTTACTAGGAGGAGGGTGGTCTTTTAGCAAAAGACCCCAAAAGAGCGATTTCAGCAATAGAACAGGAGGTCCCGAGAGATGGTTCGTGCACAGAGACCAGGGAGGAGCTCCTCAAATAAACGCCATAGACATCCAAAAGGAGCCCACAAGGGGAGGTCCTGTGAAAGACACGACTAGCTCAATGCAGTGGCAAGAACAAGAGTGGAGCAGATCACCAAGGACTTACCAGGGACAAGAAGGAACCAATGGATGGAGGGGAAGTCGTGGGCAACAAGGTCTTCCCTGGAGAGCCACTGAACGAGAGCTAAGATGATGAGTGTGAAGAAGGTAATATGGCAGAGCTCCCTGGACTGATTATAGTCAAAATGGGTGAAGAAAACTAGAAACATACGTACCAGGGATAAGTATAGAAATGGGTCAAAGGTAGGTGAGTGGTAGGGCAGGTGTCACTACCACCCTGGGTAAAAGGTACGAGGAAGGACAACGTATGTTGCTATGGGAAGGAACAAAGAAGGATGTCAGAGTACAGCTAGGTGACCCAATTCAGAGTAAAACGCCACGTATATGGATGTATTAATGTGACATGACATGCATTATGTAACAGCCCAAAGTTCTGTTACCAATTTAAATTTATTAAAGTTATCATTTTATTGAATCTTCTGAAATTTGAAAGAGTTTAATTGCTTTATTTGAATTTCTGAAGTTTTAAAAGTCAAAATTTAAGTTTTATTAAAGTTTTTGAAGTTTAATTTGAGTTAAAGTTGAAAAATAAAAATTAATTACTTTCTAGAATTTTCTCGAGATTTTAAAAGCTTTTCCTAATTATTTTAAAGCTAAAATAATTTATTTACAAAACAAAAGCCAACTTTAAGTTGGAATTATTTTTATTAAGTTCAAAATAATTCTAGGAATTTTTATGACTTTTTTAGAATTTTTGGACTCTATTTGCTATGTTCTAAAAATAATTGATTTATGTCAGAAAATCTGAATTAATTTCGAAAATTAATAAAAAAAAATTGAACTTCCCATCGGTCACCCCTCCATGCGCTGCTCCGAGGCCAAAGACGCTTAACCCAATGCCTCATCCATACACTACCATGCCTTCCTATTTTCTTTCTTAACTAATACACCTCCTTTAATTCATTTATCCTTTCTTTCATCTCTATTCCAAAGCCTTTCTTCCTCCCGAGCTTTCTCTTTTACATTGGTTCTTTTTCCTAACCGAAGTCGCCATGGTCGTTTAGCTTCGATGGTCAATCATCAAGCTCGACCGATCGACCACCACCACCGCCCTTCACAAGCCCGCCCCCCCAACCTCGGCCCTCTCCTTCCTTTTTGCTTCAACACCATGACTCAAACCATGGAGCTTCAAAACCTCCATTAATGGTCGCCACCATTTCTTTCTCCTCTTTCTTCCCACTCAATGCGTTAAAATGGAATCCGCTTGAAGGAGAACGTGCGTATAACGCCACGCACGCCGCATCACTATCAAATGGACGTTTCATCCACTACATGCGTTAATTAAACCATTTTCTTTTCGTTTTTATGCACGCGAACGGCCGCCCCACGATCTCCTCTCCGGCCCTCTCCGCCTTTATAAAAGGGAGCACGAGGTGCCCTCCTCTCACTCATCCCATCCCCACCACTCACTCCTCCTCTCGCTCTCACCTCGCGGAATCGGCATTTCTTCGTCGCCGATCGAGCTCCTTCCGCCGCCTCTAGCGCTTTCACGGTGGAGCCCCGCACCATCGACCACACCACTAGCTTCGCCGACGCGTGGTCTCACGCCAGGCTTTTCGCCACGGAGCATCGCCGAGTACTGCCGCCACCGGAGCCCACGCCGCGCCGACGCCGCCGCCTCGCCTCCGCCATCCGCGCATCGCCCCACCACAACCGAGGTGAGCACCGCATCCTCGCCTCTCCTCTCTCGTTCCACCCCTCGCCGCCATCGAACGCTGTTCGCCGCAATATCGCCATCTAAATCTTAGACTAAAGCTCTTTTCTTTGCGAATTGCGCCGCCGCCGAGCTAGCTCCGCCAAATAGTCTCCACCGATTCGCATCGCCGCCCTTCACGCGGTGCTCTCCTCCTCGCCGTCACCGTCGCCGAACACCACCCTCCATGGCCGCCATTTCTTTTTCCATACGTCTTTGTTTGTTGGCGGTCGGTAGACAATGAACAAGAGGCATAAGACTAATTAGTGATTTGAGTTTAGTACATGAACATTTCAATCTTCCAAAATTCTTGCTCTCACATGCAAGCTCCAAACCGTTGTTTCTTTCGCCTAAATTCATCTAAATTCATCTACTATTTTCAGTATTTAATTCGTAATTTTTAGATTTAATGTAATTTCGTTAATTATTTGGTCCATTTTATGCTGCGTCGTTGTCACCGCCGACGACCGCAGCATTCTCCACCCCAACCGAGGCGAAGCTGCCTGCTCCCACGGTTCCCTCTTCAAATCGCCACAAACCTCATCCGCTAACTCCTCTCCGCTTGGCATAATGCCGACGTTACCGCCGTCCGCCGAAGGATTTCTCCGCCGGATCAAGGCCGCCATCGAAGATCCTCTCGCCGAGCCGTCAACACCGCTGAGTTCGCCTCAACGATTCAACATCGTACTCCTCGCCATAGCCCTAAAACTCCTTCTTTGTTCCCAATTATCCAAACCATATTTTACGATGAATAGTATAATTTTCGGAATTTTATTATTTCATGTAACACTCAACCTTCCGAATTTCGTTTCACTCATACGAGCTCCGATTATGCCGATTAAACTTCCTAAATTCATATAAAATCGATACCTTCCTAGCAGTATTTTTTTATAATTTTTGGATTTTATTTGGATTTTATTTGAATATTATTTGAATTCAATCGCTTACGCCAGATAGATTTCATTTACTTTTCGACGACCGGATTTCAACGCCGCTTGAGAATAATCCATTAAGCAAGGCAAGTTACATTCTTGATCATATTTGCACCTATTATTTAAAATTATATAATTCTGTTTTAAATTATTATCGCATGCTTATTTACATTCAAGTAATTTAAATTCTGCTTTTAAGCTTTATAGTTATTCCCAATGCCTTTGTATGTCTAATTATTGTCAAGAGAGGTGGTATGAAGACTATTATCGAATGCATATATATTTTGGAGTTTGGATAATAAAAGAAGATTGTGAATGGATGTGTGAAGATAGAGGAAAATTGTTAATAGATAATGAATGATTACGTAAATAGGTGATTATTGGTATTGGATTATGGAAATAGATTATTATTAAGGATCGGATTGTGGTATTATTAGAGTTATATGATTGTTGGATATTAGATGTCAATCATAGATATAGATTATCATTGGATTATTGGATATTGGAATGAATGATGTTGGATTATTAGAAATACATGATTATTATGGTTGTATTGTAGAAATAAATGATTATTGGATACCGGATTTTAGAGGTAGATTGTTGTTGATGTTGGATTAATAAAGATTGGATGATAGATAGATACTATAGTCAAATACTGAATTGTTGATATTGGATTCTAGAAATAGATTGTCATTGGATATCGATTATCTAAAATTTGATTATAGGATTACATAGTCATTGGATTGATAGATATCGGATTATAAAATTTGAGAATAGTTAAATATTTGGATCAATTGAAGTTGGATCATAGAAATAGACTTATACGGTGTAGATTGGACTAATGAATTTTGGATTGTCAAGGTTGGATTATCACAATGTCGATGGATTACATATCGAACTCGTTCTTGACAAGTCTTGGACATTTAACCTCACCCTAGATAAAATCTAGTTGATACAATAGTATGAACTAGAACATTTTGAGAAAGATTATGCTTAGCAATGCTTAGACCCAAAAATGTTTGATTTGGGAAACTTTCACCAAAAATCAAATATTGTTTAAGAATCCATGGCATTGGTTTGTCATGGAAGTTTTGTTGTAAATGAATTTGAGAAAAATAAAATAAAATTATGGTTTGTACTTGGGCGAAATGGTTGTTTGGATGGTGCATGTTAATGCACGGATCGAAGTCATTTCCATGATCGAGGCCCATGGGTTTTGTGGAAAGTCGCCCAAGTCAATTGAGGACCGCCTCGAGCTGCCTTTGCTATGCCTATAATGGGCTATGCCATATCGTGCAACCACATGTCCCGAGTATGGGTAGGGACCCGGTGACTAATTTGCAAAGTGCCATCGCGGTCAATCCCATGGATTATGTGGGTCCATCTCGATGGTCTGGTCGATATGACCTCATTAGTCCCATCGGCGTAAGAGGGGCCCTACAAACTCTGCGATTTCTATCCAAGGAGGGATGCGAAACCTTAACGGGATGGATTGCGGTGGGATGGCGATTGTAAAGGCCTTGTCATGTGCTCTAGATCGCTACCTAAGGTAGTGAGCGGTGGCATAGATATATGCCGAACAAACTAGAGAAGTCATGTCATGTGGGTAAAGCCGCATAACCTCTCGCAGAGTGTAAAACTATTCAATAGCTGCGTCATGTCATGGACATGCTAGCAAAGCCACTCAAAGTTAGACTTGGATTTTGATTTCAAAAAGACTTTGTCAAATGGTTTATCCAAATGGGAATTGGGCGGGAAGCCATGTGATAGGAGGGTATCCTTCACCATTCATGTGTGAATGTTATCTGACTATAAAATCGATTTAGAAAATGAATTTTAGTTATGTAATAATTGCTTTGGAACTTAGTACAAGTATTTAAAGAAAATGCTGCTTTATGCAAATTCAACCATATTAAGCTTTTCTTTGAAATACCCATATATGCATGTCATTCTGTTATTTGACGGGTGTAATTTGCGAGCACGGTAGTTGTGCTCATTCTTGCTTAATGCAAATAATTTCAGAGGAGAAGGACTTTGCTACCGGTGTGGATCTTGACGACTAGGCCGCTTCCCAAATGATTGCCTACGTGGCTAATCGTTGGGTCTACTACTACTCCTTTGCTTCCGTTGTGTTTATTTTATTGTTGGCATGTAAGCCTCCTTTGTAATCAACTCTGTTGTTATTTATTAATAAAGTTGTGATATGATTTTGTTACCATATTTGTTTACTGTGTGAACTAGCTACTGATCATGGGACTAGTTCAGAAATGCACAGAGGATTCGGGAGTGTTAATCCCGGGTCTTACACATTAAATGCCCAAGGTACTAACGTGGCGGAGGAAATGAGAATGGGTAAGACTGGCAAGTGGGTCCAGTCAAACTTAGAAACAACCGGGTCAAAGGGGAGGTCCTAACCCGCAAGGAGGTTTTTGAGGAGATCTGACAGGCTTAGGAGGTCCTAAGACAAACAGGGAGGTCTTTGAGGACAAAAGGTTCTAGAGGCCACAAGGAGGTCTAAGGACATGAGGAGCAAAAGACAGTAAAGGTCTAAATGACAAGGGTCTAAGCACAAAAGGGAGGTCCAGACCATAAGGGTCTGAACACCATAGGGAAGTTTGAACCTAAAGGAGGTCCAAAACTCAACAGGGAGGTCCGGACATGGGGAGGTCCCGACGGTCAGGATCAACAAGAGGAGGTCCTGACGGTTAGGATCTCTTCAAGGGAGGTCTGGACGGTTGGGATCCAGACAAAGGGGCGGTCCTAGAGAACACGAAGAGGTCCTGAAGGACAAAAGAGGTTCAAGGATTGAAATGAAATCGCGGTCAAGATTTGGTCTAGGAGGTCCTTAGAGAGTGAGATCAACTCAGGGGAGGTCTCAACGACTGGGATGAAATCAAGAGAGCTTTAACGATTAAGATCAAGGCAAGGGGAGGTCCAAAGGACACACAAGGGGGAGGTCTCATGGACAGGAGGTCCGAAAGACACCCACGAGATGGTCCTGAGGACAGGACCCACAAAGGCTGGTCCTGACGGTCAGATCTCACAAGGAGGAGGTCTGACGGTCAAGATCAAAAGCCAGGAGAGGTCCTGACGATCAAGAAAATAAGCAAAGGAGATCTGAGTGGCTCAGAGATGATGATTAAGGGAGGTCGGAGCGGTTTAGATCATCCCAAAAAGAGGTCTGGATGGCTCAGATATGATCAAAGAACACCTTAATGGTCTAGCCTATTCGGAGGAGGTCTGGGCGATTAGGATGTGGTCAAAGGACAGGGAGGTCCAACAGACACAACCAGGAGGAGGTCCTCTGGACAGGAAGTCCAACGACCTACTCACGGGAGGTCCGAAGGTCAAGCTCAAATCGAAAGGTGGAGATCTGATGGCTAGGACCTCACAGGGGAGATCCTAACGGTCATGATCGGCAAGGGGAAGAGGTCCTAGAAAACGGTAATACCGCGAGTTGGGGCGGTAATACCAGATTGCACTAGGAGGACTTTTCCAAAGAGAAGGTTTACTGAGATCAGGGCGAAAAGGAGTCCAAGTGATCACCGAGAGGTTCACAAGAGCATAAAGGAACTAAAGTGATATGAGAGAAGACCTAGACCCTGAGGAGGTCTAAGCTAGAGAAGGAAACCTGGACCAGGGGAGGTCCAATTTGAGCACAAAGGTGGTTCGATCAAATGCAGAGAAGATCTAATTAGACACGAGTGGGTTCAAGTGAATTACTGGGCGTTCCAGTGAGCATGAGGGAAACTCAAGCAAAAGACTTGAGGGGAGGTCTAGCATAAGAGTATGCCCAAACAAAGAATGAGGTCTATGATCAAAAAGAGATACAGACATCAAATAGATCAAGACAAAGAAGAGATCCGCACCATAGGTGAGGTCCAAGTGGTAAGGAGGTTTGGGCATACAAAAGGGTCTAATCATCCGGGAAGTCTAGACTTAGAAAAAGCCTGAACACATGAAGGAGGTCTGAACTAAAGAGATTCAAACCAACAAAGAGATCCAAGGTGATCCAAACCAAAGGGAAGGTCTGGACACAGAGATGATCTGATCTGGAGAGAGTACCCACATAAAAAGGAAAGTGGTTTAAAGCCACAAGGATGATCTAGACCTCAGAGGAGGTCTAGCTACAAGGGAAGCCTAAACCTCAAGGGAGGTCTAAACTACAAAAGAGAGACTAAGAGAGAGGTCCCGACCCAAAGGTGGTCTGGACCAAAGAGGTAGACTAGACAAAAGGTCTCAATAGAGAGAGGTTTCCCAGGGGAGAGGAAAGACCCGAAAAGATAAGGAGGAGATGACCACATCAGAGGTCAAACAAGATGGACGGTCTGGACATATAAGAATGTCCAAATGTAGGATAGAGGAAAGGAAACCCTTACCAAGAAAAGGAGAGATAGCTCTAGAGAGCTAAAGCAACACGAAAGGAACTAAGCTTTGGATTAGTTGAGGTTTAGTTTAGTCATTTTAAACACTTCAAATTCTGAAATTCTCAGGTTAAGCTTTGAATTATCATCAAAACCATGGTTCTTTTTATTTTGAAAATTTTCGAAAAGGTTCTGAAAATCAGGGCGTTACATGGTTGTAGGAGAGCCTACAACCACAGATCGGTCGTAGTAGAGCTTACGATCACGGGATAGTCGTAGAAGGGCTTACGACTATGGGGTAGTCGTAGGAAGACCCACGACTACATGGTGGTCGTAGGAGAACTTACGACTTCCAGCTTCTCCCTTATGAATATTAAGGGGTATACTCAAGAGTTATATGATGCCATTATTATCCATAATATGAATTATAGATATATAATAAAATAAGGATTGCTATATCCACGTCATCTAGCCCCCTAGCTTAAGCGAAAATAACTTACTTGAAAAAGGAGTAGTAGATGGTCTTACGACCAGTAAGTGGTCGTAGGGAAATGGTCGAAGGAAGAACTCTTCGACTGGTGTTTCATTTGACCAGAAATTTACTTGGTCAAGAAAGTTGTGAAATAATCTTGCGACTTACAAGGTGGTCGTGGGAGATCTAACGGTCACCGAGTGGTCACAAGATCGTGGTCGAAGCGTGATCTTTCCAGCTTGTCGCTATGCTTTTGACCGTAAAAAGACTTGGTCAAGGAGGTAATTTCGCTTGAGGTGTAAAAACAGACATGACTTCCTCGAGCAGAAAATTTAAGAGTCCCAATCGATTCCCTTACCCTTGTCTGTTGGAGCAGTTTCTGAAGCATTGGTAACCGTTGGGGTAGCCACGTCTTTTGGACTTCGGGTGTGCGGTTACAAATCTTCACCGTGGGTGAGGATAAGGTCCTTTACCTTCCACCAAATTGTTCTTGCTGTTCGAACTCCCGAGTTCTCCGCCGCCGACCAAATCAAGCTTTCTTCTTCAATCTTTCCGCATCCAAATCTTTGACTTTTGGGAGAAATGGCTAGAGCCGTTTCCCAGTGGGCCGAATCGGAGATGGATGCGACCAAAATCAGAGCTTTGGTCGACTCCGAGAAGATTTCGAAGATGGAATTCGTGCGGTGGATTGAGGCCATCGGGTAGCATTGGCCGTCGGAGGAGATTGGGCAAATCCCCGTCTTCCAAGCATTCTGTGAGTGTGGTCTTCGATTACCCGCTCATCCTTTTCTCACATGGTACTCAAATATTTCCAAGTAGAATTGGTGAACCTTGTTGTAACGTTCTAAAATTTGGCTTTTCAAAAATCTTTTGAGTAGTTTAGGTCCCTAGAAAAATTCACCAATTTTATTTGAATTAATAAAGCTTAATTGGGACTTTCATAAATCAAAAACAATTTAATATGATTAATCTCAACATCAACTATTATTACAAATTATTTTATTTGGATTCTATGTGCTTGGATATAATTTCTAGACTTTTCTAGAAATTTTTTCGAGTGCATTTGCTATTTTCTGTTTGCCCTTTTGTGTTTTCGGCTATTTTCAAAATAGGAAACCTATCTATTAAATCTTAGTTAAGTCCTTGGGCTCATTTCCTTCCTTGGTCCAGCTCCTATCCCTTGGGTTGGCCCGGCCCGATAGCCTCTTTTGCCTTCGCTCCGGCCCAGCCACCAGCCCATCTGCTCCCCGCCTCCTTTCAGCCCAACCGCCATCGCTCCTTGCGCGTGCGCCCTTGCCGCCAGGTGTGTCCGACCCAGACACAGCGCCGAGCCGCTCACCCCGTTTTCCCCTCTGACCGGTGGCCCTTCTCCTGTTCATCTTCCTCCCCCGTTTCCTTGTTGTGCCCGAACCAAACTCAAGGCCGCACCAGCCCGCCAGCTTTCCCCGCTCGGCCCGACTCACCGCCCAACCCTAGCACCCAGCGCCGCCTTAGCGTTCACAAGACGCTGGCGATCTGGTCCTCGCAGCTTGCCGCCACCTTGCGCGTGTTGTGCCCGACTTCAAGAATCGCCGCGCTTTGAGTCCGCCGCAGACACCTCCCAAGGACTATAAGTAGCGCTACCCCTTGATCCGCGCCCGGCTGATCACGCCGCCTCCGACGCCCTAGAGCCGCCGCCCAATACCGCCGGCTCGAACCGTCTTCTCCAAGCCCGACGCCGGTCGTCTTCGCCTGTTCTCCGTCCCTGCGCCTCCCCATGCCGTTGCGCCCACGCCACGGCAACCGCCTCGTCGTCCTCTTTGCATTGCTGCCACGCACGGGAGCTCGCGTGCCCTACATCGCCGGTGCGCACTCCATCTTCATCGTGCTCCAAAAACCGGCCACCGCCACTCATCCTCGATCTAATCCTTGTTGAGCTCTCTTGTCCATCTTTGCGTGTCATCTTGCGCCAAATGTTGATATCATCCTATCCCCACCCTTGATTTGATTTCCTTGCTGCCGAACCGCCGCCGCCGTTGTTCTTCCTAGTCTCTGGTCATCTTCGGATTGCTGTTGCTCTGATCAACTTCCAGTCATCCTGAGCCTCTCTCTGTGATCCTTGCGTCGCCCCCAACCCGATGCTCCCCTTCTCCTTCATCGGGCGCCACTCGGGTGCTTCCGTCGCCGCACACGTGAGCACCCCGCTACTAGAGTCGCCGCCGCCGACGAACTGCTGCCGCCCTTGGTGCGCTATCACCTCCCAGGGCATCACCGTCTTCACAGGGTCTCGTTTTTACCCTTCCCGGCCGCTCGCTCGCCGTGGTTCGCCGTCGAAGCCATCAGCAAGCCGCCGGCCATGGTGTCTGCTCCAGGAGCTCCCTTGTCTCTGTCCCTCTCTTTCTATGCCATCACCCATGGATGCCGCGCACCCCTGTGTCCCTTCCATGTGGGCCTACATCACCCTCTCCCCATTTTATCTCTAAGGCAATCGAGTCCAGCCCAGAACCGAGCCAAGGCAGTGCCTGTGCCTTGCTCAAAGCCATGTCACCGGTGCCACATTAGCATGCCTTGCCACACATACCACATCAGCTTGCCACATATACGCCATGTGTATACCACGTAAGCGCCATCACATCCCAAACCCTAAACCAAAGCCGTATGGACATGGTTCATGTGAACCAAGTCTATGCCAAGCCGGCCCCGTATGTCAGTGCCTATTCCATGAACCCAATCTACCATTGCACCCTAAACCCCGGATCGTGGACTTGGTCTATGGACTATTGGTCCACATGTCATCCTCTCTGTTCCTTTCCGGAAATTCATTTAATTTCTGAAATCCAATTATCCAGTTGGTCTCACATGTCAATCATTGGTTACCACTCTCTCTCGCTTACCAGTGGACTCCACTTGTAAGTCTCTAATTCTATTTAATTATTTAATCCGAAAGAATATTCTTTGAATATTCTTTTCTCTCTTGATTTCATCATTTTATGTGATCTTTCAAAGCTCATATCTTTTGCATCCGTACTCCGATTGAATTCATTCAAATTCCTAAATTCATCTAAATTCCTAAATTCATCTAAATTCTAGATCTATTTATCCGAGATTATTATTTAAATTTTTTTTGGAGTCTGTGTGCTCTTTGTTGTTTATTTATTTGATTTATTTGCTTGTTTGCCAGTAGACGTTGATACTTCGAGAAGTGCTGATCAAGAAGGAGCTGAAGATCAAGGAAGTAAAGATTAAAGATTAAATAAGATCATCATTGCTGTAGCAAGGCAAGTTGTACCTTTGATCATGTTGAATCCCTATTTTCTAAAAGTACTTTGATTCAAATTATTACATTTACTTTAAGTATTTATTTAAATGCTTTTGGGTTTAGTTTATAATCCAATTTGTTATACCCACCTTGTCTAAATTGATATGTCATAATCTTTTGTCACCCTAGCTTGGTTATTTATTTAGTTGGTAATATCGTAGCACCAACGTGGGTTGGTTAGATACGAGTAGATTGCTTAGCCATGCCACGAATCACCTGTTCATACAAAGTTGCAATTATCAACTTGACTAAGTGACTATGGAACTTTGTGATAATCTGTGTGTACTAGGTGCTATTATGGCATGTGTTGCACTTAACCAACTGGGTGGTAAAAGGTTTAGACTGAGGCAAGTGGTGGATATTGTGTGACATGGTGGCTTTGTGAAATGGGAATATTAATCTATGTGGCTTAGTTAGAAATTGGAAGTCTTGCCTTGGTCAATTAAGGAGTGAACTTTGTGCGCCAATGAACTGGGCCTCTCGTACAACCACATGCCTGTTACGGGATGGGCCTAACTTAGTAAGTTATGAATTCTTGACATTGATTGCTCAGGCAGTAGGTTAGGCTTAGTGATGGGTGGAGGTGTGTGCTACCAAGTAGTCGCATTGCGGGACGGTTCGCCATTTCCCTGTCCAACGGTGTGTGTCGTCCAATCACTGTGTAAGGCTTGGTATGACGGTTTGTAAGTACACTAGGAGTATCAATGCTTGAGATGAAGTTTCCGAAAGGTTTTGTTGTGATCAGCTCTGATCCAGTTGATTGCATCTTGTGGGTAAAGTGTACAAACTCTGCAGAGTGTTAAATCAATCTATTCGAATAGCCGCGTTCGCGGTCACGGACATGCTCGGGGATTTCACACAATGGGTAGATTTTCATAAAACAATTGGGAAGGGACAGGTGTGTGATCTAAGTCATATGGCTGTGTGAATAACTTGATTAGGCTGTGTGTCTTTGTGAAAACAAATGATAAAACTTATTGTTGTTTATTTGTTTTACTTATGCTTTCAATCTATTATTTGTATTTAATTGCAAATATTGCATTTCTGCAAAAGAACCACAGAATGCCATTCCTTTGGAATAAGCCTGCATGTATAATTGCATTTTTGTGGTGTGACTTGCGAGTACGGTTGTGTACTCATGCTTGCTTTAATCAATCAAGCAGAAGTGAAGGAATCGTCAGTCAACAAGGTCTACTTCAAGGATCGTGGAGAACTAGGTCGCACCCCAAATTGATTGCTCGTGGGCATATGGATGGGCTTCACTGAAGTTATTCCGTTACATTCCGCTGCAGCTTCATTGAGCTATTTGCCTTCTGAGGCATTAATTGTAAGCTTTGACCTTAAGGTTTTTACTCTGATATTTATTGTTATTCGTCTATTTATTAGTCATCTTTGTATATGGAAATGATATTTTACTGATGTTGTCACTGTGTGCACTAGCGTGATCCTGGACTAGTGCAGTATACACAGAGGGTCCAGAATTGCATTTTTGGGTCCCGATACTTGTCCCCAATTCTATCACATTGTTGGGGGTGTTCGTGTACCTGTGTGAGGCCTACCTGGGGATTCTGGCCGATCTGGAGTTGTTCCGGTATTACTACGGAATGACCCGATTAAGCGGAATCGCCGGTAGTTGTAGTCTGAAGCTCCACGACGGGAAGTCAAGGGAGTACATTCAGATATTTACCCTACCGTCGTGGCCGGGTGGAAGAAGAGGTGGTTCTATTGGGAGATCACCAACGAGGACAACCTCTCTTTATTTGGGAAGCTTCTTAGAAGGTTCCCCTTGGGATTCGATTCCCAGGATCTTGGCGGATCGCCCCTTTCATTCAAGCTATTGCGCACTTTGAAGGAAGAGGGCTTATCGGATGGCACGTGGTGAAGGATTTCATCACGCCAGATCGCCCCTCAAGAAGAGGGCTCATCGATGGAGGTACTCGGGCCGACGGACCCGACGAGGACTACGCGGAGGGTAAGTAAACCTTGAGCTTTAGCCTTCTTTCTATTAGTTTTAAATTAGGCTTACTGAAGGTTCTCTTATCCCTGCAGACCTCTCACTAGAGGAGATTGACGCTCGGGTCAAGCTCATCTGTGAGAAGACCCCAGCTCATATTGTGGCACCTCCAATTCTGGCTGACTTGTCTCTAGAGGACAAGGTGGAGCGCCAAAAAGTAATCAAGAGTCGATTTCATCTTTAGTACTTTGTAGTCATAGAAGAACTTATGGCTGGGTACTGATCATAGGAAGGCTTACGATCAGGTTCTGGTCGTAGAAAAACTTACGACCAGGGGGTTGTCGTAGAAAGGCTTACGACATGGTGATAGTTGTAGAAGAACTTACAACAGCTTTATAATATCTCTCTTTCTGATTTCTGCAGAAAGTAGGCAAGGAGGACCGTCAGGACGACGAAGAAGTCAAACTGATGGTCCTTGGTGCGGCCGTAGAGCAGTTTGTTTCTCCCCCGGCTAAGAGACGCTGGCTTGTTAAGGTCGCTGACAAGGGAGGCTCGAGCTCGAGCCCTGCTGTTGGGCAAGCAGATGCTCCTCAGACCAGGGGAGGAGGCTCGCACAAGTTGTTGATGAGGGCGGTGTAAGCTCGAGCTCCGCTACTCCGTCTGCACCTTTGGCTAATCTTGCCGTGGAAATAATTGCTGCAGAGGAAGCAATCGCGGTAGGAATAGCTGAAGTATTCAAACCCAGGGCCCCCAAGACCAAGGCACCCTTCTATTATGACAGTAAAACCTTCGCAGTTTCTGCTTCTCATGGCTTTATCAAGCAATTAGAAAAAGGAGAACTGGAAGAGTTTCATGTCTTTTGTGAAGGAGACTGCTGCGCCAGCAGTGCCCATGGTCGAAGACAGTGCCGTTGTTGAGGTGGTCGACACAGGTCTCGGCCAACCGGAGAGCCAAGAGGCTCAAGGAGCAATGGTACTCGATCAAGCTCCACGATCAGACGTGGTCGTGACTGTTCCTCAACTTGAGTCTCGAGCAGACGTGGTTGAGAAAAAGTCGAAGAAACCTTCCTTAGGGAGGGTTGTTTCCAAACTTAAGATCAAATCCGACACTCGGAGATACTTAAAAGAGACAAAAGTGTAAGAACAACATTTATCTTTTGCTTTTTACCACCTGATCATGTTTTCCCTTTTTATGATTTTAGCTTGGCTCCTTTTATCATTAAGGACGTTCCTGCCAAGGAATCCACTACAGTTTATTCGGCAGGCGAAGAAACAACAGTGGCGGTGGTCGAAGAGTCAACCATCATCCAAACGGTGGAGGGTGTCATTGTTGCTGACTCGGCCACGACTACTGGAGTGGTCGTAGGGTCAGAGATGGCTATGACCACTAGGACGGTCGTAGATGCAGGGGTGAAGATGGTAGCGGCGGACACATCCGGCCATGGGGGTGAAACATCAATTCATTGTGCTGGGAAGGAGGTTGCTGTGGGTGATCCTTCCAGCTCCTAAGGCCAAGCTACTGGTGCCGCCACCTCCGAAGGAGAAGAAGAGTTCGAGCTCTTCGACCGTACCTTCGGGTTCTTCGCTCCTGCCACTGTTGTGGGCTCCCATGCATTCAAATCTCGTGATCGTGTTCCTCACCCTAAGGACGAGCGTCTCGAAAGGGTTTGGTGGAACCAAGTTGATGAACTGAGGGACCCTACGAGGGTGGTATCTTCGTTCGCTCGGACAGCTATGAATGTAAGTACTTGAAATTTGGTATTTACATCTATACTTTTTCGCGCTTCTTACTGTCTTTCTTTGTGTAGAACACGTTGGAACAAATTGTCACTGTTGCTGAATATAACAAGCAACTTGTCTAGCTACTTATTAAGACAAAGCGCTACTCATGAAAGCAAAGTGAGAGGTTGTAAGTAATCGCTTTTGTAGCCTTTCATGTTTTGACCACTTACACAAAGACTTGCGGGGTTTGTCGAGAAAATCTTACGACTAGGTAATCGGTCGTAGGAGGACTTACGACCAGGGTTCCGTCATAGAAATACTTATGACAAGGAACTTACGACCAGGATATTGTCGTAGAAGAACTTATGACTAGGATATTGTCGTAGAAAGACTTACGACAAGGAGTTGGTCACAGAAGAACTTATGACCAGGAATTATGCTGACGTCTACCCTTTTCCTTTTCAGGCTCAAGAGTGATGAGAAGTCCTTAGCTGATTCTCTCGACTTTGAGAGAGCCGAGAATAAAAAGCTAAGGAAGGAGATTGAAGACCTCTGGAAGAAGCTTCAGGAGGCAAATTCTGCAAACCAAAAGTTGCGGGGACGACTAAGCGGTAAGTGCTGAACTTAAGACCGCCTTCGATCTCCTTTTCTTTTATGAATCTCATTCTCTTTTAGACAAAGACCAAGAGGTCCAGACATGGGAGCAACGTTACCTTAAGGACACCGCCGCCCACGCTGAAGAAGTCAAGAAGTTAGATTCTCAACTAGTTGGTAAGCAAATCTTTACCTGCAATTGGTTGTGTTTTTCTCTCGAGGTCATTTTATTTGATCGACCTTATTCTTTTCGTAACAAGTAGTACAAGTAAAAGCGACTTCACGAGGCTTCGACTTCAATCGAGGAAATGAAGGCTTTGAAGATCAATCTTCAAAAAATATTTCACTTCAACAATGTACTCGGTGGGCTTCATGCGAGAGGGATTACTCCTCGTGATTTACGTTGTTCCGCCTTGTCGAGTGCCATTGGTGAACAAGTCGGAACTTTGCAAGAGTTGGTGACTACACTGAGAGCTAACCAATTCGACTCGATAAAGGATGCGATCCAAGAGGGAATAAGATTTGTCTTAGCAAAACTTAAATCTCATGATCCCACCCTTAATCTGTAGCCTGTCGTAGGTGACTTCGCCAGCCCTGAAGTAGAAGCGGAGCAGTTAATATAGACAATGCAGTCGATCGCTGAGTTAGTCACGGAGGGTATGCAAATTAGTTCTCCTCCGCCTGAGTAGTCTGTACTAGATTCCTGTAAAGACAAATTTTTTGTTGATGTTGATATATAATCCTTCCTTCTTCCTGAAAATCATCTTGTCGAGTAGTTAGTAACTCATAAGATAATGAATAGAAAAAGAGGAAGACTAAGAATTGAAGTCAAGTTAATAACTTTATCCTAGCCCCCGACTATTTGCTTGGTTTATTTAGATAAACTGAGTAAATAGTGTTTAATGGGTTTTATGAAAAAGAGAGAGGTTTAGCTAACTTGTAGTTTTTCGATCACGATAATCTTGCACTGGTCGTAAGAGTAGGAATGAGTCGACACTAGGAAGGTCCTTCTAGTGGGCAGGACCACGTGCAGAGTGGAAAGGCTTCGACTAGGTGATGTTACCATCTCCGACTAGATTAACCAAATCAAGAACGGTCAACTTGAGTTAGATAAACGTCTGGAGTTCCTTAAAAAATTTGTCTAACTTATCTCAATGCACTCAGTATATTCGCTCTAGTAGCAAGAGTTAGAAATAAAACGATGCTAGGAAGTTCCTTCTAGTGGGCAGGACCACGTGTAGAGAGAAAAGTCTTTGACTAGGTGTTGCAACTTCCTCCGACCAGTTAAAACAAACCGAGTTTATCGAAAGTAGTCGAGCAAATTTGGAAAGTGTACTCTGCTTAATTTATTTTTCAAAAAGATAGATGAAGAAATAAACTAAGGTACTGAGAGTCGGCTTGACATTATTTCAACCATGTTTCGAACCCAAGCTCTTTGTGTTGGTAAAAAAGGGGGGAACGAGTCGACTCTAGGAAGTTCCTTCTAGTGGGCGGGACCACGTGCAGAGAGGAAAGGCTTCGACTAGGTGACGTTACCATCCTTTCGACCAGTGTAAAGATGAACTAGGTACTGGTCGTAGAATGTCTTACGACCAATGCATTATCGTGGAAGAGTGCACGACTTAGTAACTGGTTGAGGGCGGACCTTTGACTAGGTATGGTTGAAAAAATTGTCAAAGCGCTACTCGAAGTAATACAATAAAGATAGAAAGAACCTGATGCTTTATTGAACGGTTGGTCATTTACACGTAGAATTTGTGTAACTGGTCGATATTCCAAAAATTTGAGAGAATTCGACCGTCTTCCATTGCCGTCAGATCAACCACGGTCGCATAACTTCGACCATCGTAAGGACCTTCCCACTTGGGGGAAAGCTTGTTCCGATTAGACTGGGATTGAACTTTCCTTAATACCAAGTCACCTATAGCAAGACTGCGAGGTTGGACCTTATGATCGTAGTATTTGCGCAGGGCTTGTTGGTAGATTGCTGAACGGATTAAGGCCAGATTCCTCTTTTCTTCGAGCAAGTTAATGTCATCCACTCGAAGTTGTTCTTGGGCTGAGTCATTGAAACTCTCGACCCTTGTAGACCTGATCTTTAGTTCTTGCGGAAGCATGGCTTCGGCACCAAAAACTAGGAAAAAAAGTGTTTCGCTTGTTGCCCAACTAGTGGTCATGTGAACTGCCCATAATACTGAGGGTAATTCTTGTACCCAAGCCCCCGAGCGCTTGACAAGCTGGTCGAAGACTCGAGTTTTAATTCCCTGCATTATTTGGCCATTCGCTCGTTCGACTACCCCATTGCTTTGGGGATGGGCGACAGAGGCGTAACAGAGCTTGGTACCCAACTCGTCGCAAAATTCCTGAAATTTTGCCCTCGAAAATTGTTTACCATTATCTGTGATTGTTCGACTTGGGACACCAAACCGAGTAATCACGCTTCTTATCATGAGCTATTTTGTGACTTCCGTTGTTATCCCAGTCACAGGTTCGGCTTCGATCCATTTTGTGAACATATCAATAGCCACAAAAAGGAACTCGAAGCCTCCTGGAGCCCTTGGGAACGGTCCTAGGATGTCGAGACCCTAGGTCACAAAAGGCCAAGATAAAGGGATTATTTGTAATGCCTGAGCTGGTTGGTGTATTTGCCTGCTATGAAACTGGCATTGTACACATTTCTTAACCAACTCTTTGGCATCGTAGAGGGCTGTTGGCTAGTAAAATCCTTATCGAAAGGCTTTTCCGACCAACGTTCTGTAGGAAGCATGAGTTCCACAGATGCCCCCGTGTATGTCGTGAAGGAGGTTTAGTCCTTCTCTCTGCGGTATGCATCACATGAGTACCCCTTGAGTACCTCGTTTATAGAGGACTCCTTCGACCAAAGTATACATTTTGACCTTTCAGGATAAACGATCTGCTTCGAGATCGTCATCGGGTTCGGAACCCATCTGAAGATACTTATAGATGGGATCCATCCAAGTGTCCTTGTAATCTAGAGATGCTGTCTCAATAGGAGATGTCTCTGGTGTGTCCACCAGAGACGACTTCTGGAGTTGCTCCAAGAAGACCCCTTTTGGCACTTGTGATTGAGAAGAAGCTATCCGAGCAAGCTGGTCTGCGAGGAAATTATCCTTTCGAGGGATAAATTGTACCTCGAAACCAAAAAAAATACTTTTCAAGCTTTCGAACCTCCGATAAGTACCAAGACATGGTCAGATTAGAGCACTGGTACTCTTTTCCGACTTGATTCATGACTAGTTGAGAGTCTCCTCTCACGAGTAGTCATCGAATCGTGAGTTCTTTCGTAGCTCGTATGCGGCTAGTAAACCTTTGTATTCTGCCATGTTGTTAGTGGCCTGAAAGTTTAACTGTATGGCATACTTTAAGGTCTCTTCGTTAGGAGATTCCAGGACCACCCCAGCCCCCGAGCCACTTAAAGTAAGTGACCCATCAAAGTACATCATCCACTTGTCGTGGGTATCGTACTGAGGATCCTGAATAGGTTCAGGATTTGTCCATTCGGCGACAAAGTCTGCCAAGATCTACGATTTAATGGTCATTCGGGACACGAAATGGAGGTTGAACTCCCCAAGTTCTACTGACTATTTAGACACGCGTCCCGCTGCTTTCCTATTTTGGAGGATCACTCCTAAGGGAAACTCAGATGTCACAATTATCTTGTGCGTCTAAAAATAATGCCTCAGTTTCCTCGAAGATAGGAGGAGGGCATAGAGAAGCTTTTGGACCTAAGGGTAACGCTCCTTAGGTCCGTGTAAAACTTCACTCACGTAGTACACTGGTCGTTGAACGTTTTCACGTTCTACAACTAGTACTGCACTCACTGCCTGTGGCATGGCAGTTAGATAAATTAAGAGCGTCTCTTCTGGTTTCGGGGAAACCAGAATAGGAGCACTCGTAAGATATCTCTTGACATCCTCAAAGGCAGCGTTTGTCTCTTCCGACCACTCGAAATCCTTATGCTTCCCTAGAAGTTTGAAGAAAGGTAGTCCTTTTTCCCCCAGTTGTGCTATGAAATGACTTAAAGCTGCCATACACCCTGTGAGCTTTTAGACTTCTTTCTTCGTGGTTGGAGAGCGTATTTGAACAATGGCTTTTATTTTTTCGGGATTTGCTTCGATCCCTCATACGGAGACCAGGAATCCAAGCAATTTTCCCGAAGAGACTCCAAACACACACTTCTCAGGATTGAGTTTCAAGCAGTGTTTTCTGAGGTTGTCGAACGTCTCCTACAAGTCCGAAACATGATCAAGCCGTTTGATACTTTTTACGACTAGATCATCAACATAGGCTTCCAAATTTCGGCCTAGCTAAGGTGAAAAAGTCGATTGCATCAAACGTTGAAAAGAAGCGCCAGCATTTTTTTAGACCAAATGGCATTTTTGACATAGCAAAATATACCAAATGGAGTAATAAATACGGTCTTTTCTTCATCTTCTAGACACATAATAATCTGATGGTAGCCAGAATATGCATCTAGAAAACTTAATGTTTCACAACCAGCAGTAGAGTCAACCAACTGGTCGATACGAGGTAAAAGGAAATCATCTTTTGGACAAGTTTTATTAAGATCAGTGAAGTCCACGCACATTCGACACTTGCCGTTAGACTTCCTAACCATTACAGGGTTGGCCAACCACTCTGGGTGGTCGACTTCTCTTATAAAGCCTGACAGTAGCAGGAGGGTTCAAAGCAATGTCCTCCATGATCCTTCTGCTACAGACTCCCTGCTTGAAGGCTCTGATAACATATGCGTCAGAAACCTCAGGAATAGAATTGCGAACCTGACTGAAACGCCTGATGAATTGGCGTAGTGTTTCGTGGTCATTTTTTCGCATCCTGTGTAGGTCATCCCCCTTTCCGGGGCGATGGTAGGTGCCTTGGAAATTAGCCAGCAATAGATCACAGAGGTGTTGCCACGAGTAGATTGACTCGACTGGTTGGTTTAATAACCACGATCGAGCAGACCCTTCGAGCACAGTCGGAAGGTAATTCACCATGACGCACTCTCCTCCTCCTGCTGCTCGGACAACGGTTGTGTAGATCTGAAGGAATTCGATGGGATTTTGAGACCCATCAAATTTCTCCATGTTCCCTGGTCGAAATCGCGGTGGCCAATGAACTGCTCGGAAGTCAGGCGAGAATGCCCGACATCCGGTAATCACGTCATAACGCCTCCTTTGTAGAAAAGAGGGGTTGATGTCGCCAGGTGATCGTACTCGACGATATCCAGCAAGGGGTGAATCTGACTTATAGCAAGTCTCGATTCTACAAGGGTCATACTCCTCGTATCTTGTCTGCCGTTGCAAACCTCTCAATCGGAGTGGTGAATGATCACCTCTCCTAGGAGCTTTATGATGGTCAGGCATTCGAGGAACTCTTTTCTGGATTGGGGAGCGACGCACCTTGCGGTGATCTCTATGCGGCGAGTTATTCGATTGACTGGAAGCTGATGGAGTCGTACTGCCACGACTCCTGGAATGACACCGGCGGGGTCGTGCGAGCTTGCTCATCATACTCCGCAGCATTCGTGCGATCTCTTCGGTGAAGAGGTCGTAGCCAGGTGCTCAGGCAAGTTCTCGAGATGGGTTCTCGAGTAGGTCGTTGATATGCTGAAGTTCTTGAGCTTCTTCCGACTGGTATTAAGCACGCCCAGGCAATTTTCTCTGAGCTGCGACTCGTTTTCGTCGGTTTATTTTAGAATCATTCGTACCTGACCCTTGAGCTTGCCTCAATGGAGTGCGATGATCTTGAGAATTTCCCGCACGCTCATTAGAGTATTGACTCTAGTCGTCGTTGGTGGTGTCTTTGTCATTGCCACAAGCGGTCGTAGGGTGTGATTTTTGGGGAGCATCTGTAGCCCCGTCTCTAGGAGAGTTATTGCTACCTGAGGACAAGACGAAGACCTCCCGTTGATGATCTCTAGTTGCACTAGAGGCCTCCTCGCTTGAGGAGTCGTCGAATGACACCATCTAGTGACTTGGAGTAAACCCCTCCAGGAAGGGGAATTCCGGGTTATAACCGTCTCTGTCGGCAAGCGAGTCTTGCGTTGGGATGGTCGAACTCACAGGAAGAGCTTATTCGATCGCATTCTTGGCTGGGCTAACTGGAGAGAGAGAATCACTAGATGTTGATGAAGATCCGGAATTACGACTTATCAGAGTTGTCGCGCCAGGTCGGACTGTCTTAGGCGGACATGGATATTTGGAGAGGGAACTCTCACCGTGTCGCGAGTCTACCTTGGGACAGCCCTCATTGTGGTCGGATTGACCCTTGTCATCTGAGGAAGCTGGTTCCCCATCTAGATCCCTCCTCAACTCCATCGATGGTAAGGTCTCCTGGAGAAATATCTCCGGAGGTGACATCACCATCGGATGATGCATCGCTCGGCTCATAGTCAAACTGGCATCCATGTCGATATCTGCATAATCGGCCAAGTCGAACCAGTTCTCCTCGTTCCACTCTCCTACCATGAGAGCATGAGAATCGGAAAGATAAAGGAAAGCTGATGACTCAAAGATCCCCACGGTTGGTGCCAACTGTCGGTGTTTTAGAACCGAACTTACGTAAAGATTATTTGATTCGGGGTTCCTCTAGGCTCAAAATCACACGTAGATGGAGACACGGGATTTTTATACTGTGTTCGTGTCTTCTCTGGAGAATAACAACCCTACTCCTGTGTGTATGTATTGAGTATACTAGATTACAAGATGGAATCGAGACTAGAGTATTGTCCTTCTAATCTTCTTTTCGCCTCTTCTTCGATGATCCTTGCCTTTTATATCGCCCCCGGTGCGCCATTGATCTTCAAGATAAAGGTGACATTAACGCACTGCATCGTGGAGCCAAGCATCGAGGTTATTACGGGAGTTGTAACGTTCCCATGTTGCCATGCAATTATCACCATACCAGGGAGTTAAGTCATTCTGTTATTTCAGGGAATAACAATGTAATTGATTGCTCATATCCTTGGATATGATACATGAGATTCCCTGATCGACTAGGCCCACATGTCTGTGAGTCTTGTCGACTGAGGGCTGGTCGTAGAAGAGCTTACGATCAGGTGGTGGTCGTAGGAGAGCCTACAACCACAGATCGATCGTAGTAGAGCTTACGATCATGGGATAGTTGTAGAAGGGCTTACGACTATAGGGTAGTCGTAGGAAGACCCACGACTACAGGGTGGTAGTAGGAGAACTTACGACTTCTAGCTTCTCCCTTATGAATATTAAAGGGTATACTCAAGAGTTATATGATGTCATTATTATCCATAATATGAATTATAGATATATAATAAAATAAGGATTGTTATATCCTCGTCACCTATGGTGACAATATGTTTGGTTCAAGGTCAACAGGGGCCATACAAAGGATTTAGGTATAACTATGAATTTAAAGATAGGTATTGAAATAACTTAGTAAAGTAAGCATGCATTAACATTTAAAACGGAACATATATAGGGTGAAATAATGGGTGCAATATGATCAAGAGTGTAACTTGCCTCCTGCTTGAAAGCTTTACAGGTCTTCTCCCTCACAAAGCTCGGGCTCGCAAGCGTCGTTAAGGTCTATATGATAAAACAGCGCAAATCAAACCGAAGCCAAGTAAAAACCAAAAGAACTCCAAAGAAACATAAAACTAGAGCCAATAGAGAGGTTTGATGGCCAGGAGGAGATCTACATGGCTGACTAGAGGAGGTCCGATGGCTTGGGAAAGGATCCAGAGAGCTGGCCAAATGAGGCTCAATGGTCAGAGTGAAGTCCAGAGAACTGGTTGGGTGAGCAAAAGAATGGGAATAGGGAAAAAGGTAAAGATGAAGGGCTGCCCCAGCTTATATAGCTGGAGAGTCCAGAGGCAAATGTGTTCAAGAGTAGGTAAAAAAGGAGATGGGAGCAGGTAAAAGATGAGACTAAAGATAGCCCGATGCTGCCAAAAGGTGGTAGCATTTAATGCGACACAACATGTATTAAATGCTTGCAGACTTCCAAGTGCCAAGGACATGGTCAAAGGATAAAGAAAGTGGACGTGACTGACAAATGGGACTAGTCAAAGCCCAAGGGGAGGTCCTCACCCACGGGGGGAGGTCCAAGCACAGGACCGGAGGTCCTGACCGCAAGGTGGCCTCAACCCGCAAGGGAGGTCCTTGTGAAACGACTAGGAGGAGGTCCTGTGGACAGGAGGTCCAAGGACACAACAATGAGAAGGTCCTATGGACAAGAGGTCCAAAAGACACAACAGTGAGGAGGTCCTATTGACAAGAGATCCAAAAGACACAACAATGAGGAGGTTGTGAGGACCCGGAAAATTCGGCTTGTAATGCTTAACCATCCACTTGGTCCTAGCATCGCAAACGAAATATCCCTTGCCTCGAGATACATGTACTTCCCAAGAACTTGCAGTACACATACCCCTTTACAAAATTATGCATCAATCCCATTCCACACATAGAACTGAAGCACAACTAAGCAAATCAAAAGACATACATAATAGAGTTATTACAAAAGAGGTTGACCGGCCAAATAACAGCTAAAGAGATAAATAAACAGCGGAAGCAAAAGCCATAAGATGGTGATAAACAAGAGCCAATTAGTGTGCCTTTAACCCACAAGGTAACCAAACGGGCCGCCAACCTAGTCATCAAACCCACCGCACAGCTCACAAAAGTGGATCCCTTAGGGATCAGCTTCCTCCTCTGCAACAATTAATTAAGCAAAGCAAATGAGTACAAAAATGTACTCGCAAGACTTACGTGTAGTGTAACTGCCTATACATAGCTACATGCAAGCTTATTTAAGTGGAGGAGGCTCTAGACTCATTTTCAGCATAAAGCAAGTTTTTATTTGCAATAATTAAATAGATTCCAAAGCAGTTTTACAATCTGTTTTTATTTGACAAAAACAGCGAGATACAAGTAACAATAATAAAAGACATCCTGGAAGTGGCTAACCCAATAGCCACCACAACAATAGCATGAATTCCCTATTCATACCACCCACATCAAGTTTTAATTAAATGTTATAGTCTAGTTCTTGCACGACCTTACCAAGCATGTCCATAACCTAAGATGAGGTTATTCGAATAGTTTGAACCCTGTAATGTGTACCAATGTACCCACACGTCAGACCGCCTTTTTGCCACTAGATTAAGCACACTACCTTTGGTATGCCGGCACGGCTAAGTCCTACGAGACATTTCCAATGGATTGTGCTAATTAAGAGTCGCACCCCAAACCGAAGAGTAGGATGCACCTACCAACCTTAAGCAATCATGTGCTCCCTCCTTACAAACAACAAACATTTTTCTTTACAACAACCACCAGCAACTCATAATTAACACCCCCCAAAGTACTTAGTCAAGAGAGGTCCCATATCCCCCTCGTGTGGTTAGCACGCAATAATCGCTTGGATCAGTGACACAAGTAACTCGGTCCTTGTTGACCCGGGCACCATTCCAGTAACACCATAAGATCACACCATCAACCATTGTGCCCAAGTCTCAAACATTTCATTTTCATTTTAAGTTTTTGACTTTACAAAGTAACAAAGCACAAAGTGCTGAGCATAATGATAATAATAATTTTGTGGGATCAAAGTTATCGACTAAGTCGATAACCGTCCAATTCTACCGGTAGCTAAGCATTTCTAAGCATGACACCGTAAAGACAATAAAAGAGCATAATTCAATCACCGGGCTCTAATTCACCAGCGAGAATAATAACTTATGGTTAGTGGCAGGGGATAACAATTTAAGGGCAACCATGCAATAGGAATAACTACCTCTAATCGGGAAAATTAACTTTGACACAAAAGCATGCATACATACAATTTGTAAACAAAGTATTAGACTTTAAAAGTAATGGGATTATTATGATCAAACTTCTTGCCTTGCTGAAGTTGCTCAATATGCTGCAGAGGAACACTTTCGTTATCAACGAACTCGTCGGCACCTAACGAAAAGAACGAAAAGAACCGATAAGAACGAAGAACACCGAAAAGACTTAAAAAACCAAAGTCAACCAAAATCCATGAAATTTACACAGCAGGTAGAGCATGATTTTTAAGGAATTTAGCAATAAGAACCAATTGATTTGGATGCTCGATGCTAAAGTTATGGCCAAAATAATTTCAGCTGGCTGGAAAAATGCTGAAAAATTCCAATCAGTTACTGTTCATCCGAGTTTAATTCTTTAGCACAATTTTCCAAAGAGGTGTTGCACCTGAAATTTTTAGGGTAAGCAAAGCACCTTAGGAGATGAACAACACAATTAGATTCACCTCATTTGGAGCTAGGATGCATTTTCTATGATTTTTCAAAGACATGCAAAAGAGTATAAAACAAATGCAACCACAAGAACTTTAGAAATAGTGGCATACCTAAATCCTATTCTACAATTAAGCACACTAACAGAGGAACCCAACAAACTTGGTTTCACTCAAAAAGGATCTACAGAGAGTTATGCAATTTTCAAGTTAAATGCAATTTTTAGAGCAACAATAAAGCCTATATTTAAACAAATTTACCAAAGCCTTTTCTGGAGCCGAACCAAGCTTCCAACCATTTTTAGATTAAAGCTTAGTTCAAACCAGAGCTAACAAAATTTGAATCAACTAGAACGGAGCTAAAACAAATTAGTTATGCAATTTTAAAATTTAATACCTTTTTTAGCTCACAAATAAATGCTATCGAGAAAATCTTAAACCAATTCGACACGGAAAAACGTGGGACGCTGATCTTGAATCGCACGGCCCACGCGCACGGCGCACAGCGCACGCGAACGCTTGTGCTCAACCTCAACGGTTGGATTAGATTCAACGGTCCACAACGGAGGATATGTTCGGAGGTCCGAACGTTCGTGCGAACGTGGACCGTTGATCTAAAGATGGACGGCCCACAGCGAAACAACACAGCACCCTAGCCGTAGATCAAGAAATGGACGGCTGAGGCTTGGTGGTCCGAACGTTCTAACCAATCTGGATCACTGAATCTAGATCGGACGGTCCAAAACGATCTCGGCGCTGCGCGCGCGCACAATGACGACTTAACTGCGCGGGGCCCGCATGTCAGCGACTCACAGGGCTCCTTAGGACAGTCATTTACTGCTAAACTAATCATTAGCAGTTAATGAACGCGATTATGTCCTAAATGACCAGCTACAGTGATGACACCGTCCAACACACACCCGAGCGCAGAGATGGCCTCACCACCGGCGACTCCAGTCATGGAGACGCAAACCAAGGGCAGTCTGAGGTCGGCAATAGCCTTGCGCACCTCCAGGTGGCACTCTCGACGGCGGAGCCGGCCTAGAACGGCGGCGAGCTGGAGAGGAGCGGCAAAGCCAGCACGGCCAAAAGACAAACCACGAAAGGAGCTCCGCAGCGGTTCAAGTAAGCAGGTGCCCAGCTTCTAGGGACTACCAAGAGGTTACCTGAGTGCTGAGGAGGAACAGAGAAGGTCGGAGGAGCTCCGGCGACAAAGAGCAGAACTAGCGCTGAGGAAGATGAAGTGGAGATGGCGGCCTGAGCAAAATGAGCGAGACCGGGTCATCAGGTTAGCTTTCACACAGCTCAGAGAAGGTCCAAGAGTAAGGAATTGAAGAGAGGAGCAGCTTACCGGAGTTGAGGAAGAAAAGGGTTGAACTCGGCCGAATTTGAACAAACCCCAAATTAGTTGATTCCTGAGAATGCAAACCAAAATCAAGTTAGGGGATATGCTCAAGAAGATGAGGGGCACGAAGTGACGCGGACAGAAGTGAAAAAGAACCACTGGAGCGCCGGCGACGACGAAGGAGTTCCACGGCCGACAATGGCGGTTGGGGGTTTTGGTGAATTGAGCTGAAGCAACCCAAGAGGAAGCAAGGCAAAGTTACAGGGGTGCTAAAGAGAGGCAGAGAGGGAGCTCAGGGGCTTTATAAAGTCGGAGGGCAAGGACTTGAGCTAGGGCAAAGCTCCATGGTGAGCTCAGTTCACAGCGGGCTCACAGGCGAGCTGAGTGACGGGAGCAGGTGAGAGTGGGGACTTTGAGGGTGAGAGCTAACCCACAATAAATGCCAATAGCCGTTGAAGGACGTGGAGGAGAGGACAAGGCACTGCGCTGCTTCCCCCATGCCCTTGCAATGGCGACCGGGCGCGACGCTCGCGCGAGCGACCGAGGAAGAGGACGAACAGGTGCGGCGTGAAGGTGACGGTTGGATTAAGATCCAACGGCTCAAAACACACGCAACATAGCGCACTCACACGGCCCACGCGAACGATGGCCGCCCGATGGAGATCCGATGGCTCAACGCACGCGCCACTTCAACGGGCTGAAACGGGCGCGCCGGGCTGGTTTGGTCGAACCAAGACAGGCAGCTCGAGCCAGGCTCCGGTTCACACTTGAGGAACAGTGCCAACAGATTAGGGTTTGAAATGAAGCTAAGTTTGAAAGAATTTTTAGAGGTAGCAAACTAACTCCAAAATTCTGAAATTTTGACTGGAGGTTCCTCACTCCCGGATTAACCTTACATAAAATTTCCAGAGATTTTTATGCACTGCATGTTTCCCCAGAAATTCTTCAAGGTTTGTTCAGGGGTTTGACCAAGAGTCAAACTGGTTTGACTGACCTCCAAAAATTATCAAATAATTTCTAAAAATTATGAAATTTTTCAGGGGAGTCACACAGCATCCCTAGAACCAAGGAAAAATATTTCCAGGGGTTGAACACAAGATTCCCAACAAGGAGGTCATGACTTAGTCAATTGGAGGTTTAGGTCTTTGAATTTCACAATTCCTTTACAAGAATTACAGAAAGTTCAAAAACTTCAAGATGCAAGAAAAGTTTTAATTTCTACTCATTTTCTTACATTTGAAACATACACCTAGATTTGGGATGTTACAGAGGTCCTATGGATAGGAGGTCCAAAAGACACAACAGTGAGGAAGTCCTATGGACAGGAGGTCCAAAAGACACAACAATGAGGAGGTCCAATGGATAGGAGGTCCAAAAAGACACAATCACGAGGAGGTCCTATGGGCAGGAGGTCCAAAAGTTCTGCTCACAGGAGGTCCGAAGGTCAAGATCAAAAGCAACGGGGAGGTCCTGACGGTTAGATCTCCAAAACGAGATCCCAACGGTCAAAATTGAGAGCAAGGGGAGGTCCTAACGGTTAGATCCTCAAAACGAGATCCTAACGGCCAATATCAAAAGCAAGGGGAGGTCCTGACGGTTAGATCTCTAAAACGAGATCCACAAGGGGGAGGTCCTGATGGTCAGATCCACAAAAGGGAGGTCCTGACGGTCAGATCACAGAGGGGAGGTCCTGACGGTCAGATCCACAAAGGGGAAGTCTAGACCCTTAGATCTAACAAAGGAGAGGTCTGAACAGTTAAGATCTCCAAAAGGGAGGTCTTAATGGTCAGATCTAACAAAGGGGATGTCTGAACGGTTAAGATCTCCAAGGGGGGGGTCTTAACGGTCAGATCTAACAAAGGGGAGGTCTGAACGGTTAAGATCTCCAAGGGGGGTCTTAACGGTCAGATCTGACAAAGGGGAGGTCTGAACGGTTAAGATCTCCGAAGGGGAGGTCTTAACGGTCAGATCTAACAAAGGGGAGGTCTTAACGGTTAAGATCTCCGAAGGGGAGGTCTTAACGGTCAGATCTAGCAAAGGGGAGGTCTGAACGGTTAAGATCTCCGAAGGGGAGGTCTTAACGGTTAGATCTAACAAAGGGGAGGTCTGAACGGTTAAGATCTCCGAAGGTGAGGCCTTAACGGTCAGATCTAACAAAGGGGAGGTCTTAACGGTCAGATCTAACAAAGGGGAGGTCTGAACGGTTAAGATGGAAGGGGCGCGGAGCAGCAGAATCCTAGTAGACAAGGGGAAGGTTCAAAGGAGGTTCAGATGGGCACAAGGAGGCCCAAATGAACTCAGGGAGGTTCAAACGAAGGGGAAATTCACCCCAAAATTAGAATTTCAAAATCAAGGACATTTGAAACACACACCCAAGCTAAAACACCACGGGGTGGACTTGTCCCAAGAGGAGGTCAATCCAAAGGGGTGGTCTGGACAAGGAGGGAGGTCTGAACCATAAAGAGATTCAAACCAACAAAGAGGTGATCTGAGCTAAAGGAAATTCAAACCAAAGATATGAGGGGAGGTCCAGAGGGGTCAAGTGAGGTTTGATCGAGAAGGGAAAGATCTGGAGGACGTGGGCAAATGTCCAACTCAAGGGGAATTTGGAAATAAGGGCATGTCCAGACAGAAGGGAGGTCTAGACATAAGGAAATGCCCAAATAAGAGAAAAGTCCTGAACCAGCGAGAAACCAGAGAGGAGGTCTAGAGAGAGGGTCTAGACCCGGGGAGGTCTAAACCACAAAGGAAGGTCTAAACCTCAGGGGAGGTCCGAACCACCAAAAATAGATTAAGAGAGAGATCCTGATCCAAAGGATGGTCTGGACAGAGAGGAATTCCAAAAGGCAAGGGAAGGTCCGAGCAGACAAGAAAAGGAGAACAGCACCAGAGGCCAATCAAGAGGGAAGTCTAGAGGGAAAGGGCTGAGCCAAGGGAAGAGCAGAACAAGCTGAGGTGAGGGATAATAACACAAGAGCTCTAACAGCTTCAAAGAACCAAACTTTAGGATTAGTTGAAGTTTAGCTTAGTCATTTTAAACACTCCAAGTTCTAAAAACTCAGGTTAAGCTTTTGGAACTGCAACAAAACCAAATGGTTCTTTTTATTTTGAAAATTCAGAAAGGCTCAGAAAAACCAGAATGTTATAATGGCGGCGACGGTTGAAGGCGGCGCGGGCGTCCCGGTGAGTTCTTCGGTGGCAAGGTTGCAGCGTAGGCTCCGGCAGTCTTCTTGGCAACGAAGCTTCAACACAGTGCAACTGGGCAAGAGCAAAAAGAGATAAGTGCAGAAAAATGTGATGATAGAGGGCCAATCAAGCTGTTTATAGCCTGAGAAGGAGGAGAAAGAGAGTCACTGAAAAACTCAGAGACGAATGAGTCAAAGTTAGGTAGGAGACAGGGCAAGTGTCACGATCGAACTGGTGAAGGACAACATGACAAGATATGCTGAGAAGGAAGGGGACAAGGAGGGAGAACAAGGTGCCACACAGGTGACCACGTAAGTGACCGCATTTAATGTGACACAACCAGCATTAAATACACAAGAGACTTATGTGGCGGAGAAAGATAAAGGTGAGCAGGACTAACAAGTGGAGCCAGTCAAACTCGGGAAACAGTGCAATCAAAGGGGGCGATCGCAACCAATGGAGAGGTCGTGACCAAGGAAGGAGGTCGTGACCATCAAGGGTGGTCTTGACTGCAAAGGTGGTCTTTGCAAAAAGACCAAGACGGGTGGTCTCTGCAAAAAGACCGAGACAGGTGGTCTCTGCAAAAAGACCGAGAGGGGTGGTCTCTGCAAAAAGACCGAGAGGGGTGGTCTCTGCAAAAAGACCATAGGAGGTGGTCTTTGCAAAAAGACCAAAGGTCAAGGGGAGGAGGAGGTCCAAAAGACAAGAAAAAAGGCGCGACGAAGTAGAGCCGTCCGATTTTGATCGGGTGGACTAAGGCAATAGGAATGTTTGGACCGCTCGAACGTTTATCTCCATCGGACCGCCCAAGCTCAATTGGACGCTTCGCAATGCTAGGGAACGTTCGGACCGTTCGAACGCTTCCTCTCAATTGGACCGTCCAAACTCAATCGGACGCTCCTCGAGAGAGGAAAGGCGAGGGCGCTGGATCGGACCACGCGAAGGAAAAGGGAGATCGAATGAAAAGAAAGTCTCAACGGTTAAGATGGAACAAGGAGAGGTCTTGATGGTTAAGATGAGATCCAAGGAGGTCTCAACGGTCAAGATGATCTCAACGGAGTTCTTGACGGCCAGGATGAACTCGAGGGAGGTCCTGACGGTCAAGATGGAATCAAAGGGAGGTCTTGACGGTCAGGATGAACTCGAGGGAGGTCCTAACGGTCAGGATGAACTCGAAAGAGATCCTGACGGTCAAGATGAAATCAAGGGAGGTTCAAATGGACACGGGAGGTCCAAATGAACAAGAGGGAGGAAAGAAAGTTAAACAGGAGAGTTCCAGAAGGGAGAAATTCAACCCGAAGTTGAATTTCAGAAATCAAGGATGTTTGAAACACAAACTCAAGCTTGGAATATCTCGGGGGTGGTTGTGACCCAAGGGGAGGTCAAAACCGAAGGGATGGTTTGGACACAAGGGGAGGTCCAGACCAAAGAGGAGGTTTAAACAAAAAGAGGTCTAAGCTCAAAAGAGGTCTAGACACAAGGGTAGTCTAGACACAAGAGAGTTCTAGACACAAGGAGATCTGGACTCAAGGAGAGTCCAAACAAGAGGGAGGTCTAGGCATAAAGGAATGCCTAAACAAGAGGGAGGTCTGGGCAGAAAGAGCTGGGCCAAGAGGAGAGCAGAATGAGCAGAGACGGGGAGAGACAACGCAAGAGCTCAAATAACTCCAAATAAACCAAGCTTTGGATTAGTTGAAGTTTGATTTAGTCATTTTAAACTCTTGAATTTTGAAAATCTCAAGTTAAGCTTTAAGACTTCAACCAAACCAAATGGTTCTTTTTATTTTGAAAATTTTCAAAAATGCTAAAAAAAACCAGGGTGTTTCAGCCATGGAAGGTGTGACAAAAGCCAGATATGAGAAAGAAGTGTTTGATCAAACTCTAAACATGCAGATGCATGGAGATAAAATATCATGTACTTGTACGATACAAATTTGACTCAACACTAGCTTGAAAAATTGGGAACAAAATAGAATCTAAATGCTACATAAGATGGGTTCATGTGCCACAAATTAACTCCTAGGTTTTTTAGTTTCACCCTAATTGTTACTTGATCACATAAATTGAATTAGTAAGGGCTTAGTCCTACTAAAATTCCAATTGATGAGGACATTAGTAGCTTGCACATACATTCAACTAGTATACAAGGTCCAATGACACGAGCCCGTTCACGTCACCTTGGACAACAGGTGAATTCGTTTCTTAGGAAAATTAATTATTTAATTTCAGAACAAATGATATTGCCTCATGATTGTTGCTTGCTTGTTACTACATGCGAGGGAATTGTCGAAGAAGTTGCTGATAAAGAATTTACCGAGGAGAGGATGAACACTAGCTGGGTGATTCAAGGACATGGACTTCTACCCATGCATGTGCATGCAAGGAAAGAAATAGAGCCGCACCTGAGTGTTGCAGCATGCAAAGGAGGAGACCAACTCAATCAACATGCAACATTTGGTGCGTGAGGAAATAAACAAAATTCTGTATGCCATGCAAACCGTGAGAGAGAATCAATATTTTGCATGCCACCTTTATTGCCGCACCTGGGAAGGAATATTCAACCTTTCCTATTGTTATGCACCAAAAAAGGAATCAGATGCATGCAAGGAAACCAACCGCACAACATGCAAAAGAATTAGTATGTGTTGGCATGTGCGCCCTCCGGACGTTTCAGACTTGATTTTTTTTGTTTTGGTGTTGCTACTAGCCACTTGAACAATTGATTCTCTCCAATCAATCATTCATCTTTGAGTGAAAATCCTTCCACTGTTGCTCTTGCGCCTTCTCTTGGATTTGGTCGAGCTGTTCTTCACGAACAGGCCAATTGTGTTTGACACAGTTGGTAACCAATCGAGGAGCAGTGTAGCGATTGCGAGGTTGCTGGTCACAATCGGATCGTGGTTAGCCTCCCCTTCGTCAATGTCGCAACTCAAGTTATTGGATTTCTACTACGATGGAAGATCGGGACCAACTTGCCTGCATGCATCTTAAATCGAGGCATGCGCATATCAGCTGGTATCAAAGCCTACGTTGCTGGTAGGAATTCATCTATCCCCTAGTTTAGTAGATTAATTTTTGTTTTACCTAAATTCCAGAAAATTAGCCCTACAAAAATATTCAATTCCTAAACCATTGTTGCTTTCAATCTGTTAGTTTCAGTTTGCTTAATTAAATTTTCGTCCGTACTAGTCGTGTCTAGTTGCTAGTCTTTATCTTTGTTAAACCAAAAGAAAGAAGCCCTTGTTGTTAATTAGTCCACCTTGCCATGCATAGCTATTGTTCAGCTTCGTTCCATCATAAAATCCTATATATATCTAAATATTCTCTGCACATATCTAAATATATCCATACTAGTTTTGTTTGCTTCCTTACTACTAGACCCATCTGTCTGTCAAATTTCATAGTTTTTGGGTCAGCCATTTGAAATCTGCATGTGTTACAAGTTACCTTAGCTGCTATTGTCTTTTCAGGGTCGAACTCCACTTTAGATTTTCATATTCAGCTGTGTTGCAATCTGGTATTGGTGCAAAAAGGCAAAAGTGAAAAAAAGAGATTCAGGATAGACAAAAGAAAGAAAAAGAAATAAAAAAGGCCATAAAAAAATTGTAGACCAATTACTGATTTGCTGTCCAGTTGGGTGTTGATCTGAAATTCAGCTAGCTATCTTTGATCCTTCAAGTTCTAGAATTGCATATATTGATCATATTGTTTGCGTACACTCATATACACTTGCCCATATCCTATATCATCCTTGTTTTATCAGCAACTTAGGCTAAAAGCTAGTTACGAACTATTATTCAATTTGTGCAATTTCTGGAATTACTGATTGCTTACTCCTTTGCTACAAATTTTTATCCCTACCTAGAACTCCACAAATTTGCCATTGATCACATGTTCTAGTACCTTACAATCGCTTTACTGACTCTCGTTTGAAAGTTACCATGAACCAACAGCACGCAAGCAATCTTCAAGAAGGGTAAGAGCTTATGTTGGTAAGATTTGTGAAAGTTGAGAGTAGTCCACATAAATATTTAGTTTGCTAGGAATTGTTTTTGTTTTTGTTTCTAACCATGGCAGGGACAAGAAGTTCTCATGATGGATCTCGTGATGGTTCGTTTCATGGTGTGGATGAAGGTGATGGTGTGGACAAACCCCAAGCGGTGCCACTATCGCCTTAGTCTCAAGCTTTGATCGATGCATTTGCCGACACTTTTGAGCGGATGCTTTCCAATCAAGTACTTGTTTGGCTGGACAGTATGGAGAATCATATTGGAGGAATTGAAGTACGACTTGAGCAAGTTGATCATACTCCCCCAAGATAGCACCCACCACCTCGAGGCCCTCAAGATCGAGTTGGAGCAAATCACAATGCTGCTGCTGCCCTTCTCCAACCATGGGCAAATTTGAACGCCGCATTTCAGCATGCTGCCCATGAGGAGGTGAATGGCAACTATTTGGATGACAATGGAGAAGACCTTGATTTCGACCGTGATCGGCAGCGTCTTGTGCATAATCGTCGAGGAATGGGCGATAATGGAGGACATGCACCTCATCTTCATGAGGAGAGAAGAGATGATGGTTTGGGTAAGATTAAATTTACCGTTCCGTCATTTGATGGTAAATATAATATGGAATTATACCTTGATTGGGAATTGCTAGTAGAGAAAAAGTTCAGCTGTCATGACTTTCCTAAAAATAGAAGAGTATGTGCTGCTACTAGTGAATTTACAAATTATGCTTCTATTTGGTGGAGTCAACTTAAAAGAAGGGATGATGCACCTCGCACGTGGGATGAGTTGAAAAGGGTAATGGGATCCAGATTTGTTCCTTCTTATTTTGAGCGCGATGTGATTAATAAGTTACAAAGATTGAATCAAGGTAGTAAGTCTGTAACGTCCCAAAATTTGGCTTTTCAAAAATCTTTTGAGTAGTTTAGGTCCCTGGAAAATTTCACCAATTTTATTTGAATTAATAAAGCTTAATTGGGACTTTCATAAATAAAAAGCAATTTAATATGATTAATCTCAACACCAACTATTATCAAAACTATTTTATTTGGATTCTATGTGCTTGGATATATTTTTTAGATTTTTCTAGAATTTTTCCGAGTGCATTTGCTATTTTCTAATTGCCTTTTTGATTTTCGGCTATTTTCTAAAAAGAAAACTATTTAAACCTCGGATCTTGTCATTTGGGCCGAATCCTTTAATCCGGCCCAAATTCTTTTCGATTCCGGCCCAGCCATTTCCGCTTCGGGCATTTTCCTTTCCGTCGGCCAATTTACCAAAAACCCAATGGGCCACCTTCCTCACTCGGCCGTTTTGTCGACGCCAACCCAAATGGGTGAGGCGCGAATCCTAGCGCCACGCCGGGCCAAGATGATGATGACAAGCGCCACCACCTTGGACACACGCGCATCCCTGGGCGCCATAAATAGCCGCTGCCCCACGCCCGCACCGCCTCGTGACGCCGCCGCCATGCCCTAGCCGCCGCTACTCCGAGACGCCGCCAAGCGCCGCCGGCGCGCATCGCTTTGCCCTCACCCACCGCCTCCGAAGTCGTAGGCGCCGCAACCAGAGACGTCGCCGTCGTGCCACGTGAGCTCGCCGAGTTGAAGCCGAGCCGCCGCCGCCATGGACACCGATTCGGAGCTCCCCGCCGTCGCCGACTCGGTGCCCTTCCACCTTCACCGACGCCACATCCGATGTCCCCACGCCGCCCTCGTCCCCGACCCGCGCTCGCCATCGTCAACCCGCCATCGGAACGTCGTCTCGCTTGTGATCTGAGCCGCCACCACCATTGAAGCCGCTCCGAGCTCATCCTTGCTTTGGCCGACTCCGGTGAGACCCCCTCCTCTTCCTTCTCCATCCCCGACCTCACTGGTCCCTTGCCTAACTCATGTCGGATCCGCGCCGTCACCATCGTTTCATCGCCGGCCTCATCCTCGAACCGAAGGGCTGCTCGTCGGGTTGTTCCGCTGCCTTCGCACGCTAGCCGAGCCACTCTCGACCCACCTGACTCGCCAGAGCTGCGTCGCCGTCGCCGTGGATCTCACGGGAGCCCTCTGCACCGCCGTCGCCGGAGGGCCGTTGCTGGCATCCTCTCGAACCAGCACCTCCCTTGGTTGCCCTTCCATGTGGGCCCTGTCTACATCTCTCTCTCTCTCTACACCCTTGACAGCATGACCCCAACCCGTATGTGTCCTCGTCGGAGCTCCGCCACCCGCCAGCCACCCCGTGCGCCAAAACAGCCATTATCATGTGGCTCTGTATTATTTCTTCCTGTATGTGTTGTTGTTCTCTGTTGATGATGCTCATGGCTAATCCTTCCTCCCTCTTTGCTTTGACACATCCTGCTCTATTAGTCCTTTGCTAATCCTTCCTCTCTGTTAATTCTTTTATTTAGCCCTTGCTTTGTCATCTAGAGTTGTTACTTGGCTGCCAATCGTCGTCGGCACCTTGCGCATAAACCGACCAAGCAGCTCTTTGTTCTCTGTGGAATCGGTGGGTGCTCTCTGTTGCAAGCAACGTTTGATTCTACTTTGTTGTCCAGGCTGTTGTTCAGGCTCCTTCTATGCTATGATGTGTAGGCCTGCATCACCCTCTCTCTCCCTTGTAGGACTCTATGACGACCGGGTGTCTCAGATCTAGAACAGGACCGTGCCCGTGCCCTTTGCACTGCCACCGCCACCGCCACCGTGGACTCCATGGATGCCCGCTGCATCGCCGTTCGTCACCACCGTGGATCACCTGAGAAGCATGGCCGCAGTCCTTTCTCCCTCTTTTCTTCTCTATCTTTTGCCTACGCTGATCGGGTCAGCTAACACAACATCCACCTCAGCATGGTCGTGCCACATCGCATGAGTCACTTGCCACCTTGGCCCCCATATACGCCACGTCACCACCATGTGGTCATTTCATCCTGCGTGGCAGCCATGTTGGTGCTGTGATAGCACTACCCACCACATCGGCAGCCTCCCCGCCTCGTTGCACCACGTAGCCGCCACCCTGCACGCCACGCAGGCATCGCTGCCACATCACCACCTTGTTCTCCGTGTCAACCACCTAAGCCGCCCACATGGCATCCACATAATCCAAACCCTAAACCACACCAGGGTAGACTCGGTTCACCGTGAACCAAGCCTATGAACCGTGGGCCCTGTGTGTCAACGCATTGTTCTTTGAACCCAATCTACCATGAACCTACTCTATGCCTCGTGGACCCCATTCGTCAACCAGGCATCTCAAACCCTAGATGTAAACCTAACCCTGAGCCATACCCGGGTAGACTTGGCTCACTAAACCGGGTCATTTACTCGTGGTCCCCGTCATGTCAGACCCTATTCTGTGAACTCAGTTCACCGTGAACCTAAACCCTAGATCGTGGACTTGGTCTATGGACCAATGGCCCACTTGCCGTTCGCCTCAATCATTTCAGGAATTATTCTAATTCTGGAAATTCATAAATCCAGTGGGTCCCACCTGTCATCCCCTGTTCCTTTTTCGGAAATTTATTTAATTTCTGAAATCCAATTGGTCCCACATGTCATTCTCTACCTTTGTTCGCTCTAGCTTACTAGTGGACCCCACTTGTAAGTCTCCAATTATATTTAATTATTGGATCCAAAAGAATATTCTTTGAATATTCTTTCCTCTCTCAATTCCATCATTTTATGTGATCTTTCAAAGCTTATATCTTTTGAATCCGAACTCCGATTGAGTTCATTCAAATTCCTAAATTCGTCTTAATTCTAGATCTATTTATCTGAGATTATTATTTAATTTTTGGAGTTTATTTATTTATTTGGTTTATTTGCTTGTTGCGAGTAGACGTTGATACTGCGAGAAGTGCTGATCAAGAAAGAGCAGAAGATCAAGGAAGTAGAAGATTAAAGTTAAATAAGATCATCATTGCTAGCAAGGCAAGTCATACCTTTGATCATATTGAATCCCAGTTTTCAAAAATTATATTGATTCAAATTATTGCATTTACTTTAAGTATTTATTTAAATGCTTTTGGGTTTAGTTAATAATCCAATTTGTTATATCCTCCTTGTCTATATTGATATGTCATAATCTTTTGTCACCCTAGCTTGGTTATTTATTTAGTTGGTAATATCATAGCACCAACGTGGGTTGGTTAGATACGAGTAGATTGCTTAGCCATGCCACGAATCATCTGTTCATGTAAAGTTGCAATTATCAACTTGACTAAGTGACTATGAAACTTTGTGATAATCTGTGTGTACTGTGTGCTATTATGGCATGTGTTGCACTTAACCAACTGGGTGGGAAAGGATTTAGACTGAGGCAAGTGGTAGAAACTGTGTGACATGGTGGCTGTGTGAATTGGGGATATAAATCTGTGTGTCAAAATAATCTGTGTGTTGTAGTTAGAAATTGGAAGTCTTGCCTTGGTCAATTAAGGACTGAACTTTGTGCGCCATTGAACTGGGCTTCTCGTACAACCACATGCCTGTTATGGGACGGGCCTAACTTAGTAAGTTATGGAGTCTTGACATTGATTACTCAGGCAGTAGGTTAGGCTGTGTGGATTGGGTGGAGGTGTGCTACCATGTAGTCACATCGCGGGACGGTTCGCCGCTTCCCTGTCCAACGGTGTGTGTTGGACTTGCTTCTTGTGTGGGGTAGTCTGGTGCAAAGCACACTGGGAGTGTCAATGTTGAGATGAAGTTTCTGAAAAGTTTTGTTGTGATCAGCTCTGATCCAGTTGATTGCATCTTATGGGTAAAGTGTACAAACTCTACAGTGTTAAAACAATCTATTCGAATAGCCGCGTCCGTGGTCATGGACATGCTCGGGGATTTCACACGAGGGGTAAATTTTCATAAAACTGTGTGGGAAGGGAGCTGTGTGATCTAAATCATATGGCGATGTGAATAATCTGTTTAGACTGTGTGTCTTTGTGAAATCAAACTGTTAAAATTAAATATTGTTTATTTGTTTTACTGTATGCTTTCAATCTATTATTTGTATTCAATTGCAAATGTTGCATTTCTGCAAAATAACCACAGAATGTCATTCCTTTGGAATAAGCCTGCATGTATAATTGCATTTCTGTGGTATGACTTGCGAGTACGGTTGTGTACTCATGCTTGCTTTGACGAATCAAGCAGAAGTGAAGGAATCGCCAGTTAACAAGGTCTACTTCAAGGATCGTGGAGAACTAGGTCGCGCACCCCAGCCGATTGCCTATGGGCATATGGATGGGCTTCACTGGAGTTATCCCGTTTCGTTCCGCTGCAGCTTCATTGAGCTTTTTGCCTTCTGAAGCGTTAATTGTAAGCTTTGACCTTAAGGTCTTTACTCTGTTATTTATTGTATTTGCTTATTTATTAGTTATCTTTGTATATGGAATTGATATTTCACTGATGTTGTCACTGTGTGCACTAGCATGATCCTGGACTAGTGCAGTATACACAGAGGGTCCGGAATTGCATTTTTGGGTCCCGACAAAGTCTGTCGAGGAATACTATCAAAAACTACAAATTGGCATGTCCGTGCTAATATAGAGGAGCAAGACAATGCGAAGATGGCTAGGTTTCTTGGTGGGCTGAATAAGGAGATTCATAATATACTTGATTTTTAATCATTACAATTCTTTGAATGAGCTGTTCCATTTTTCTTGTAAGGCTGAAAAGCAGGTGCATGATCAGAGGCAAAGCTACACCAGGATGAACTGCAACTATTCTAGCTCCTCCACACCATGGAAACCTTCAAGTTCACAGCTCAAGAAGCCCGGAATCAGTTCGGGGCACAGCACAATGTCACTCAACCAGGAGCAATCAGCAAGCCGTCCCAATTCTTCAGCACATAGGCCTACTGATTTGAAGAAGACCGCTGCTGTCCCAGCCACAAGTTCATCATCCATAGCTTCTACATGAAGAACCAGGGAGATAGAATGCTTCAAATTCAAGGGAAAGGGGCATTACATGCGTGATTGCCCAAATCAACGAGCTCTTATCTTTCGGGAAGATGGAGAGTACACATAGGCAAGCGACGTAGAGGAAGAAGAATATGAACACAAGGAGCAACATAACATTTCAGAGTCTGATTCAGAGGAGATCACTATGATACAAACCATGCAAACCTCATTTTTTATGTGTTCTTAGCTCACAGATGGAAAGGGCAAAGAGAGGACAGCGTCACAATTTATTCCAATCAAAGTTTATGATCAAAGAGCACTCATGCAAGGTGATCATTGATGATGGAAGCGATAACAATATTGTAAGTTCAGAGAAGGTTGAGAAGCTTGGCTTGACTACACGTGCTCACCCACAGCCATACTACATCTAGTGGCTCAACTCATGTGGGAAACTGAAGGTAACTGCTACGGTGAGAGTGCCTTTTGCTATTGGTAGCTATTTTGACTTTGTGGATTATGATGTGGTGCTGACGCAAGCATGTGCATTATTTCTTGGGAGGCCATGGCAGTATGACAAAGACACGTTCACTATGGGCGTTCCAACAACTACTCGTTTATGCACAAGGAGAAGAAGGTTTCATTAGTTCCAATGTCACCAGAAGAAATTCTCAAGGATGATTTAGATAGGGCTGAGCGTGGGAGAAAGAAAGAGAGATGAGCGACATCCACAACACGGGGAACGAGAGCCACCAACCCAAATTGAGAGAAAAGAAAGGAATGAGTGAAAAGAAAAGAGAGATACAACTTAAGAAACAAGTTCTTCTAGCCACAAAGAGAGAGATCCAGGAGTTAGAAACCCATCCTTAAGAGTGCTTTGCGCTTGTGTGCAAAGATACTCTCTTTACTAATGATGCTTTGCCCTCTACTTTGCCCATTTCGGTTGTTTCTTTGCTGCAGTTCATAGATGTGTTGCCGGATGAGATACCAGTGGGGCTGCCACCATTGCGAGGGATAGAGCATCCAATCAACTTGATTTCAGGGGCATCTTTTCCTAACCGTCCTTCGTACCGCACCAATCCCGAGGAGATGAAAGAAATTCAGCGCCAAGTGCAAGATCTTCTTGATAAAGGGTACGTGCGTGAAAGTTTAAGCCCATATAATGTTCCTATTTTATTAGCGCCTAAGAAAGATGGGTCATGGAGGACGTGTGTCAACTGTAGAGCTATTAACAATATTACTATTAAATATCGTCACCCTATCCCTAGGATAGATGATATACTTGATGAATTGAGTGGCTCTACTATCTTTTTGAAAGTTGACTTGCGAAGTGGTTGCCACCAAATTAGAATGAAACTAGGTGATGGATGGAAAACTGCATTTAATACTAAGTTTGGCTTGTATGAGTAGTTGGTCATGCCTTTTGGTCTTACTAATGCACCTAGTACTTTTATGCGTTTAATGAACGAAGTGTTGAGAGTATTTATCGGGAAATTTGTCGTGGTATACTTTGATGATATATTGATATACAACAAGTCATTGGAAGAGCATTTAGACCATTTGTGCCAAGTTTGCACAGATCGAGTTGCATTTCTTGGTTTTTTTTGTGACTGCGCAGGGAATTGAAGTGGATGAATAGAAGGTAGAAGCTATACGAGCATGGCCTACACCTACAACAGTCACACAAGTGCGGAGTTTTCATGGACTTGCTGGTTTCTACCGCCGATTCGTGAAGGATTTCAGCACACTCGCTGCCCCACTCAATGAGTTGACAAAGAAGAATGTGCCATTCAAGTGGGGGAAAGCACAAGAGGACGCCTTCAACATGCTGAAAGATAAGTTAACTAAAGCACCACTTCTACAACTTATTGATTTTGATAAGACTTTTGAGATATAATGTGATGCTAGTGGTATTGAGATTGGAGGTGTTCTCATGCAAGATAGGAAACCCGTTGCTTATTTTAGCGAGAAACTTAATGGTCCAACTTTAAACTACTCGACATATGACAAAGAATTATATGCATTGGTTAGAGTGTTAGAAACATGGCAACATTATCTCTGACCAAAAAAATTTGTCATACATTCGGATCATGAATCATTGAAGCATATTCGTAGCCAAAGGGTAGAATTCATTGAAACTTTTCTATATGTTGTGAAACATAAGAAAGGTAAAGATAATCTAGTTGCTGATGCATTGTCTAGATGGTACACGTTGTTGTCCCAACTTGATTGTAAAATTCTTGGTTTCGAAAGTTTAAAAGAGTTATATGCTAGTGTTGCGGATTTTAAAGATATTTATGCCAATTGTAAAGAAGGGATATGTTGGGATAAATATGTGCTAAATGATGGCTATTTGTTTAGAGCTTACAAACTTTGTGTTTCCGCGAGTTTCGTTCGTCTTTTGTTGTTGCAAGAGGTGCATGGGGGTGGTTAGATGGGACATTTTGGTATTCACAAGACCGAGGACATGTTGGCCACACACTTCTATTGGCCAAAGATGAGGCACGACGTTGAGCACTACGTGGGAAGAAGCTCTACATATCAAACAGCTAAGTCTCGCTTAAATCCACATAGATTATATATGCCTCTTCTTATTCCTAAACTGCTTTGGGAGGATATTTCAATGGATTTTGTGTTAGGATTGCCTAGGACTAAGAGGGGGAGGGGTAGTATATTTGTTGTGGTAGATAGGTTCTAAAAAATGGTGTATTTTATTCCTTGCCATAAGAGCGATAATGCTACTCATGTTGCTGATTTATTTTTTAGGAAGGTCGTTCATTTGCATGGAGTACCAAGGACAATTGTTTCAAGCCGTGATGCCAAGTTTTTAAGCCACTTTTGGAAGACGCTTTGAGGAAAGCTTGGGACAAAGTTACTATTTTTAACTACTTGTCATCCTCAAATCGATGAGCAAACCAAAGTCGTCAACCGCACACTTGGTACCATGCTACGGGCTGTACTCAATTAGAATTTTAAGCTTTGGGAAGAATGCTTGCCACACATTGAATTCGCTTACAACCGGGTCGTGCATTCTACTACGAAGTTTTGTCCATTTGAGATCGTCTATGGATTCAAGCCTACTGCCCCAATTGATTTGCTACCTCTGCCACCTTCGGAAAAAGGTAATCTTGATGCTGAGAAGTGTGCCAAGATGATTCATAAGCTACAAGAGACAACCAAAGCAAATATTAAGAAGATGCAAGCCTAATACAAGAAGCACGTAGATAAGGGCGAGAAGGAGATGATATTCGAAGAAGGCGACCTAGTTTGGTTGCTTTTGCGCAAGGATCGCTTTCCAGAATAACGCAAGTCCAAACTAATGCCGCGAGGTGATGGACCATTCAAAGTGCTTGTAAAAATCAATGACAATGCCTACAAGTTAGAGTTCCCTGAGGAATATGGAGTGAGTGATACATTCAACATTGTTGATTTATCTCCATTCTTGGGTGACGAAGATGAGCAAGAGTCAAGGTCGACTCCTTCTCAAGAAGAGGAGTACGATGAGGACATCAGTAGCTCGCACATACAAGATTCAACTAGTATACAAGGTCCAATGACACGAGCCCATGCACGTCGCCTTGGACAATAGGTGAATTTGTTTCTTGGGTAAATTAATTACTTAATTTTAGAACAAATGATATTGCCTCATGATTGTTGCTTGCTTGTTACTACATGCGAGGGAATTGTTGGAGAAGTTGCTAATAAAGAATTTACCGAGGAGAGGATGAACACTACTAGGTGATTCAAGAACTTGGAGTTCTACCCATGCATGTGCATGCAAGGAGAGAAATAGAGCCGCACCTAAGTGTTGCAGCATGCAAAGCAGGAGACCAACTCAGTCAACATGCAACATTTGGTGCGTGAGGAAATAAAGGAAATTCTACATGCCATGCAAACCGTGAGAGAGAATCAATATTTTGCATGCCACCTTTACTGCCGCACCTGGGAAGGAATATTCAACCTTTCCTATTTTTATGCACCAAAAAAGGAATCAGATGCATGCAAGGAAACCAATCGCACAACATGCAAAAGAATTAGTATGTGTTGGCCTGTGCGCCCCTCGAATGTTTCAGACTTGATTTTATTTTTAGTTTTGGTGTTGCTGCTAGCCACTTGAACAATTGATTCTCTTCAATCAATCATTCATCTTTGAGTGAAAATCCTTCTGTTGTTGCTCTTGCGCCTTCTCTTGGATTTGCTCGAGCCATTATTCACTAACAGCCCAATTGTGTTTGACACGGTTGGTAACCAATCGAGAAGCGGTGTAGTGACTACGAGGTTGCTGGTCATGATCGGATCGTGGTTAGCCTCCCCTTCGTCAATGTCGCAACTAAAGTTATCGGATTTATCCTATGACGGAAGATCGGGACCAACTTGCTTGCACACATCTTAAATCGAGACGTGTGCATATCACCAATGCTACTACATGCTAATGAAAGGTAGTAAAGAATCGTGCCCCGGGGGGGGGGGGGCAGGAATTGAGGGGTCTGTGAGGGGGCAAACTTGGTTGTGCACTTGAAACCGCTGCTCATTGTCTGGTGCATGAGAACTGGCACACCCGTGCGCCGAGTTGTGCCTCATTGGCTCGTAGTGCATGTGCCTCATAGGCGGCAATAGGACATTGCCGCGCCGCACCACCGCTCGTTCAGTCGGCCTCTTCGCACGAAGTCGCTTTAGGTAGGAGGCGGCAGTTGGGTTATGAGACCTCTTTTTTTAGAGGAAGGCTGGGTTACGAGACATGTGAGAGGGAGTTTGGGATTAAGGTTAATCAACCATGTGGCCTTTATGGGCTTTGCATTTTTGCAATAGGCCTACTCCTCCACAGCCCAGTCCGACGCCCCGATATCATATATGGCTGGCTCCATGATTGCATCATCTTCCTCCCGAGCTCCTTCATGTCCTCTCCCATAGCGCCATGGTGGCCGTCGCTCGGAAACCGAGGAAAGCACTAAGGTATCTAGCGGTAGGTCCTCCAGGTGACCCATGGCAATTGCCTCAGTTCGTGCCCTACGGCAGTGGCGGAGCCAGGATTTTGACGATGGGGGTGCAAACTTAAGACACATTAATTCCAACACAAGTTCAAATGACATAGTACATAAGTTCAAATGTGACAAATTACATGTTTGCACTATAACCAACATCACAAAATATTTTAGAAAATTACAACTTGATACGGCGTTCCTTCATGCTATGAAAGCAATATTGCAATAAAAAATCACTACAGAGGAGGTCAAGCCAACACTAGACCTTGAAGGAGCCAAGGATGAGAGCGGGCGGGCGATCCTCGGGGTCGAGAATCGAGGGACGCGACCGGCCACTGATGCATCGAGGCCGAGATCGTCGGCGCAGAAGCCAGAAGCGGTGCTAGATGCCGCGATGAGCTACCGGCTGCGGTGCTGCGCCCCTGCACTGCTACCAGAGTGCCTGGATGGGCAGATGGCACTTAGGTCTGAGGCCTCCTTGACTAGTTGTCAGGGTGGGAAAAAAGCTCGTTAGGTGGGCTCGTTGGTTCGGTTCAAAATTGTTTCAATTAGACTCGTTATTTGGTTAAACATTGAAATGAGTTAATTTTGAATGAAATTGGATTTCACTCTGACTCGGCTCGGCTTGGCTCGTTAGCTCGTTCTAAAAATACTTCCAAACTATAAATAAAATGATACTAAATCAAACTATGTTAATTTCGATAAAAGCTCGGTAAGACGACTATCTGGCTCGATATCCACCCCTACTAGTTAACTTGGGCTTGATTCTTAGATTCAGTTAGGCCTAAAGCTAAATGGGCTGTCAGGAGTTGAGGAGTATGTTGTTAGTTGTATAGTGTATACTTTATGTATTAAGAATGGTATATACCAGATTTTTGTGCAAAAAATTTGGGGGTACGACTGTACCCCCATGCACCTATACTACCTCTGCCCTTGCCCTACGGTGGTTCCTCCATTGATTACAATTCAACAGGATAGAGTGCCACCAAATCATGGTATAAATACACACCGTCGATCTCTTATAACCCTAATCAGAAAGAAAAAAGTCCTCATACGGGTGGAGCCGCCGCGATTCGGCTCCCGAGGACGTAGACTTTGCTGAACCTCGTAAACAAATTCTCGTATCTCTTGTGTGTTTGCTGTGATTGTTCTCTCGTGCAAAGAGCTGTCGCCGGTTCCAACAATTAAAATCTGACGTAAATAGCTGAGTTTCCCGTACAACTACTCGGCCAGATACTACATCACATTTATATTTTGAAAGTAATATAATAGACTTTTAATTCAATCAATCATTGAGGGGAAACAAGAAGAAACAAATCAGGTAATTAACCTATATCCCAAGATCTCGCTGACATACCATGAACAAACCAATCGAGGATAACATAAAGACAAGTATTTTTTCCTTCTTGTTTTTATCTGGTTTTTTCCATTGAAGAGAACCAACATGTATAGCAGACTAGAAAAATTCTTAGTCAACAAGTGAACATCTGACAAAAACTTGTGGATTATACTTTGTTAATCTCCAGCGCTTTGACCATCCTTTGTCTTCAGGTTCTAATAAGAATAGCCTCCAAATTTATAATCGTGATATGTTTCTACAGAGGATATCGTCTGTTTGAACGAATCAAATTATTTATCTGAGTGTAAATGAAGGGAAAACTCTGTATTGGACTTGAAAGGATCAGAGGTGTGGAACTCCAGGTATATTTATGGTTCAGTCATGCTACTAGTGATAGCATTAGACATATTTATCATAGAGTTGCATTTGATACTAATCTGTTCTCATTTATGATATTAGGATTATTTTGGACAACACACCATCAGATCAATTCCCTCGTCTTGCTTGAATTCACCGCATGTTTACAGACTTGTCACACCAACTGACTCAACCATATGGTAGCACAGTAATTTAGCCATCTTGTAGGCCAGCAAGCAGGTAAGAGCAGCAACTGAGAAGAGGGCATTGTTACGAACGGAATGGAACGAGTAAGCTCATTGCATGAGGATGAAAAGGAGTACGGGAGAGATCCTTCAGGATTCCCGATTCTTGCTATTGCAGTAAACAAGAGAAGTATTCAGCAGATAACACCATAACAATGCTATTCCACATAAACAGTGGCTCTGTACATTTCACATTCTGTAAATAGGTTCCTAAGAGGATCATGTCAAGTCAAACCTATAAGATTTGCATTAGCTTAATTATGAGTTTATATGCTTCAACTCGGCAAAACTTGCAAGATTGTAAAGTAGACAGATGTGATGAACCATATTTTTCGAAGAAAAAATGTGAGGAACTAAAGAAATTGCAGACCTGCTGATTGTTTCCATCTCAAATCTCCTAAGCATTCTTGCAGAAAAAGCTAATAACAATGGTTGGATATGAAACACAAGCATAAGATAGCCGAGCGGGCACCCAAACTGAAAAGGGAGAGCAGATAAATAATGACACCACTGTGAAGAAACCTTTCTATTAGCTACCTCGCATTGTTTTTTTTTTTTTTTGGTTCAGATTCAGTTCTATTTTTCATGACATGTCCGATGCCTGTCTGCCTCTATGAATGAGTGAGTCTTCTTAACTGGGGGGAAGTGATGAAAAACTTCTTTCTATAACTACTATATAGGCAATAAGAGAACCTTGACAGATTCAGAAGTTAGTAGGTGTGCTTGCAAGAATAGCAACAAGTGAAATATCAGTAGTGATATCCTTGTAGAGCTACTAAAGATCACCATCCCTTGATCATTAAAGGCTAATAGACTACCCCCCTACACCCAAATCATTCTATCAGCATTTCGGGTTCAAGGAGATGCGCCAAATTCCTACAAGTTTTTTCTAGTAACATTTACAAACCCACCCATATGTAAAATTTGTAATCAGAAAGAAGCCATATGTCTAATTCTAAAACATTTACGAGTCAAAACCTACAAATCATCTTCTCCAAAGCATGGAAGTCATATGCACATAGCATCCCAACAGGCAACAATATAGTCTGAAATTAATGTCAGGCAAATGAGAATTTTTTTTATTAATTAATCCTTTTTTTAACTTTATTTTAAAGTTAACCTCCGGCGCACTTTATTTCTAATTCTGACCCGTTTGGTCATGCCACGAGTGGTGGCGTGACAAAACAACGCTGTCACGCCAGCCCGTATCTGGGGCACGCTCTTGTCACGCCACCACTCGTGATGTGACAGTGTTGTTTGGTCACGCTAAGACCAGTGGCGTGACCAAAAATGCTATTTTGAGGACTTATCCCGTAGCGTGACAGCATTGTTTTGTCACGCCACGGGTGGTGGCGTGACTAAAGAGGTCAGAATTGGAAATAAAGTGCGCCGAGGGTTAACTTTAAAATAAAAATTTAAAAAGGTTAAATAATTAAAAAAAAGTTCGGCAAATGATAGGGTACTTCCATTGACATATGTATCTCTACTTTTATCAATGACAAAATAAGATGGTAATACATTAACTTAGAAGCCGTTACAGAAGTACATGCTCAGAAGCTTACGCAACAGTATAGGGTATTGGGACCATTAATACAATCTGTAAAACTTGACCCAGCAGGCATATTCCATGTTTTCTCAAACTGCATGAATTGGACTGTTGTTTCTCTTATGTGTAACATCCTAAAAATTCCGAACATTTGAAATCGTTTAAAAATGTGAAAATTTGAAAACCTTTTATTCTGCTTCGTCAAGGTTCGAATTTCTAGGTTGTTATTTGAAACTTCGACATAATTCGAAGTGGAGTTTAAAATAAAAGAAAAATAAAATAAAATAAAAACCGCGAAAGGGTGGCCCGGGTCGAAACTACCCGGCCAGCCCGACGCCTCTCTTTCATTTTCCTTTTTCTCTTCTTTTCCTCTCTTTTTCTTTTCTTTTATTTTTCTATTGGCCCACCCGCCAGCCTCTGGCTTCTTCCTTTCTTCCTTCCTCCTTCCCTGTTTTCCCACGCCGTGCCCGATCGCCATCTCTAGCACCATGCCGCCCACGTTGCCTCACACCTACCCCCATCCCTTCGCCGCCACTGAAGCCGCGCCGCTCCCGTCGTCATCCATAGCCGCCGCCGCCCCTAGTGCCACACCGCCCGTCAATCGCACACCTGCCCTATTGCCCATGCTCTGCCCTATGCCCACGCCACGGCCATCCTCGTGCCACTGTAGCCACGATGCCATCCCATCGACACCGTCCTCGCCTTCCTCCTTAAAGCAACACCGCTTCCCCCCCCTTTCTTCCTCATCTTCTCCCCACCCCCACTCTTGGCTCCTTGCCTCCCCTTCTCGGTCATGCTCCAGAGAGCAAGGAGAGCTCTTTCCTGGCCGGCCACATAACTTCTGTGCACAACCATCGCTTCGTTGGGCTCTGTCCGCCGCCATCAGGCCCTTCAAGGTTGTCTCGGCTCCCTCATAATCATGCTCACCTCCTCCTTCCTCATCGGCAGTCGAAGCTGTGAGTTTGAGGAGGTTGACTAGATTGGGGGGGGGGTGAATAGGCGGTTTTAAAATTCTTTTAGCTAAGACCGAGTTTTACGCGGAATTGTAAATCAAAACGGTTTTGCTCAATTAAAACCTAAGACAACTAGTCTTGGCTAAGTGAACCAACAAGTTATGATTAAGACAAAGAGAGAAATCCAAAAGAGACAAGCAAGCAATTTAATTCTATAAATGTAAATAGCAAGAAAGTAAAGCTAAAGAAAGCAAACCACAATAACACTTGAACTTTTTCCCGTGGTGATCGAAAACTTGCCGGTTTTTCCTAGTCCATGTTGAGGTAAGTCCAAACGAATTGGACCGGCTCCACAAATTAAGCCAACACCTCGAATCCACTCGGGGTTGCTCTTTCTCTACTCTGGAGATGGCGAGCACCAAGCCACTCGCAACCGTCCGGGTCTTCTCACAACCTTCTTTGAGAAGATCACCGGCGCAACTCCTCCAAGATGTCTAGGTGTCGGCAAACACCAAGAGTAACAAGTCGAAGACACTCACTTGAACTAATCAAGTGTTTAATGATGAGGACATCACTTCTACTGATATGAACACTCCTCTTGCTGCTGCCATGAATGATGTGCAAGGTCCAATTACTCGAGCACGTGCTCGTCAACTCAATTATCAGGTAAATTCGTTTCTAGGGCTGAGTGTATTATTTAAGAACTCCATGATGCTCCCCAATGGAGATGATTTTCTTGTCCTTAGGAATCTAGGAATGGACAACAAGGAGTTGATGTGCATCAAGGAAGGAGAAGACAATAACAATGGCCACAATTCTGCAAGGATTTCAGGACTTTAAAGCCACCCTAAAGGAGATAAAGAATTTGTGGCCTCCAACTCAAAGAGTTTCGGCCACCCTCTACTTGGTAATGTGACGGTGGCCCGATCTTCCGAAAGATACTGATATGTCGATTGTGGAGAACACGACGTTGATGATTCTAATGCTCCGACCAAAATAGATCGAAACCCTCGCAATCACTACACCAGTGCTCTGATGGTTATCAGCCATGTCGAACGCGGTTGACCTCGCCAAGAAGGCTATCTCCTACAAGCGAATCGAGAACACAAGCAAGAGATTAGAAGATGCAATCTGAAATTGTATTGCGAATAATGATTAAGCTCACAAAGTTGGGGTTCCTCAACCGAATGTGCGGCTAGATTACTATGCAGAATAATCTAAAAAGAAACCCGAGAAAAACTAAAGGGGTGCGGCCTCCTTAAATAGGGGAGGGGAGCCGCACATAGCTAAGGAATAAGGGGTGGTACTATTCACATGGTATTGTTCATGTGAACAATCAATTGTGAATAGTCTTGACCCAAGGGGCGGCAGGGGATGGTTTGCCGGCCGACATATGGGTTACATGGGCCAAATAAGCCCATTACAAAGTTTAACTCAAACTAACCCTTAAAGGGATTCAAATACAAGCCTTGTAAGTTAAGGAAAGGTGGCGCAGCACCAAGTAGAGGGTGGCTGAAACTCTTTGAGTTGGAGGCCACAAATTCTTCATCTCCTTTAGGGTGGCTTTAAAGTCCTGAAGTCCTTGCCGGAATTGTGGCCATTGTTATTGCCTTCTCCTTCCTTGATGCATATCAACTCTTTATTGTCCATTCCTAGATTCCTAAGCACAAGCAAATCATCTCCATTAGGTAGCATCATAGAGTTCTTAAATAATACATTCGGCCCTAGAAACGAATTTACCTGATAATTGAGTTGACGAGCACATGCCTGAGTTATTGGACCTTGCACATCATTCATGGCGGTAGCAAGAGGAGTGTTCATATCAGTAGAAGTGATGTCCTCATCACTTGGTGCTGCGCCACCTTTCCTTAGCCTACAAGGCTTGTATCCGAATCCCCTTAAGGGTTAGTTTGAGCCAAACTTTGTAATAGGCTTATTTGGCCCATGTAGCCCATATGGCCGGTCACCTAGGGTTTGGGGGTACTATTCATATGGCACTATTCATGTGTGAACAGTGCTGTCGCCCCTTTGTTCTCTACTCCTTTACATAGTGGCCGCCATCCCTTAGTTTCGATGTGTTTCTTTTTAGATTATTCTGCATAGCAGTTTCGCTTGACGTTCGGTTGAGGAACCCTAACTTTGTGAGCTTAATCATTATTCTCCATACAATTTCAGATTGCATCTTCTACTCTCTTGCTTGTGTTCTTGATTCGCTTGCAAGAGATAGCCTTCTTGATGAGGTCAACCGTGTTCGGCACGGTTGATAACCATCGGAGCAGTGGTGTAGTGATTGCGAGTGGTTCGATCTATTTTGGTCGGAACCTTTGGATCATCAATATCGTGTTCTCCACAATCGACATATCACTACTTTCAAAAGATCGGGCCACAGCCACATTAGGTGATATCAAAGCAAAGGTTGCCCATTAGGTAATCACAATTCTCCTCCCTTTTAGATTAGTCGTTGTTCATCGTCCTAAAACTCCAGAAAATTAGCCCCAAAAAATACTTTGTTCGTCGTGTTCTTCCGCTGTCCCATCACCCTTTGTGCCTTTGCAATTTCCGTTCTTGGATTCGCGTTGTTGAATTTGTGTCCTTTGTCTAAGTCATGTTGCTAGTTTAGAGTCGTGTTCTTGGTCTCTAGTCGTCACCCTCCGCTGCCACGCTGACACCAAATGCCTGCCACGCCAACTAAATCACCCCGCCACTCATCCCTGTCGCAGCCACCATTTTGCCCTGCCACCACCATCTTCGCGGCACTCTAGCACTTACATTGCGCGCACTCTAGCACCTTACACATGAGACTCTAGCACCTTGCATTGCTTGCACTCTCATGTTGTCGTGATGACCAAAGTCTCTACCGTGGCAAACCCTAACCAAGATTGGTTTCAGTTTGTGACAAAAAAAAATCAAAGTTCAGAGAGAGAGAGAGAGAGAGTATCTTTTAATTACCATTATACCCCTGCCTTTTACAAAATGTTTGTGACCCATATACCTCCCTAGACCCGGAAGAGGAATTTGAAGAGATTTGAGTTAGGTGCACACTCACAAAAAAAAAGAGAAGCAATCGGGTTTGTTGCCTTTGTGTTTGGTCCCCTATTTCAGCCGGCGTTGTGCTAGGGCTAGGGACACTTTTTAGGCCAGCAACCGTGACAAGTACTTTGGGCCCTTATTCAGCTTTGCTAATTGGGTTACAATTTTTGCTAATCCTTGCTACATATTTTTCCTTCCGAGCTCCACCTACTCTTGATCAGAACAGGCCCCCTGTAAGACCCAGGATCAACACTCCCGAATCCTCTGTGTATTTCTGAACTAGTCCCATGATCAGTAGCTAGTCCACACAGTAAACAAATATGGTAACAAAATCATATCACAACTTTATTAATAAATAACAACGAGTTGATTACAAAGGAGGCTTACAGGGCCAACAATAAAATAAACACAATGGAAGACGAAGATGTAGTAGAGTCCTTAATCACCGCCACGAGCAATCAATCGGGAAGCGGCCTAGTCGTCGAGATCCACACCGGTGGCAAAGTCCTTCTCCTCTGAAATTGTTTGCATTAAGCAAGAATGAGCACAACTACCGTGCTCGCAAGTTACACCCGTCAAATAACAGAATGACATGCATATATGGATATCTCAAAGGAAAGCTTAATATGGTTGAATTTGCATAAAACAAAGATTTTCGTAAATACTTGTACTAAGTTCCAAAGCAGTTATTCTATAACTAAAATTCATTTTATAAATCAATTTTATAGTCAGATAACATTCACACATGAATGGTGAAGGATACCCTCCTATCACAAGGCTTCCTGCCCAATTCCCATTTGCATAATCCATTTGATGAAGTCTTTTGAAACCAAAACCAAAATCTAACTTTGAGCGATTCAACAAGATGTCCTTAACAGTGGACACGGCTATTGAATAGATTTACACTCTGCAGAGGTTGTACAACTTTACCCACAAGACACGACTTCTCTAGTTTGTCCCAATATATCTATGCCACCGCTCACTACCTTAGGTAAGCGGTCTAGAGCACGTGCCAAGGCCTTTACAATCGCCATCCCACCACAGTCCACCCCGTTAAGGTTTCAGCATCCCTCCTTGGATAGAAATCCGCAGAGTTTGTAGGGGCCCCTCTTACGCCGATGGGACTAACGAGGTCATATCGACCACCATCCGAGATGGACCCACACAATCCGCGGGATCGACCGTGATGGCACTTTGCAAATTATTCAGCCAGGTCCCGACCCATACTTGGGACATGTGGTAGTACGATTGTGGCATAGCCCATTATAGGTATAGCATCATACACTCGAAGACCGGTCCTTAACTGACTTGGGCAACTTTCCAACAAACCCATGGGCTTCAACCCTAACCGAGATTGAGCCCGTGCATTGACATGCACCAACCAAGCAACCATTTCGCCCAAGTACAAACCATTATTTTATTTTATTTTGTTTTCAAATCTTTTCCAAGAGTCCATGGTAAAACAATACCATAACTTAATTTTAAACAAGATTTGAATCGTTGGCTAAATTCCCCAAATGAAACATTTTGGTCTAAGCATGTCTTGGCATAACATTTTCAAATGATCCTAGTTCATACTAATGTATCAACCAGGTTTTGTCTATGGTGACAATGTATTTGATTCAATCATCAACTTTGGCCATACAAGGGAATTTAGGTGTATCTATGAATTTAAAACAGGAATTTAAATTACTGAATATAAATAAGCATGCAATAATAATTTAAAACAGAATATGAATAATTTTAAATAATGGGTGTAATATGATCAAGAATGTAACTTGCCTTGCTTAATGGATTATTCTCAGACGATGTTGAAATCCGGTCGTCCAAAGTCGTCGAAATCTATCTGGCGTAAGCGATCCGAATTCAAATAATATTCAAATAAAATCCAAATAAAATCCAAAAATTATAACATAAATACTGCTAGGAAGGTATCGACTTTTTATGAATTTAGGAAGTTGAATCGACGGAATCGGAGTTCGTATGAGGAGAAACGAAATTCGGAAGGTTGAATGTTACATGAAATAATAAAATTCCGAAAATTGTACTATTCATCGGAAATTATGGTTTCGGATGACTGGAAACAAAGAAAGAGTTTTAGGTCCAAGGCGAGGAAGTACGACGTTGAACGCGTTGAGGCAAACTCATCGGTGTAGACAACCTGACCAGATGACCTTCGATGGCGACGCAAGTTTTGACGGAGAAAACTATCAGCGGGTGACGGGCGGACGACGGCGTTGCGGGCAAACGGAGAGGAGTTAGCGGATGAGGTTTGCGGCGATTTGAATAGGATAACGCGGGGAATGCAACGCTCGCCTCGGTTGGGGTGGAAAGCGCGGCGGTTGGTGGCGGCGAACGACGCAGCAAAAATGGACTAAATAATTAACGAAAATTAAATAAAATCTAAAAATTATGAAATAAATACTGGGAAGAGTAGGTGAATTTAGATGAATTTAGGTGAAGGAATCAACGGATTTGGACTTTGTATGTGAGAGAACGAATTTTTGGAAGATTAAAATGGACAAGTGTAAAGAATGAAGTATTGACTAAAAGTGAACACTGTTCATTACCTTCAACCTCAAATGACGACTTATTGGAAAAAGAAGAAATGACGCTATGTAGGAAGTGGTGCTCCGGCGAAGGCGAGGGGAGCACGGCGTAGACCACGTCGAGGCGAAGCTAGTGGTGTGGTCGATGGTGCCGGGGCTCCACCGTAGAGAGCGCTAGAGGCAGCGGAAGGGAGCTCGGTCGGCGACGAAGAAATGCCGATTCCGGCGAGGTGAGAGCGAGAGAGGAGGAGTGAGTGGTGGGAATGGGATGAGTGAGAGGAGGGGCACCTCGTGCTCCCTTTTATAGGGCGGAGGAAGCCAAACGACGGAATGCGAAGAGCTACGGCGGCGGCTTTAGTTGCAATTGAAGATGAAACGAAGCGATTAAATTGATTGTATGTAGTGGATGAATCGTGCAATTGATGGTGCTGCGGCGTGCGTGGCGTTATACGGACGTTTAACCAGACGGAATCAATTTTGATGGCTTGAGTGAAGAGAAAAGGGAGAGAGGTGGTGGCGACCATTAATGGAGCTCGGAGCTCGGTTGTAGCAATTGGAGCAGCAGGAGAGAAGAGGAGGGGGCGTGGTGGCGGGGAAGATCTTGGCGCATGTGAGTGGCGGCGGAGGTGGGGTCGACCATGGAGACGGCTCATGGTTGTTTGACGATTGAAGAAAGAAATATGCACAGAGAAGAAACTTACGTGAGGAAGAAGAAGGTAGGAGAGAGAAGAAATGAGGAGATAAAAGAAATAAAGGAAAAGTATATTAATTTGAAACCAAATTGGAGAGTTGGCAGCCCATACATTTGCTAGCACGTTAAGTGTGCATGTGCTGGGAGCACAACATGATGGGTGACCCGATGGGAAGTGAATAAAATATTTTTTAAATTTTTTTTTTTTAAAATTCGAATTACTGTTCATCAGTTACTATTCAAAGTGAATGCTGGATCAGTCCGATCAGAATTTTTATTTTTATTTTTTTATTTTCGAAATAAGGAGTAAGCATTAAATCAAATATTTTTGGAACATAGCAAATAGAGTCCAAAAATTCTAGAAAAATTCATAAAAATTCGTAGAATTATTTTGAACTTAATAAAAATAATTCTAATGTAAAGTTGGCTTTTATTTTTGCACATAATTTATTTGGCTTTAAAATAATTAGGGATAGTTTTTTTAAAAAAAAATCTCGAAAAATTTTAGAAATTAATTAATTTTTATTTTTCAACTTTAACTCAAATAAAACTTCAAAAACTTTAATAAAAATTTAATTTTGACTTTTAAAACTTCGAAATTCAAATAAAGCAATCAAACTCTTTCAAATTTCGAAAATCCAATAAAATAATAATTTTATTTAATTTTAATTTAGTAATGAGAACTTTAGGTCGTTACACCCCTCTTCAATCGTACTCCACGCCGACACGGTATGATAAACCACCACCAATGTACCACTGTTTGCATTGGTAAGAACACTTGTAAGAGTGTGGTAAGATGCTTGAGAGTGTGTGATTCTACCTTCCATCACCTAGTAGTTGATAGGGATAATACCTTTGTGTTGTCTTTTGTTCTGTACTAACCATGATAGGTGACTCGTCTAATGAGAAAGAGTGTGTTTTAAAGGGAGAGCTCATGATGCTTTTGGATGAACAATGCACTACCATTAATGAGGACATCGACATAAAGCTTCAAGCTACTATGACCACATTGCAGCGCTCAATCAATGATAGTATTGCAGCGCTCACTACACACCTTGAAAGAATGATGAATCGACCACCTAACAATGGACACGAGTATGACCATGATGCAGCCCAAGATTTTGAAGTGGGAGATGATAATGAGAGGATAAACCGTGATGTCGGCGCTGCTTTTGCTGACCAAGATGCACGTTAATGACACCGCCTACATCAAAACCGTCACGGTATGGGAGGTAATAATTTTCAGCACCACAATGTTCGTGTTAATGATGACCCATTTGCGAAAGTTAAATTTACCATACCATCTTTTGCGAGTGTTTATGATGCTAAAACTTATCTAGATTGGGAGATGATAGTTGAACAAAAATTCAATGCCCATCTAGTGCCTAAAGTGTATAGAGTCAGACAAGCTACTAGTGAATTTAAAGATTTTGCTATCATTTGGTTGAATCAAGTAGTTAATTCTGGCTTAACACCTGATACATGGGATAGATTGAAGGTAGCTATGCGTGCTAGATTTGTTCCTCCTGCTTTTAAACGTGATATGCGTAAGAAATTACAGCGCTTAGACCAAGGTAATAGATCTATCGAGGAATATTATCAAGAACTACAAATAGGCATGCTGCTTTGTAATGTTGTTGAGGATGAGGAGGACAAGATGGCTCACTTTTATAGGGGCTTAAGGCGTGAAATTCAGGACACAGTTGATTACAAAGAGTATAATGATATCAATAGGTTGTTCCAGCTTGCTTGTTTGGCAGAAAAGGAATTGCAGAGTAGGCAACAAAGGACAAGGAGCAACTTTGGAAGTACATCTACATCGAGATCGACGCCGGGGCAAGCCAAGATAGCCCTGCCTCCTGTTTTTCGGTCCGCTGCTGCCTTCGTGAGTAGGGCGCGTTCAGCAGCACCGCCCCCACCGTCACGCGCACCCGAGATGAGTAAATCTACTAGTGTGCAAGCACCAGCGTAGAGATCTTCATTAGTTGCTTCCACGGGTCGTATGACAAGGATTGTGTGCCACCGTTGCAAAGGGATGGGCCACTTCATGAAAGATTGCCTAAGTCAGCGAGCGTACATTGCGACAGAAGACGGTGGTTGTGGAAGTGCCAGTGATGTTGAGGATGAATGTGCTCTTGCAGCTAACCTTGCATGTAATGATGATGATCATGAGGCAAATAGCGATGGTGAGGAAATTTTAGGTGTCACTGCTATGGAGAATTATAGGACCATAATTGTGCAGCGAGTATTGAGCACTCAAAGGGAGCAAGCAGAGAAGCTACAGTGCTATAATTTGTTTCAGATGTTCCTCATCGTCAAGGACTGCCGCGTTCGTGTCATAATTGATGGCAGGAGCTGTGATAACTTAGTGAATTCAGGTTTGGTCAAGAAGCTTGGCTTGACCACACGTGCACATTCTCACCCGTACCATATTCAGTGGTTCAACAATAGCGATAAGGTGAAGGTAACACAATCTGCAAGAGTGCATTTTTCCATTGGTTCCTATCATGATGTTGCTGATTTCGACGTAGTGCCTATGCAAGCCTACTTACTTCGATGCAACTCATCATGGTAGAAGTAATAAGTACTCTCTTATGCACAAAGGAAAGAAAATAATTTTGCTACCTTTGACACCTACTGTAATTGTGAAATGTGATAAAGAGATAGCTGAAAATGAGAGGAAAGAACGTGAACATGAATATGAAAATCAGCAACTAGTGAAGAACGTTTTCCCACCTAAGAAAGAGAAGCTGGCACCTAGTTCTAGGAATGAGGGAATTAAATTAAAGGGTTGTGTCATGCTTACAACCAAATCTGATCTTGCTGAAATTTTTGATAATGATATGACATGCTATGCTTTGATATGCAAAGATGCTTTATTTTCACTTGATAATATATCTAGCTCTTTGCCGTCTGCTGTCACTAACCTTTTGCAGGCATATGAGGATGTGTTTCCAGCTGAGATACCCCCGTGACTCTATTAGAGGGATTGAACACCAAATTGACTTAATTTCAGGAGCACTTTGCCAAACCGTGCGGCGTATAGGACCAATCCGGAGGAGACTAAGGAAATTCAGCGACAAGTCCAAGATCTTTTGGATCGAGGGTACGTACGAGATAGCCTTAGTCCTTGTGCTATTCATGTTCTTTTGGTTCCTAAGAAAGACGGTAGTTGGCGTATGTGTGTTGACTGTAGAGCCATTAATAATATCACAATACGGTATCACATCCTATTCCTAGGTTAGACGACATGCTTGATGAGTTGAGTGGTTCTATTCTTTTCATAAAGATTGACTTGTGTAGCGGGTACCACCAGATTCGAATAAAATTGGGAGATGAATGGAAAACGACATTTAAAACTAAGTTCGGGCTATATGAGTGGTTAGTGATGCCTTTTGGTTTAACTAATGCACCTAGCGCTTTCATGCGTTTGATGAACGAAGTTTTGCATGCTTTCATTGGAAAATTTGTGGTGGTTTATTTTGATGATATTCTAATCTATAGCAAGTCATATGAAGAACACCTGGATCATTTACGTGCTGTTTTTAATGCTTTGAGAGATGCATGTTTGTTTGGTAACCTTGAGAAGTACACCTTTTGCATGGATCGAGTCTCTTTTCTTGGTTATGTTGTTACTCCACAGGGCATTGAAGTTGATCAAGCCAAGATCGTCGCTATCCAGAGTTGGCCGCCTCCTAAAACGGTCACACAAGTGCGGAGTTTTCTTGGACTCGCTGGTTTGTATCGGTGTTTTGTTCAGGATTTCAGCACCCTCGCTGCACCGCTGAATGAGCTTACAAAGAAGGGTGTTCCTTTTACTTGGGGCACCATACAACAACAAGCTTTCGACGCTCCCAAAAATAAGTTGACACATGCCCCTTTGCTTCAACTTCCTAATTTCAGCAAGACTTTTGAATTAGAATGTGATGCTAGTGGCATAGGTCTTGGTGGTGTGTTAATTCAAGAAGAAAAACATGTTGCTTACTTTAGTGAAAAATTAAGTGGGCCTAGTTTGAACTATTCTACCTATGATAAAAAATTATATGCTCTAGTTCAAACTATGGAAATATGGCATCATTATTTATGACCCAAAGAGTTTGTAATACATTCTGATCATGAATCTTTGAAGCATATTCGAAGTCAAACCAACCTGAACCGTAGACATGCTAAGTGGGTTGAGTTTATTGAGTCTTTCCCCTATGTTATTAAACATAAAAAGGGCAAAAAAATGTAATAGCAGATGCATTGTCTAGGAGATATACCATGCTTTCACAACTTGACTTCAAAATCTTTGGATTAGAGATAATAAATGAGCAATATGTGCATGATGCTGATTTTAAAGATGTGTTGCTCAATTGTCAAGAGGGAAAGTGTTGGAATAAATTTGTGGTGCATGATGGGTTCATGTACCGTGCTAACAAGCTATGCATTCCAGTTAGCTCCGTTCGTCTTTGTTGTTACAGGAGGTGCATGGAAGAGGATTGATGGGTCACTTCGGCATGAAGAAGACTGAGGACATTCTGACCCACTACTTTTATTGGCCAAAGATGAGGCATGACGTCGAACGCTTCATTGCCCACTGCACCACGTGCCAAAAAGCTAAGTCACGACTTAATCCTCATGGTTTATACATACCTCTTCCTGTTCCAAGCACACCTTGGGAAGATATTTCTATGGACTTTGTTTTAGGGCTACCTAGAACAAAGAAGGGGAGGGATAGTATTTTTGTTGTCGTGGATAGATTCTCTAAGATAGCTCATTTTATACCATGTCATAAAAGTGATGATGCTACAAATGTTACTAATTTATTCTTTAAAGAAATTGTTCGCTTGCATGGTATTCTGAATAAGATAGTTTTAGATCATGATGCTAAATTTCTTAGTCATTTTTTGAGAACTTTGTGGGCTAAGTTGAGGACTAAGATGTTATTTTTCACTACTTGGCATCCCCAAACCAATGGACAAACTGAGGTAGTCAATAGAACATTGTCTACTATGCTTAGGGCTGTGCTTAAAAAGAACTTAAAAATGTGGGAGGAATATTTGCCTCATGTAGAATTTGCTTATAATCGCTCGCTGCATTCTACCACAAAGAAGTGCCCTTTTGAGATTGTTTATGGTTTCATACCTCATGCACCTATCGACTTGTTGCCTCTTCCAGCTTCGGAGAAGGTTAATTTTGATGCGTATCAATGATTTGATACTTAAGATGCATGGGACAACTAAAGAGAACATTGAGATTATGAATGCTAAATATAAAGTTGCTGGTAGTTAGGAACGCAAGTAAGTTACTTTTGAACCTGGTGATCTTGTGTGGTTACACTTGCGTAAAGAACGATTCCTTGAATTGAGAAAGTCTAAACTCATGCCTCGTGCAAATGGTCCTTTTAAAGTGCTTGAACATATTAATGATAATGCATATAAGTTAGACTTGCCTACAGATTTTGGGGTTAGCCCCACCTTTAACATTGCAAATTTGTGACCTTTCTTGGGCTCGGAGGATGAGCTTGAGTCGAGGACGACTCCAATTCAAGAAGGGGAGGATGATGAGAACATCACTTCTACTGATATGAACACTCCTCTTGCTACTGCCATGAATGATGTGCAAGGTCTAATTACTCAGGCACGTGCTCGTCAACTCAATTATCAGGTAAATTCGTTTCTAGGGCTGAGTGTATTATTTAAGAAATCTATGATGCTACCCAATGGAGATGATTTGCTTGTGCTTAGGAATCTAGGAATGGACAGCAAGGAGTTGATGTGCATCAAGGAAGGATAAGACAATAACAATGGCCACAATTCCATGATGATTTTAGGACTTTAAAGCCACCCTAAAGGAGATGAAGAATTTGTGGCCTCTAACTCAAAGAGTTTCGGCCACCCTCTACTTGGTGCTGCACCACCTTTCCTTAGCCTACAAGGCTTGTATCCGAATCCCCTTAAGGGTTAGTTTGAGTCAAACTTTGTAATGGGCTTATTTGACCCATGTAGCCCATATGGCCGGTCACCTAGGGTTTGGGGTACTGTTCACATGCCACTATTCATGTGTGAACAGTGCTGTCGCCCCTCCCTCTTCCTCCTTTACATAGTGGCCGCCATCCATTAGTTTCGGTGGGTTTCCTTTTAGATTATTCTGCATAGCAATCTAGCCGCACATTTGGTTGAGGAACCCCAACTTTGTGAGGTTAATCATTATTTGCAATACAATTTCAAATTGCATCTTCTACTCTCTTGCTTGTAGTCTCGATTCGCTTGCAGGAGATATCCTTCTTGGCGAGGTCAATCGCGTTCGGCACAGTTGATAACCATCGGAGCATTGGTGTAGTGATTGCGAGGGGTTCGATCTGTTTTGGTCAGAGCCTTTGGATCATCAAGGTCATATTCTTCACAATCGACATATCACTACCTTTCGGAAGATCAGGCCACAACCACATTATTCAAGCTCAATGGATACACAATCCACCACCTAGTGCAACACACGCACTAGGGTTTTGCTCTCTAAGCTCACTATGTGTAACACATGCACAATGGAGAGAAGAGAGCTTGCTCTTTACTCAAGGGAAATGAAAATGGCACCAACACTATCTCTCCAACTGGCCGTTGGAAGAGAATTTGTGCAAAAAGTAGCTAGGCTGGTCAGACCGTAAGCAACGGGCCGATCAGACCGGGCTACTATGCAACAGTAACTTTTGCAATAATCATTGCCACAAAATCTGCCCGTTACACCAGGTCCGGTCAGTCCGCCCACACAGGGTCCGGTCAGACTAGGTTCAAAGAATTCCAAAATTGAGGAAAACATGCTACTAGAAAAAACTGACTGCGTCGATCAGTCTGGGGTTCCGGTCTGACCGGTGAACGTACTGCGGTTAGTCCGGACAAGGGAAAGTAGTAGCAAGTTGCAAAAACAATCTTTCTGGAAAAAGCTGACCAGGTCACATGACTCAGAGGTCCAGTCAGTCTGGCCCTCCAATTGCGATCAGTCCGGATACCAAATCAAAGAAAAGAGGTTCTTTGGAAAAACCTGACCGTCCGACTCAGACCGGGGTTCCGGTCAGTCCGGGAATCCTACTGCGGTCAGTCCGGTCCAAGATACAAAAGCTGATTTTTGCAAATCGTTTCAACTCAACTTTGCAAAACACAGTTACAAAAGATATGAGATGCAAACAAGGTATGAGAGCATGATTCTTAACAAGTTTGTGAAACACATTTGCTGACTTTTAGAATCATGCCACAAGGAGATAGGTACATGGATATAAACCATTTGTAAAACACATTTGCAAACTATAGTCACATGCTACAGGGATTTTGCATAAGCCTCAACTGTTTGCAAAACACATTCGCAAATTTCGGCAATATGCTAACGAGAGCTAGAGCAAGCAAAACAAGCTATCAAAACAAGACACACTCAAGCTACTAGTCAAGACCCCTCTTAATAGTACGGCAACCTATACTAGCAATCCGGTCTTCTAACCAAACACCAAGACCGGTAAAAGACTGGAAAACACATCCTTAGCCTATGCTAGTCATATCTTTGCCTTGAGCATCCATCTTAGAGAACACTTCAAGTTTGGGTTCTTGACTTTGATAATCATCAACACATGATGATTTTCTTTACTTCGGGATCTTTTCTTGATGCTCATCAACACATGATGATATCCTTTATCCCGAGTCTTGATTTGATGATATTTAACGCATTGAGCCAACAATTACTCTTCCTCATCATGTAACTTAACCTATTTCACCAACTCATGGAAATGTTAGTCCACATGTCGATTGTCATTAATTTCTAAAATACTCTATAGACACACGATGGTGGGTCTAGATTCTTCAGAAGCATCGGGAACATGCACCTTGTTCTTCCCATCCAGCAACGCCCCATCCGTGGCCATCACCTTCGCACGCCATTCCGGCCGACATGGTGAGCCATTCCCAATTCTACTCGTGTCAGTTCGTGTTTCGGAGCATGTTTTCCAAAAGCCCTCACCCAATTTTGGGATTTCTCCACAGGAGCACTGCGTGCCTCTTGTCTTCCCTATTCCGGTCCGAAACTGCCGCCGTCGTTGCCTTGCCCTAGCCGGTGAGCATTCCTTCGATTCATCCCCACAGGAATATCCCTAGGACTCCCTCTACCTTTCCTCACTACTCACCTGCGTCTCCCCACTTCCCAACGCCGCTACCCATGGCGCACGTCGCCGGCCCTCCTTGGTCCACCCCCATAGCCACTACCGGCACTGGTGAGTTCCCCTTACTCCCCTTCCACTAGTGTGTGTCGCCTTTTCTTCCTTCTCCCTCTTTGACGTTGCCGCCACGTCCCTCCCCTAGCTCCAGCCGTCGCATGACGCTGTGCACCCACCCTGGTACACGTCCGACCGCGACTCCGCTACCCCTAGAACCATTGTCCTTCGTCGGTTCCATTTTTTCCGTTTGCGGCCACCGCTGTCGCCTCTTGCACCGATGCCGTCGTCGCCACCGCCGCCGCCTTCCCTGCCTCCTCGGTTCTGCTCCTTATATTCCCTCTTTGTGTATTCTCTATGTGTGTGTGAGAGTGAGTGTATGACAGTGGGCCCATCCAATTGGATGATCAACTGAAGTCGGTTAGTAAGGTCAATTGACTGTGAGGTGCTTCAACTATCAGTAGCTTCCTCTCTCACTCTCTCTCCCTATCTCTCTGCGTAGCACTTGCTCTTTGAGTATGTGCAAATGACAGTGGGCCCAATTGATTAGAAGGTTAATTAGTCAGGGATTAAGTTAAGTAACAAATTGCACTCTAGTTAAGTGATTAGTGATTGATTTAGGCAATTAGGGGTTGATTGGAAATGGCATGTGAGCTATTATCCTTTAGAATATAGAAGCTAGTTTAGTTAGTTATTGTACAAAGATAAGTTTTTAGTAGGAATCTTCATTAGCAACTTAAGTTAGAAACATTAACCTTGTCAATGTTTCAACAAGCGTTAAGTCAAACCTTTAAGTAGAGATTGCATAGCAGGTAAACTAACTAAAGGATAGAACTAAAGTGATCAACTTAGATTGTTAGAACCTAAGATGATATAGTCATGTTTAGGCATATACATACACACATGATCCAATGACCAGTAGGCCCTAGGCCATTGTCATATAATGATAAATGACAATAATGACAATGCGTCAACGGCATGCACACCCACTAGTAGAGTAGTAATAAAGTAATTCATCATAACAACATACACTTACAAGTAGGCTCTTACCAAATTGTCAAATAGGTAAAGTGAACGCTTTAGTTGACATCTAACTAGGATTGTGACATGTTACTAACACATAGGCCCTATACAATAAGTAGTAATATTAAACGTTTAGATAAACAATTCGCTAATGATTAATTTAGGCATAATCGTTATTCTAGATAATCGTGTAGGTTAGCGGTAGCTACAACCTAGCTTCTTACTAGTGATAGTAATCAAGATGATATGATTGATCGCTAAACAAGGAACTGTAGGTAAGAGCACATAGGCCTTGTATAGTAGCTATCTACTTAACTAGAAGTAGTCGTTAGCGGATGTCATGGCTAAGGGTCAACCTAATATGATAGGTTTACTTTAGTATATGCCAAGCCACGGAGGTAGTAAGACTAAGTATCAATCACCTCTAAGATGAAACCCACAACCATAAGATACCACCACTAAAGATGTTAGGCTGGTGTCTAGCCAATGCTTGGAAGTTCCAGCTAAGACTCATGGAATTTCCTTGATAAATATAAAATAATAAAAGGAATCATTAAGTGAACTAGATCCCATGTGTCGGTGATACTTATGTCTACCCAGAGCGAACCCCGTACCTATGCATATGTCTCACCTGACTTTCATGGAACTTCCTCGATAAATAGGGAATGATAACAAAGGAAATCATTAGATCAGCTAGGCGACGCGTGTGAGTAGCGGTGATTTATCCCCAAGTGGATGATGGTAGTCCAACCACCAAACAACATCGTATATACTCCAACTATCATCCATCGCTATCCGCTCTCTGTAGAAGGACACTTCGTGACCCAAAGGTGGATCAGAGAGTTCGACCTAACTGGGTGATCTCTCCCATCTAGGTAACCGATGCAGAATATTCCTATGAATATTCTCTCCCTCCCGTTGGAGTCCTAACTCCTTGCACCAGCGGACTTCCCGAGAGCCCGATCCCTCTCGCCCTCACTTCGAATCAAACGGTTACCTAACCCTAAGTCTGATTATGGAAGCATCTAGGCCCTTAAAAATTATTTTTGGTAATTAATGACAATATGTGAATATGGGACTAGCATGTTTATTGAGTGTTTACAAGGTTTAGTCTTGGTGATGAATATAACAACCTGGAGATGCATGCTAAAGGTCAACATGAAGATCAATATGGTTCAAAGACAAGGTATAAGTAGTCTAGGATCCTTTTTTTTGTATTTACCGGTCTTAGAAGAAAAGGAAGGAAGACCGGATTTTAGGTTAAATATCGTATTATTAAGATGGATCATGACTAGTAGCTTGACAGCATATTCTTGTGTCATTTGGATCAATCTAGGATCATGTATGAACTTCAAGTTTGTTTTGGAAGCTAACTATGCATTTTCTCAGGAAAGTCAGTAGTACCGACATTTACTTAGCGGTACTACTACACAGCGGTATGACCAGGATAGTGGTGTGGTACTACCGCAACCCGGTCGAACCGAACCTTAGTTGGTGGTACGTGTTTTCCAGAGTGACACCTTTTGAGCTTGGTTGCTCACCGGGTAAGCGGTAGTACCGGAGTTGTTGTGGCAGAACTACCGCGTCGCGGTATGACCGCATATTCGAAGCGGAACTACCACACACCAGAAGTTCCGAACTTTACTTGGCGGTACGTTATTTCCAGTCAAGGCCTGTTTTGGACCTCAAAGCAAAGCGGTGACCTCAAAGCAAAGTGGTCGTACCGCCCCTTATAATCGAAATGACCGAAGAGCGGAACTACCGCATGATCAACGGCGGTAGTATCGCTCTACATGGCCAACGGCTAGATCAGAGGCATTAAATGCGCTTGCGCTAGCTGTTATTGTGTAGTTAGAGGAAGTATGGTAGTACCGGCTATTGAACGGCGGTACTGCCGCTCGTGCTGAAAAATTCTGTGTTTTGCCTCCAACGGTCGTATTTGTTTGTGGGGAGTATAAATACCCCTCCACTAGCTCAAGGACGGGGTGAGATACTTCATGTAACATCTTTGAGCTAAGAGCATTCTCTCTACACCTCTTATACACTTGTTGCATTAATTGTGAGGTGGTTGAGCATAATTCAAGTGCATTCATTCTAGATTGATCTTTAGCACTTGTTTGCCATCAAGTGAAGATTGTGGTTCATTACTCCTGGTATTTGCCAACACCTAGACGGTTTGGCAGGTGTTCGCTCGGTGATCTCTTCAAGAAGATTGTGAAGAGGTCTAGTGCCAAATTATGAGTGGTTCGGTGTTCGCCATCTCTGTAGCAGAGAAAGAACAACCACTAGTGAAATCGAGGAGTAAGGCTTAATTCGTGGAGCTAGTCCAAGTTGCTTGGGCTTTCCTCAATGTGGACTAGTGAAGACCGGCAAGTCTTCGATACCACAGGAAAACACAGTGAGTCATCATTTGGTTATTTCTTTGTCTCTACTTTCCGCATTTATATTTTCTAGCAAATTGAGATTGTCTTATTTAGTTGTGCTAGAAAAATATTTGTAGAGAATTGTCTTGTGGTGCCTTAGCCTTACTAGAATTGAGTAGGTCTTAAATTGCTTTTTAAATCTTGCTTAGCTCTACTTTTGTAGGAATTCTTAGCTCTACTTTTGTAGGAATTAGTTTCAGAAAGCGAAAATATTTTAGAACCTCCTATTCACCCCCCTCTAGTCGGTTATCCTTGATCCTACAGACTATCAACCCAAGACCCCATCACTAAACCAAACGAATGGAGTTTGGGTTTATCTACTTTAGTCTGAAGTATTTCCTTCATTCCAAATATCCCTAGATGTACTTCATTTCATCTGAAGTATTTCTTTCATCAACTTTCTTTAGTTATACTTCGTCTAAGTATTTCTTCATCAACTTCCTTTGGATATACTTCGCCTGAAGTATTTCCTTCATCAACTCCACTAAGTATGATTAGCTTCATCTAGACTACTACCTACTTTCAAGATACCATTAGGTATGGCTAGTTCCATTTGAAGTATTTCCTGCTTCAAACACTCTTGGGTTTATTGACTTTCATTTGAGGTGTTTCCTTTTGTTTACATGCATTTTGATTTATTGGATTTCATTTGGTTGCTTTCAGACATTCTTGGGCCCGATCGTATTCCATGTAGTTAGAATTTGAGGCCATGATGGAGTAGTAGCCCGAGACAGAACAAGAACAAGACCAAGGTTATCTGAACATTGAGCAAGGCAAGTCAACACTTTGATCATGTTGAACCTACTTTTGAATGCAATTTATATTATTTTAAATTATGAAATTGCATTGCTATGATTTACACATATGTTGATTTAGCTTATAGTTAATACCTTAACTGATAATTGTGTATAAACTTCCAATCCTTGAACTTGGACATTATCCTTTGTCACTCTAGACTAATGGTATACATACTATACATACTAGCTACTAAGTCCATACCTAAGTGTCATGCTTAGGCTTGCTTAGGTACATTGACAGTCGAGGTTGGAGCCTGACTGGTATGTTGGGTTAAGAAAAGTATTTCAAAACAAAAGAAAACCTAAAAACAAATTTAGTCCTGGACAGTTGGAAAGCATGGTGGGTACTAGGAAGAGGACGACAGAGTAGGTATGGGGAAGTACCGCCCAAATCAATAAATGATCGAGTTCTTGTACCGCCTCTCATGTAAAAATAGTGCAACAATAAGTCTATAATGGGTACTTCCTGGTTGATTAATTTGTCCACCTCAGTGTTGCTTATCATCCCGCTCATGTGGCATGTATTATAGTCTTAGTGGACAAACACTCAGAGGATTGGAGTCCAAAGGGTGGCGTGGCTATAATGCACTTGGAACCCACTACGGCGCAAAAGGGGGCTACGGAAGATGGCATGCACTACAGTCTTAGTGGACAACCACGCGAAGGATTGGAGTCCCAAGGGTGGCGTGACTGTATTGCATTAGGGGACCACCTTTGGTAGTGAAACCTAGCGGATGGGGTTGCATTGGGTAGGACATTGTAAAGGCCTTGTGATGATTATCTTAGTCTCACGTCTACGATTGTGTGTTGACAGTATAAGATAATTGTCTCTTGTGGGTAAAGTGTGCGAATTCTGCAGAGTGAGAAAACTATCTAGATAGCCGTGCCTAAGGTCATGGGTAGTGCCGAGAACTTACTCGAATTAGATTTCATTTTTATAAAATAATTTATGGGTGGAATGAAAAGATAGATTGGGGCCTTGAGATCTGAGATGGCCTGGTTGGGAACTAGTGAGAAGTACGAGATGTGACCCAAGAAAGAACATGAGCATTGGGTGGATGGAGCCACTCAGTGATATAGGAGGTTGGAGCCCCCACTAGTATTTTATAACAAAACTCAATTTTATTAAAACATATATTAGTTAAAAATGCTAGGTCTCAGGATTTACTACTACTTAATCTATTTTAATAAGTGGTTTTATGCAAACAAAAGTGAAGGGATACGAGTAGGCTACGCTAGTTGCCAATTAAAAATTCTACCATATAAACCAGAAAGCCATGCAAGTAGAAGATCATAGATCGTTACCACTAGACGCGCAGTGCAGTGGAAGAAGAGTTGGAGCAGCCCGATCCAACGTAGAGCACGTCGGTGAAGTGGTCGTAGTCGATCGTCCATCGTCTTTGGTGTCAATTGTCTCCTCCAACAACCTATTGTGTTCCCTGTGAAGTCGTGGATCGTCTTTGAGCGCAACAGCAACCGCAGTAGTGCTTGTACAGTATCCACACCTCCAAGGATGGAACACCGTACGCGGGTGTGCTAGCACCAACTCGCACAGTAGGACTATCACTCGAGAAGATGATGGCTAGGGTTTTGGAGGAGCAACTCACGTTGCGTGTTTGTCTCTCTGTCGTTTGTTTCCCAACAGCCTCATGCATCTCCTTATATATAGCCCATGACAGATCCTATCCAAACACGTTTATTCCAGCCCGTTAAGTGTGTGGCCCATTAGGTTCATGCGTAGTCGGTTGTGACTCGGAAACCTTTTTCCGACCACGAGTTGTTAGCGGTTTCTAGTAGAACATAACAATTTCCGAATACACATAAATTGTATCGGATGAACCTTAATGCAATATGATCTACTAGTAAGTCCTTATCACTTACGACCAACCCGTATCTCTATATGACTAGTTCATATTTAGTCATGACCAGTTCATAACTTCTTACGACCAGTTCTCAACTAGTTAGTGATCATGCTCGACCAGTCTACGACAAACTCATATCTCCATACAACCAGTCCGTATCTGATCGAACTGAATGACTTGCTCGTGTATTCTCCCTTTGCCTCACGATATCTGGTTGAACTCCAGGTGAGATGTTATGCCATCCATAGACTGTTCAATACTTTCTCGATCAAGTGTCAGATAACTTCATGTGGTCAACTCTTTGACCACTAGTGGCATGGCCATGCACTTTCTTTATCCGACCACATTGAGAGGCCCAGAGATATCTCTCTTGTTACGTTAGGAGGGGCAAATCCCATATCCGACATGTCACATTCCTCCGCATGTTTCATAGCATACCTGAAAGCTACCTTTATAACTACCCAGTTACGGAGTAGCATTTGACAACCCCAAAGTGTACTATTACACATGTAGGAAACCATATTGATCTCAGGTCTAAAGATTATACATCACCATTGCTTGAGACCAACTGATGACACATAAAATCATAACAATATCAATAGTGTCTCAAGGTGGGTCAATCCAACACTATGTTCTCTAACATGTGTTCACATTATTGATTCTATATCCATGACCAGTGAAACATGGTCATCAATCAATACATGTGTTGGTCGATAAGTCACTAGTGTTCCGACTAGGGACATCCGACCAGGGATATATTTAAAACGACATCATATAAGTTAAAAAGCTTCACCAACAATAAGGCCATGGCACCACTACAAGATAATCGGTGATGCAAAAGGAAAAACAGTAGCTTGGCCTTCAACTTTTGTATGTTTGTTTTGGCTTGCTTTACTTTCAATGAGTTATCTCTATATCATACATACTTATACCCCTACAATTTATTGTTGTTCGTGCAGGTTGAAAAGGTTAATAGTTGAATTTTCTATTTGGATCTATTCCTCACCAACTCATCAAGACGAAGAAGAGACTTCATGAAGATTAGCCAACGATACTTATGTTTGGCTTTTTAGGACTCAATTTAGACTTGTTATCATGTTTAGCATTTTCAACAAACTCCAGTTGATGTATGGAATGATGTGAATGACAATACCTTTATTTATTTCCATGTGCAATGCAATCTATCTTTTCGGTGTTCTCATATTGAGTTGTATAATTTTTATATTCTCAAACATTGAATGAAAAGTATTGAGATAATAGTTTGTGTACTTCCATAAATTGCAAAAATAATTATTATTTCATTATGTTGTTGAATTTGCTACAAATATGCAACTGGCCATAAAAATGTGTTGCTGATAACAAACATGTGTTGCTGACAAGTGTTTGCAGTGCTGTTGAAATATGTGCCATATGTGTTGTTATAAATAGAGAAATGCGTTGCAAGCCCCATATGTCAGCAACACCTATTTTTATGTATAACAACATTTAATTTGTGTTGCACAGGCTCATCCTAGCAACGCCACCTATAACAACACTTAACATTTGTGTTGCTAGAATCAGCAGCAACACTTTTTTGTACATACAGCAACACATACCTGTGTTGCTATATGTCAGTCCTGTAGTAGTGAAGTCACATACTTGTTAATCTTTATAACTGATGATTCATTCAAGCAACATAATAACATTTATTATATAACTCATAAATATAGACGTGATGCAATCATCTCTATGATTGCCTTTAGGGCATATCAACAACAAAAAGAAAAACAAGTCATTCCTTTTATCATCCTTGTATATTACATAACTACATTCTGTGTGTTGGCGCACGAGTACGTTTGTGTACTCATGCTCCTTCAATACTATTATTTAGTAAGTATAAAAGAAGAAGGCTATAAGGACACTTATGAGCATTCGTCATTCGTCAAGACTAGAGATCAAGAAGCATACTTTTCAATTCCATTCCGATTGTAGCGTCCCAGTTTTCCTGAACTTTTTGAGTTTTCAAAATAAAAATAACCATTTGGTTTTGTTGAAGTTTGAAAGTATCTAGGCCCCTAAAAATTGTTTTGGTAATTAATGATAATATATGAATATGGGATTAATGTGTTTATTGTGTATTTACAAGGTTAAGTCCCATTGGTGAGTTTGATGACTTGAAGATGCATGCTAAAGGACAACATGAAGATCTACATGGCTCAAAGACAAGGTACAAGTAGTCTAGGATCCTTTTGTGTTTTACCGTTCTTAGGAGAAATGGTTGGAAGACCGGATTATAGGTTAAATGCCATACTATTAAGAGAGATTATGACTAGTAGCTTGATAGCATGTTCTTGTGCCATTTGGATCAATTTAGAATCATGCATGCACTTATAATTCAATTTCGAAAGCCTTCTGTGAAATTGTCAATGAAAACGGTAGTACCGGAGTTTACAGGGCAAAACTACCGCTTAGCAGTATGACCGCGTATCCTTCGGCAGTACTATCGTGTGTCGTTCAGACCGTCCGAAAGTGACCCTAATCGTGTGGTTTAGACGAGTTGTCCGAACGGCCCAATGAATCTGAGCCGTCCACGTATTCAGTCTGATCGGACCATGTTGCTCTGGATGCTCAGCGGTACGACCAGCTCGTGATGCGGTGCTACCACAACCCGGTCGTTCCGTTTGTTTGTTGGCAGTACATAAAAACCAGAGAGACACCATTTTTGGTTCGATGCCTCACCCTTGGAACGGTAGTACCAGAGTTTACTGGCGGAACTACCGCTTAGCGGTATGACCGCATTTCCTTTGGCGGTACTATCGTGGGACGTTCGGACCGTCCAAATGTCACCTAATCATACGGTTAAGACATGCGGTCCGAACAGCCCAATACATATGAGCCATCCACGTGGCAAGGTTGATTGGGTAAGCTAGTCCTTGTCTCCCGCGTGATGCGGTAATACCGAGATTTAGTGGTGTAATTACCGCGCTACGATTGTTCTGTTTTCTAGACGGCGGTACGTAATTGACAAGGATTAAAACCTCTATGTATTAATTTAATACATAGAAGACCATACGTCTTCATGGTCGTAACCCCTAAGGCTAACAACCTCACTGGTCGTGAGGATTCCAAAGGTTACACGATAGGTACCCTGGTCGGACAAGGCTTTGTGCCTAGGCTCCGACCAGATAGCTGCTCGGAAAAGCTATGAACTGGCATTTCTTACCGTATAATGAATGGAACACGTGTTATATGTTTCAAACCGTGCGATGATATAATCATAAGACACTGATAATTAACTGCCCTACGATTAAGCATCTCACAGACAATCGCAAGGTAGTTGGCACATTGTTAATTGCCTTACCGTTCCGACCAGTCGTAACGTTTCACCAGGGACGCCTTCTCCAGGAGTAACTACTACCTCTTCGGAAGTTATTTAAGGGTGGAGCGCAGAAGACAAAGGGACGGGGGAACAACAACAACAGAACATGAGACGACAAACACAGAAGCCTAAGCAGTGGAATTAGAAGCAAGGCATTCAGTCTTAGACTCAGATTCTAAGCCTGATTACTTAGTTTAACATTCCTCACATTCAGTGTATTTAGGGGTAGTCCCTAGTCAGGTCTTGTAATTCCAGTTCATATCAATAAAGAGCAGCCCCCATTCTATCCTATGATACTTCACGTCATTTTCCTATTCATTCACAAACCGTTGGGACTTCATGAATATCCAGAGCTGGCTTCGCTTCGAGCGCGAAGAGATGCAGACCTTGCAGCTTCGGCGAAAAGCGAACCTGCTCACCGGAGGGACTTGTGAGGTAGATGAGCTTCCGGGCGCAATTGATTTGCCCCATATACTGGGACAACCAATCTATGCCAAGAATCACATCTAAGCTCGCCGCATTGAGGAGGATAAGATTTGCTAAGAATCCTACTCCCTCAATCTCAACAGGAACCTCCCGACACTCGGATTCAGCTCTCAACTCCGAACCGGGAGAGTGAATGAGCAACAGGACCAACAAAGGAGCAAAAAGAAGATCACCAACAGCAGCAAAAGACTGAGATACAAAAGAATGAGATGCTCCTGAATCGAACAAAACAGTAGCAGGATGAGAGTTAACAAGAAGCGTACCCAACACGACGTCAGGTGCCTCCTGCGCTTCCTCCGCGGAGATGAGGTTGACGCGGCCGCTTCCCACGCCTTGGATGGCAAGGACAATCTTCTGATCCTGAGAAGGACCACCTCCTTGCCCGCGTCCTCCATTAGGACGAGGGGCCGCTCCAGTCTTCTTAGGGAAATTATTCGCATAATGGCCCTTCTGGTTGCAGAAGAAGCAAGTGACCTCGGCAACATTGCGGAGGCCACCCTGCTGAGCCGTAGTTGCACGTGGTTAAAACACGGCCTGCGGAGGATGAGGGGTAGATGCTGACGACCTCGGGGGTGCTGAAGCCTGAGGACGGGACTCCTGAGACTGCCCGAAGTGAGTACGGGAAGAGCTGGTCTGGGAAGACTTCTGGGTCTCCCACTTGCGCTTGCGGGACTCTCGTAGTGTCCTTCCCTTGTGCTCGGAGACGATGGCCTTGTCGACCAAGGTCTAGAAGTTGGGGAAGTCAACGATAGACAGCTTGTCCTGAAGCTCCTCAGACAAGCCATCCATGAACTTCTCCTACTTGACCTCATTAGTGGCCACCTCCTCTGGAGCATAACGAGCCAGATGGTTGAACTCGTACAAGTACTCCGTGACCGAACTGTGCCCTTGCTTGAGCGCGAGAAACTCCTTCTTCTTCAGCTTCATCACACCGGCAAGGATGTGAGACTGACGGAAGGCAACACGGAACTCCTCCCAAGAAACGGTGTGGTCTGCGGGCTGCATGGCAAGAAAGTTCTCCCACCACGAAAGAGCTGCACCCTCCAACTGATGGGATGCAAAAAGTGCCTTCTCCTGGTCCTGGCACTGAGCGATGTTGAGCTTCCGCTCAACCAGACGAAACCAATCGTCTGCATCCAGTGGGTCCTCAGACCTGGAGAAAGTGGGCGGCTGGGTGCGAAGGAACTCTGTAAGTCCCCCACGCGACTGATGTCCACTTCCTCCGCCTAATCCAGAGGCACCGGAAAGAGTGGAGGTGTTGCATGCGATAACCTCCAGAATCCTGGTCTGATCCATTCGGTTTTGCTCGATCCGAGCAAGAACCGAAGCTATGGTCGGAGGAGGCGGGAGCTCCTCATCCCGACGGTGGACCGACCGATCACATTTAGTTCTTCCACCATCCTGCTTGAAGAGAGAAAGGGTTAGCAATGAAATCCGAAAATTAGAAGCTAAAGAAAGCGAAGAGCTATCGACTAGGGGAATGGAAAATCACCCTAACCGAAAGCCAAACTTAAAACAGTAAGAACACAACTCTATAAGCTTACCAAAAAGGCTCAAGAACAGCAAGGAAAACTGAGACTAAAACTCAACTTCTCGACACGACAAACCCGTATTGAATGAACGAGCAATCGGTTGAGAAGACAAAATTTCAGCACACAACTCTAGGTTTAACACCACTAAAGAGCAAGGTAAAACCAGCAAAAGAGGTGTTAGATACTTAACCAACTAGTATCACATCTTACCCTTTTATTCCCATAAGTTTTAGTTGAATTATCCTCTCATTATCTACCCTATTTAGGAACCTATGAGACTGCTGTCTGGAAATTTGATGCTTGTTGTCCAGATTTTGCATCCAAGCTCTTAGCCGAAATCACCGACTCTAGAAACTTCAAAACCTTGTAAAAGGGCAGCCAACACTTCAATTTGCCAATCTCATTGATTCCCAAAACCTAATTAAATGATAACAACTATCTTTTGAGAGAAGGAGAGGAAAGCAACTTTTCAAACTCAAATTAGAGCAAGATGAGATAAGCAAGCTAAGATAGGTAAAGAGTAAAATTTGAGAAGTTACTTAAGCTTTCATAAAGCATTTGATATTTTGAAACTAAGTTTTTCAAAACATCCTAAAGACGACCAAGCTAGGGTTTCTATGGTCAGTATGGCTCTGATACCAACTTTGTGAGGACCCCGGCTTATTTGGCTTGTAATGCTTATTCACCCATTGACCCTAGCATCACAAACAAAATAACCCGTGTCTTCGAGATATGTATACTTCCCAGAAATGCAGTATACACACCCCTTTACAAAATCATGCATCAATTCCATTCAAGATATAGAACCACAAGCACGAACTAGATTAAACAAAAGACATACATAATAGAGAGTTATTACAAAAGAGGCCGACCGGCCAAATAACAACTAAGAAAGATAAATAACAGCGGAAGCAAAAGCCATAAGATGGCGATAAACAAAAGCCATATGGTTTGCCTATAGCCCACAAGGCAACCGACCAGGCAGCCAACCTAGTCGTCAAATCCCCCGCACATCTCACAAAAGTGAAACCCTAGGGGATCAACCTCCTCTGCAACAAATTAATTAAGCAAAGCAAATGAGTACAAAAATGTACTCGCAAGACTTACGTGTAGAGTAACAGACCTATAAATATGCTACATGCAAGCTCATTTAAGTGGAGGTTGTAGGTTGTTTTCAGCATAAAGCAAGTTTTCATTTGCAATAATTAAATAGATTTAAAGCAGTTTTACAATTCATTTTTAATTTGCAAATAACAGTGAGACAACAACATAATAAGAATAGATAGATGACAACAACAATCCTGGAAGTGACTAACCCATTAGTCACCACAACAATAGCATGAATTACCCATTCATACCACCCACATCAAGTTTTAATTAAAGGCTGTAGTCTAATTCTTGCGGGAAATAACCAAGCTTTTCCATAACCTAGGACGAGGCTATTCGAATAGATTTAACCCTACAGGGGTGTACCAATGTACCCACACGTGAGACCACCTTTTCGCCAAGCTATTTAGCACACTTCCTTTGGTATGCCTAAGACAGTTAGTCTTACATGACACTTTCCAATAGAATGCATTAACTACGAGTCGCCCATATGGATAGACACCCATACGTTGATACGGAGTCATTGAACCTTTAGACAAAGGACCAATGCTCATCACCCTTAGAAAAGGATGATGCTCCTTGCAGTGGATGACGCTCCATCACTATTCGCCCAAAATCACATACAACACAAAGTTTAGTTTTCAACACAACACACACATCCACCATGCGACCCGGAATTAACACACACCAAAGTACTAAGTCAAGAGAGGTTCCATATCCCCCTCGTGTGGTTAGCACGCAAAAGTGCTTGGATCAATGGCGCAAGAAATTTGGTCCTTGTTGACTCGGGCATCATTCCAGTCACCCAAAACAATCACACCAACATACCAATATGACCAAGTCTAAAACATTTTATTTTCAGTTTTGGATTTACAAAGTAACAAAGCACAAAGTGCTGGACATATGGTAATAAATAGATTTGTGTGATCAAAGTTATCGACTAAGTCGACAACCGTCCAATTCTACCGTAAGCTAAGCATTTCTAAGCAATATCAACACGTAATCTACTAAGTGACAAGAGCTCATCCAACGAAATCTAAATCACAGCAAGATATTCCTAGGCTTAGTAGTAGAGATTGAACATTTACCTACAGAGTATGCATCTATAGGATCAACTAATCGACAATAATTTAACAACAAAATAGAGCATGTATACATACACTTTGCAAATAATATATTAGACTTTGAAAGTAATGGGATTACACATGATCAAACTGCTTGCCTTGCTGGATTTTCTCACTATGCTTCATAGGGTCACTCACGGGATCAACGCACTCATCGGCACCTAACGAAAAAGCGATAAAGAATCGATAAGAACGAAGAATACCGAAAAGACTCAACATCCAACTTTCTCCAAATGCCCTGAAATTTTTACATCAGATAGAGCATGATTTTTAAGGAATTTATAAATAAGAACCAATTGATTTGGATTCTCAATGCAAAAGTTATGGCCAAAACAAATCTGCATAGCTTGGAAATTGCTGGAAAATTCAAATCGGTTACTGTTCATCCGAATTAAATTCTCTAGCACAATTTTCCAAAGAGGTGTTGCACCTGAGATTTTTATGGTAAGTAAAGCACCTCATGAGATGAATAACACAATTGAGTTCACCTCATTTGGAGCTAGTATGCATTCTCTATGATTTTTCCAAAACATGCACAAGAGCACAAATAAAATGCACCCACAAAGATTTTGAAAATAGTGACATACCTAAAACCTATTCTAACTTTTAGTGCACTAATAGAGGAAGCCAACAAAATTGGATTCACTCAAAAAGGATCTATAGAGAATTACTTATGCAATTTACAAGTTAAATGCAATTTTTAGAGCAACATTTAAAGTCTATTTCAAAACCAATTTTCAAATCCATTTTCTGGAGCTGAACTAAGCTTCCAACCATTTTTAGATTAAAGCTAAGTTCAAACCAGAGCTAACAAAATTTGAATCAACTCAATTGGATTTAAAATGAAATAGTTATGCATTTTCGAAGTTTATTACCTTTTTCAGTTCACAAATAATTCTCTCGAGAAATTCCTAATTCGAATCGACGTGGAAATTTGTGGGCCGTTGATCTTGCATCACACGGCCCAAGTTGAACGGGGCAACGTGCTCGCGCCCGCGCGGTTCCAACGAACGTGGGCCGTCGATGTTGCATCCGACGTTCCAGGTTGAATCGCGCGCGGCACGGTTGGAACTCACGCACGCGAAGGACCACGCGAAATCTCAGCCATTGATTTTGGAATGAACGACTCAGATTGATCACAACACAGTGCAAGCGCACAATCCACGCGACATCTCAACCATAGATCTGGAAATGGACGGCCCTAATGACGCCGCTACAGTTGTCGCCTCCGTCCGACAAAAGACCCGCCGGGGAGATTGGCTCACTGCCAGCGATTGGGACCACGGCGGCGCAAACCAAGAGTACCACCAGGTCCACAATAGAGATGTGCACCTGCTGGTACCACTCACACCGCCGGAGGTGGCCTAGAACGCCGGCGAGCCGGGAGAGAGCGACGGTGACAACTACGGCCAAAGATGAAAAGTGACAAGGAGCTCCGCATTGTTCAGGTAAGCGGGTGCCTGGGCCTCTAGGGGCTACTAAGGAGGTACCTGAGCACAGAGGAGGCTCGGAGGTGGAAAGAGAAGCTTTGTCGGCGGAGAGCCTTGCCGGCGCCGAAGACGAAAATGGGGACAAGGCAGCCTGAGCACAGAGAGCAAAGCCGCATCATCAGGATAGACTCAACACAGCTCAGAGATGCCCCCAGAGCAAGGAATTGAAAGGAGAAGGTCCTTACCGGACTTGAGGAAGAAGGGGGAGCTTTTCGGCCAACACGATCAAATCCCCAAATTAGACTTTCCCTGTGAAGGCCAAACCAAATTAGGTTAGGGATCTTGCTTAAGAGGGTGAGTGGCGTGAGATGACGCGATAAGATCTGAAGGAGAACCACTGGAACCCTGTCTTCACCAAGAGCCTGTAACGTCCCGTTTTCTTTAAAGTTTCTTGCCTGGTTTTCAAAATAAAAGTAACCATTTGGCTTTATTGAGAATCCAAAGCTTAACCTGACGTCTTGAAATCTGGAGAGTTCAATGGGAATTAATTAAGCCTTAATTAAGTTCTTTGTTGGTGTTCCTTCTTTGTTTGAGCCTCTCTGTGTGTCCACAGGTTTGTCTCTTCTCTCTTAACTTCCTTTGTTGGGTTGAACCTCTTTGAGATCCAGACCTCTCTTATCTCCTCCTGTTGAGACCTCCCTTGTTGAGATCTAGCCGCTCAGACCTCCCTTGTTGAGATCTAGCCGCTCAGACCTCCCCTTGTTGAGATCTAGCCGCTCGCACCTCCCTTGTTGATATCTAGCCGCTCGAGACCTCCCTTGTTGAGATCTAGCCGCTCAGACCTCCCTTGTTGAGATCTAGCCGCTCGAGACCTCCCTTGTTGAGATCTAGCCGCTCAGACCTCCCTTGTTGAGATCTAGCCGCCAGACCTCCCTTGTTGAGATCTAGCCGCTCGGACCTCCCTTGTTGAGATCTAGCTGCTCGGACCTCCCTTGTTGAGATCTAGCCGCTCAGACCTCCCTTGTTGAGATCTAGCCGCTCGAGACCTCCCTTGTTGAGATCTAGCCGCAGACCTCCCTTGTTGAGATCTAGCCGCTCGCACCTCCCTTGTTGAGACCTAGCCGCTCGCACCTCTCCTTGTTGAGATCTAGCCGCTCGGACCTCCCTTGTTAGGATCTCGCCATTAGGACCTCCTCTCGGGAGATCATAGCCGTCCGTGTCCTCCCTTAGTTGGATCCAAAGGTTCCGACCTCCTTAGGTCCAATACCTCCTTAGCGCTTGGACCCATCTTTGACTCTCGTGGTCAGACGCTTGAGGCCTTGCCTTCTTAACCTTAGGACCATCCGATGTGGTTTGGATGGCCCGATCCTAAGGGCACGTTAGTTTGGTCTGAACGTTCCTATCCTTTTTGGGTCGCCCGATTTTAATCGAACGGCTCTGCTTTGCTGCGCGTTTTCCTTGTTTCCAAGACCTCCTCCTGGTTGTTTTGCAAAGACCACCTCCTCGGTCCTTGCTGGTCTTTTGTAAGGACCACCCTCCTAAATCAAGATATCCCTATTGGTCAGGACCTCCCCTGCACCCTTTGATCTGGACCGTTGAGGTCCTCCCCTTGAAATCTTGACCCTTAGACCTCCCTTGTGCAGGTCTGAGCGTCAGGACCTCCTCGTGGTGAGCTTTACGGACCTCTTGTCCAGAACCTCCTCTAGAGTCCTTGGACCTCCTGTCCAGGACCTCCCCCTCTGAGTGTCTTGGACCTCTTGCCCAGGACCTCACAGTGGTCTTTGGCGGGGATGACCCTTGCGGTGGGGCCACCTCTTTGACTTGTGGTGCACCCTTTTGACTGGCCCCACTTGCCAGCCCTCTTCACCTTGTAATTATTGCTCTTGCCTCGAACTCGTGCGTATTTAATAGGTGTCGGGTCACATTAAATGCAGTCATATCTGAGGTACTTTATTTCAATTCTTTTAGGGCAAGCCTTGCCCTAGTTGTCCCGATTGCCTACACCTCACTGAGTTTTTCCTTGTGGTGCACACTACCAACTCCGGCTATATAAAGCTCAAGCGGGCCACCTTTGTAACTTTGTTGCTCATTTCTTCCTTCCTGCCTCATCTGCCAGTTCTTCCTTGTGCAAGACCTTTCCCAGAGCTCTTTGAGGTCGTGTTAAGCCTCTTGGTTTCCTTTTTGGCTGAGTTGGTTTGAGTTCCTTTTTGGTTCTTTTGAAGTTCTCTCGGCTTAGTGTGGTTTTGCTTATTTGGTTTTCTTGCAAGCGTGCGAGATCACGAGTTCGAGGAGATCTTGGACCCGGCTCTTCTTTGCAGAAGGCTCTCCTTTGCTTGACCAAGGCAAGCCACAGATCCCTTTTGATCATCTTGAACCAAGTTTCAGAAATGTATTTCGGTTTTACTTTATCATGCATGGCTATGTTTATATGAAAATGGTTTGGGCAGTAGTTACTTGCCTACTTGTCGTTATGCCTCCTTTATACCTTATCTCCATCATGTTGTCATGTTCACCTTGTGAGCCTTAGGGTGGATAATTTAGTTGGTGTTCTTTGTTATTTGCCAACATGGGGGCCGAGGGTCTTATCTGACCTTGCTTAGAAAACGTGGTTCGAGCGTATCATGCTTCATCTCTAATAATCTTGACTAATAAATATGAAATGTGTGGTCGGTGCCATTGTTGAGCAACTATGGCGGGGCGCCTAAGTCAGGTTGGACTGTGGTGTGAGATCACTTGGTTAAAAGCTGTTGTGCCAAGACTGGGTGGTCTTTGGCATGGGCTTATACAAATTGTTTCTTTGAGGCAAGAAGGCAGGAGTGAGTAGTGGGTGCTTTGCACACTTGGTTGTGGAAGTCTTGCCTTGGCATAATTAAGGACTTCACTTTGTGTCATGAATGGGCCAAACAAAGGCAACCACAAGATCATTTTATGGGAATGGTCTGGGTGAATAATTAGCAATGGGTTGGCTTGGGGCTGTTGTGGTTGGCGTGTGATTCGTTGGCGCAAGAGGGCACCCCATAACCTGCGGACTTCTAGACCACAGGAGGGATTATGAAACCTTAGCGGGCAGCCCGAGTCGGTTCAAAGCTTTGTAAAGGCCTTGCTGCTTCTCTAGACCGCTTCACCTTAGGAAGTGAGCAAGGGTGACCGGAACCCGCCCCGCTAGAGAGATCGTGGATTGTGGGTAAAGTTGTACACCTCTGCAGAGTGTAAAGATCTATTCAATAGCCAAGTCCTTGGTCATGGACATGCTCGATGAAATGGTGCAAGGGTAGCTGTTTCAAAAGCTTGTGCCATCGACACTTCATGAGATGCCTTGGCTTTGCCTCAAGAGACCTTGGCCGGCTCCAGAGGGGTCAAGGTTGGCTCGGAGTAGTGGTCCAGGGGTTGGTTTGTGTAACAGCCCAAAATTTCAATTTTGGTTAAAGTTCAAAACTTATTTGAGTTTGTGAATTTTACGAAATTTTAAAAGCTTTATCCTAAATGTTTTAAACCTAAAATAATTTAATTACAAAATTTATTATCAAGTTTAAGTTGGGAATAATTTTATTAAGTCTAAAATGTCTCTAAGGATTTATGGGAATTTTTGTAGAATTTTTGGACTCTTTTGCTATTTTCTAAGTCTAAAAAGAATTAATCAGATTATTTAAAATAGAAAATCAAAATAAAACCCTAAACAGTGTTTGGGCAAGCCTCCTACCCATTACATCGACACGCTTGCTGCCCACCCACCATCTCAACCATGGCGGCTCACCTCTAGTGACCGTCAGATTCACATCGGACGGCCCTCACTAAAACACGCCACCCACGCCTCTCACCACCCGATCTCCATCCGACGGCCTCCGCGTCATCTTCTCCCCACGCCTTCGTCTACACGCGGTCAAAGCCGCCACCGCCATTATCACAAGCCACGGCGAAGCCGCCAACGGGCGCCTAACCTCCCAGATCCTCCGTATACGTGCGCGAGGCTCGCGTCCCACCTCCGCCACGATCCCCCCCCCCCCTCTTCTCGCGCGCGGCGCTTAAGCCCTTAACCGCCGCGACCTCCACGTCGCCACGCCGCCTCGGACCTCCGGCCCCTATAAAGGGAGCACCGTAGCCCTCACTCCACCGACGCCAACACCACCACCCACTCTCTCTCTCGCCTGTGCTCCGAATTTGAGTTTTCCTCGCCACGGGTCCGGCTTGAGCTTGATTGCACCGCCGCCAGTAGCCCAGCGTCCTCGCCGACACCACCATCGGCATCGCCGTCTTCACGCGATCCCGGTCGCGCTCGCCTCGCCGAGACCTCGAGCTCGTCGCCGTCGACAACCCGGAGCTCGCCGCCGCTTCTTCGTCACCGCCGGCCACCTCCGTCTTCTCCTCGTCGCGTGGGTGAGCGCACCAGAACCCTCGCGTTCCCATCTTTCTTCTCGTACCCTCGCCGGGGTCTAGATCGCCGCCGTTCGCCGGTTCATTGGAACCCGAGCGCCGCCGCCGTCGAGGTCTACGTGGCTCGGCCACGTCAGCGCCACCGTGGCGCCACCTCGCAGCCACGTGGGCGCCACATCAGCCCTAGTGCTGACATGGTAGCCACGTCACACACACACGCGCCACCTCCTATGGCTAGGGTCCCGTGGACTTGGTCCACATGGACCGTGTCTATGACACATAGGCCCCACTGTCAGAAATCATTTTAAATTATTTTAAATCCCGAAATTCCACTGCTGGCGTCAGCATTGCGCATTAATAGATTTTCCTTTAGAAAAATAATTCGGGAAATTGTTTAAAAAGGCAGATTTAGGATTTAAATTGTAAAATTCATAACTTATTCATCCTAGCTCCAAATTAGATGATTCAAATTGCTAAATTCTTAGAAAATTATTATCTAACTAAATAAAATATAATTACTCAATTTGGAGTTCATTTTAGTTCTGTTTTAGAATTTAGAAATTCATTTAAAATCCAAATTTAGATTTAAATTTGTAAAATTCATATCATCTTATTTCCAGCTCCAAATTTATTGAATTAAATTTCTAAGATTTTGTAAAAAGATTATCTAGCTTAATAAATTAAAATTTGTTTATTTGGAATTAGTTTAAATTGTCTCTTTTGAGTTAAAACTATTTAAATTGCAAATTTAGAATTTAAACTTGTAAAATTCATATCTTTTATTTCCTAATTCCAAATTTAGTGTTTCAGACTTATAAAGTCTTCTAAAATTATTATCTAGCCAAATAAAGTATAATTATTTTATTTGGAGTTAGTTTAAACTATTGTCTTGTTTTTATTGGAATTTCAATTGATTGTCGATTTTCACGCTTAGATTACTTATTTATTCCGGGAATTTGATTCTTCCAAGAATTAGAATTTCAAGACTTCAGCGAAGGCAAGTTATACTTTGATCATCTTGCACCTACTATTTTAAAGTTATTTAAATTCAGTTTTCAAATTATTAAGTGCATGCATACTTTTATTCAAGTATTTTAAATTCTGTTTAAATGATTAGATATTCCAACTGTCCTTGTATGGCCAATATTGAATATTGAAATGTCATCCCTTGTCCCCATAGATAAATTGTTTGGAAATGCTTAGCAAATACTTAGACCATGATTTTGATTTTGGGGAGGATTTAGCCAAATCTTTACAAACTTGTTTTAACTTGAACCTATGGTATTGTCTTACCATAGATTTGTTGTAAAGGTGGTTTTACTAAATAAAATAAAGATGGTTTGGACTTGGGTGTAACGGATGAAAGGTGGGTGCAGTTTATGCACGGTTTAATCTGGTTAGGATTAAAGCCTGTGGTTTAATTTGAAAGACGCCCAAGTCAATTAAGGACCGCCCTTTGAGCGTGCCTTTGCTATGCCAAAACGTACCACCACATGTCCTGTATGGGAAGGACCTAGCTTAATAATTTGGGATACCTCATAGATATTCGTGCCATATTGTATGAGTGGGTGTTGGTTAGACAAGAGTCCCACATGGCGCAAGAGGGGCTCCTGAGGATGGTTAGTCCAATGGAAGCGAAACCTTAGCGGGCATGAGTATTGTGAGGTAGATCATTGTAACGACCTTGTGATATTTGTTCACACACGCCTTAGGAAGCGTGGATTGGCCGACACAAAGGGTATAATATCTCGTGTGGGTAAAGCTGCATAAACTCGCAGAGTAGAAAACTATTCAATAGCCGTGTCTCATGGTCATGGACATGCTAGCAAAGCCACTTTGAGTTAGACTTGTTTTTGGTTTTAAAATGGTTTCAACAGATGTTTTCGGGATGGTTAGTCCTGTGGGAAAAATTAGGCGGTTAGCCATTGTGATTGGAGGATATCCATCACCTTTCTTGGAGGTTATCCACATTATTCAATTGTCATTTAAAATATGATTTTAATTAATGTATGAAAATGGCCTTGCAATCTATTATGATTATTTAAATTAAACTGCCGCTTTTTTAAAATAACCCCGCCAATGTCCTTTGTTTACCTTATGCATGCATTACAATTCCATATTGGTGTAACTTGCGAGCACGGTAGTTGTGCTCATGCTTGCTTTATGCAACAAAATTTCGTGAGAAGACTACTATCGGGACGGTGAGGACACCGACGCCTAGGTTACGCCCCTGCATTTATTGCTGTGGCGGATCGCTCGCCTACTACTATCTTTTATTTCATTTCCGCTGTTATTTACTTTTTATTTGGCTTCATGCCCAATTGTATCGAACTCGATTTACTATTAATGAAATGCGAGATTTGGTTATGTTACCATTTTTGTAATCGTGTACACCGGAAATCCCGGATCGTGTATGAACACAGAGGGTTCGGATCTTTCGCTCCGGTCCGACAAAAGTGGTATCGAGCCATGTCGATCAGAGGTCGTGGCCTTAGAATTGTCTTAAGGACTTATTTTCAAAAACTAAAACTATTTTGAGTCTATCCCGAGTCCTTCTCAACCCCTTTCTTTAAAATATTTACTAACTCATCTCCTTCTCAAAATTTTAGATGGCTGAAAGACCGGATGCTACTTCCCACGGAGCCTTTACTGGATACTGGGCCGAGATACTTTGGGAAATGATACAGCACCTGGGTTACCGAAAGAGGCCAACTTTTCAAGGATTCAAGTACCAAGTGGGAGAACAACAACTGTGGAGAGTAGAAGTGCTCATCTACTCCAACCTTGCACCGACACCGCCTTCCACGCCTTTTGACGCCCGATCCGTGCGACACCTTTGATGAGGGCATGCAGATGCGGCAAGAGAGGCAGTCCGCCACCTTCGCTACACCTACAATCATCGCCTTCGTGGCACCGGTTTCATTACTACCCGATGCACATTCCGACCCGACTCGACAAGATTTTCAACTCCGCTAGAGACGAAGATTCCCGAATCGACACACTGTGGATCTCGCTAAGGCTTTGGATTACGCCTCTAAACACCTTGAATGACTTGCTCACCGCCGTAATGCACTACAAGAAGCGTAAGAGAAGTCAAGACCGTAATCATGAGCTAGCTAGCTACAAGGCCGTGAGGCTAGCTCCAAGGAGCCGGATTATACCCCAATACCCCATTATAGTTATCTTCCTGTTAGCTCGATCTTTAGTTGCTAATTATGAGCTACTATCTTATTTGTGGTAGCCATAATCTTTGAATAAAATGACTTAATAAAGGAACTTTTGGAAAAATCTGCTCTTTGTCTTGTGTGCTCTTTGTGTTCTTGGGTCATTAGAATTTACCCTTTAGAACTTCCTATCCGCTCTATCTCTCCTAAATCTTTGGAGTTCTAGCAGATGGTGACCACCGCATCTGCAAGCGGGCGATGTCCGAGGTCGGGCAACGAAGACGCAGACACGGAGGATCCTGCAAAGACCCACCACCGCCACCACCAAGGACCAGATTACGTCGATGATGGAAAACCGAATCATCGATTAACCTCCTAGCTCGATCCCTCAACAACGTCACGTAATGTGCGAGCAACAAATGGATCGCACCACCACCTCCACCAGCAGAGATTGACCATGGCAGATTTCATGCGCATGCGCCCACCGACCTTCTCCAAAGAAGACAGAACCGATGGATGCCGATGATCGATCCGTGCTATCGGGAAGAAGCCGGATATCACTCGATGTCTTGATCGTGAGAGAGTCCTGTTTGCCTCTCACCAGCTCACCGGTCCCGCATCAGAATGGTGGGATAACTACAACATCTCCCATGTTGATGCGCAGACTATCTCTTGGGAGGAGTTTGTGCGGGCTTTCCGCCATGCACATATTCCCGCGGGGATAATGACCCTAAAGAAGAAAGAGTTCCACGCTCAAACAAAGCAACCGCCACGACAAGGTGAATACTGCACAAGTTCAACCAATTTTGCTCGCTATGCCCCAGCAGATGTGGCTAGTGATGAAGAAAGGCGAGAAAGGTTCATGGATGGTTTGAACGATGAGATCTCACCGGTGGTCTCCAATGACTACACCGACTTCCAGCGGCTAGTGAATAAAGCTTTTCGCCAGAGGCCAAACATCTGCAGATGGAGAACTGCAGCGGAAGGATGGCCGCCGAAGTTCAACTCGAGGGCAACCCAAGCCTCGCTTTTGCTCAAATTCGGCCACCTCAGAGTGGAAGGTTCCATCTTCTACACCCAGAGCTCCAAGATCACACAAAGACTCCAACTCTTCCGGCTTCGCAACAATGCATCTGCGGGATGGTTTAATGAGAAGAACCCAACTTCATCGGCAGCGGGGAGACATGCTTCCATTGCAACGAGATCGACAATATGCCAACAAATGCCCGAAGAGACAAAGAACTGACACACCAAAGCAAGATCGAGTACCAGCCGACCGGCAGGCACCCCAAAGCCGGCGGGCGATTCACGAAGGGCGTGTGAATCACGCCACAAAGAGAGAAGCTCAGCAAGACCAGACGTCGCCCCGGTACGCTTTCTTGTTAATTCGATACCAAAGATCGATTACTGCTTGATTCCGAGCTTCGCATTCTTTTGTATCCAATAAGTTTGTGGGCAAAATGGGTTACCTATTTCTCCATTAAGTAATCCTATGATAATCCATTCCCGCTCGTAAATGAGAACCAGCTTCTATGCCCTAATCTTACCTGGAGATATCCTGAGTTTCCTTCATGGCGCATTTGATAGTCTTGCATTCTCAAGGCCTGGATGTAATACTTGGAATGGACTGGCTAGCCAAGAATCAAGGACGGATAGATTGTGCCAATAGGTCTATTACTCTCACCAATGAGGAAGGAGTCACAGTTGAGTTCAAGCCCAATACCTGTACCGGAGGAAGTTCCATTCTGACCAGCTTGAAGGAGTTAAAGCTTGAAGATATACCAGTGGTGCAAGAATTCCCGGATGTCTTTCCTGATGATTTACCCGGCATGCCACCGGACAGGGACATAATGTTCTTAATTGACTTAGTCCTAGGGACCGCTCCAATCTCGAAGCGACCCTATAGAATGCCGGCTAATGAATTGGCAGAAATGAAGAAACAAATTGAAGAGTTGCGGAGCAAAGGATATATTCGGCCAAGTTCATCACCTTGGGGGGCACCAGTACTGTTTGTCAAGAAGAAAGACAACAGTATGAGGATGTGTGTGGATTATAGGTCACTCAATGAAGTGACAATCAAGAACAAGTACCCGCTACCTAGGATTGACGATCTGCTCGATCAATTGAAAGGAGCAAGCGATTCTCGAAGATTGATTTGAGATCCGCTATCATCAACTCAAGATCGCACGTAAGATATTCAAGACAACCTTCACCACTAGATATGGATTGTACGAGTTCACGGTAATGTCTTTCGGTTTGACTTAACGCCTCGCTTTATGAATATGATGAACAAAGTGTTCATGGAATTCTTGGATAAGTTTGTGGTTGTTTTCATCGATGACATCCTTGTCTATTCAAGAATGAAGAAGAACATGAGAACCACCTCAGATTAATTTTGGGAAAACTCGGGAGAACCACTTTATGCCAAATTCAAGAAGTGCGAATTTTGGCTAAGTCAAGTGGCATTCCTTGGACATATTGTGTCCGCAGGAGGAGTTGCAGAGATCCACCAAAGTCGAGCGGTAATGGATTGGAAACAACCCAAGTCATCACAGAGGTGAGAAGTTTCCTTGGATTGGTGGTATTACCGCAGATTCATTGAAGGTTTCTCCAAGATAGCAAGACCAATGACTCAACTTCAAGAAGGAGAAGAAATTTGAATGGACAAGTGCTTGTGAGGAAAGTTTTCAAGAGTCAAGACGAGATTAGTTTCAAAGACTCAGATTGGTACTACCGACATTCATAAGGATTTTGTAATTTTCATGACGATCTCGTCGAGGACTTCGGCTGCGTATTGATGCAGGAGGGCAAGGCAGATCTTCGATCTCGCCGCTTGAGGTCACATGAAGGAATTATCCAACTCATGACCTTGAGTTAGCAAATGATTGTGCATGCATTAAAGATCTAGAGGCATTACCTCATCCAGAATCACCGTGAAGTTTTCACGGATCATAAGAGTCTTAAGTACATATTCACTCGGTCGACCTTAATCTCCGAAGCGAGAAGATGGCTAGAATTGATAAAGGATTATGACCTTGAGATCCATTACCATCCCGCAAGGCAAATGTAGTTGCGATGCCCCGAGCAGAAGGCGATTGCAATACCATCTCGGTTCGTAAAAATCACCAGAGTTGTATGAAGAATTGAAGCATCCGAACTTGGAGATTGTTGATCAAGGATGTGTGAACGCTTTGGAAGTTCAACCAACACTTCAGAGTCGATCGAGAGAAAGCGAAAGAAGATGAAGACATCAAGGAGATCAAGAAGAATATGAGAAGAGGCAAAGCTTGAGATTCACCAAGATGAGGAAGGAACAGCAGGGTTCGGGAACCGCATCTGCGTCTCGGATCGGCAGGATTTAAAGCAATCGATTCAAGGAAGCCCATGAGTCGCCTTATTCCATTCACCTGGCAAGACCAAGATGTACCAGATCTTAAGGAAAGATATTGGTGGGTCAAGATGAAGCGGAAATTGCCGAGTTCAGAGTCTGCTGATGTTTGTCGGTGAGTCAAGGCAGAACATCAAAGACCCGCGGTTTGTTACAACTGCTACCGATCCCCGAGTGGAAGTGGGAAGAAGTTGGTATGGATTTCATCACCGGACTTCCTAGGACTCGATCAGATGTGATTCCATCCGGGTGATAATTGATCGGTTAACGAAAGTAGCTCACTTCCTTCCATCCAAGACCACCTACCCGAGCAAAGAAGTTGGCGAGAATTGTATATGGCCAAGATAGTCCGCATGCGCATGGAGTACCCAAGAAGATCGTGTCCGACAGAGGATCACAGCTTACGCCAAGATTTTGGCGAGTGCGATGAAGCTTTGGGAACCAGACTCAATTTCAAGATCGCATATCATCCGCAGACGGATGGCGGACGAACGAGTCAACCAGATTCTTGAAGACATGCTTCGAGCTGCGCCTTGGATTACGGAAAAAGTTGGGACAAGAATTTGCCCTATGCGAAATTTTCAGATAACAATAGCTACCAAGCCGCCTTCAAATGTCCCCATTTGAGGCTTTGTATGGCAGAAATGCGTAACTCCGCTTCTATGGGATGAAGTAGGAGAGCATCGCCTCTTTGGGCGAGTTGATCAAAGAAGTCGAAAGTAAGGTTAAGGCAATAAGAGAGCATCCGAAAGTAGCTCAAACCCGACGAAGAGTTATGCCGATAATCGTCGTGAGAGTTGACCTTGCGTAAGGAGATTTTGTCTATCTCCGAGTTACTCCACTCCGAGGAGTAAGAAGGTTCCGAACCAAAGGAAAACTTGCACCCAGATTTGTGGGACCTTACAAGATTTTGGCAAGAAGAGGTGAAGTTGCATATCAGCTTGAGCTACCAGCATCCTTATCCGCCGTCCACAATGTCTTCCATGTTTCACAGCTAAAGAAGTGCCTTGAGTACCAAGATCGGACCATTCGGAAAGCATTGATCTTCAAGAGGACCTCACCTATGTGGAGCAACCGATCAAGATTCTGGACGTCGCAGAGCGTGTCACACGGAACAAGATCATCCGTTCATACAAAGTTCAGTGGAGCCACCACCTCGAAAGTGAAGCCACTTGGGAGCGGAAGAAGACATTAAAGCCGGGTATCCCCACCTTCTCGCCATCAATCCTCAATCTCGGGTCGAGATTCCCTTAAGGGGGAGGTTTGTAACAGCCCAAAATTTCAATTTTGGTTAAAGTTTAAAACTTATTTGAGTTTGTGAATTTTCTCAAATTTTAAAAGCTTGATCCTAAATGTTTTAAACCTAAAATAATTTAATTACAAAATTTATTATCAAGTTTAAGTTGGGAATAATTTTATTAAGTCTAAAATGTCTCTAAGGATTTATGAGAATTTTTGTAGAATTTTTGGACTCTTTTTGCTATTTTCTAAGTCTAAAAAGAATTAATCAGATTATTTAAAATAGAAAATCAAAATAAAACCCTAAACAGTGTTTAATGAAGCCTCCGGCCCATTACATCACACACGCACGCGGCCCACCCAGCCGTCTCAACTCGCGCGGCTCACCTCTAGTGACCGTCCGATTCACATCGGACGGCCCTCACGCAAACACGCCACCCACGCCGCTCTCACCACCCGATCTCCATCCGACGGCCCCGCGTCATCTTCTCCCCACGCCGTCTACACGCGTCAAAGCCGCCACCGCCATTATCACAAGACGGCGAAGCCGCTAACGGCGCCTCCAACCTCCCGCGATCCTCGCACGTGCGCGCGAGGCTCGCGGCCCACCTCCGCCACGATCCCCACCCTTTCCCCACAAGACGCGCCTTGGCGCCTAAGCCCTTAACCGCCGCGACCTCCACGTCGCCACGCCGCCTCGGACCTCCCCGGCCCCTATAAAAGGGAGCACCGGGTAGCCCTCACTCCACCGACGCCAACACCACCACCCACTCCCTCTCTCTCGCCCTGTGCTCTCCGAATTTGGAGTTTTCCTCGCCGCCGGTCCCGAAGCTTGGAGCTTCGATTGCGCCGCCGCCGTAGCCGCCGCGTCCTCGCCGACACCACCATCGGCATCGCCGTCTTCACGCGATCCCGGTGCGCACCTCGCCCTCGCCGGAGGACCCCTGGAGCTCGTCGCCGTCGACAACCCGGAGCTCGCCGCCGCTTCTTCGTCACCGCCGGCCACCTCCGTCTTCTCCTCGTCGCGTGGGTGAGCGCACCAGAACCCTCGCGTTCCCCTCTTTCTTCTCGTACCCTCGCCGGGGTCTAGATCGCCGCCGTCACGGCTCATTGAACCCGCGCCGCCGCCGCCGAGGTCTCGTGGCTCGGCCACGCCAGCGCCACCGTGGCGCCACCTCACGCCCACGTGGCGCCACATCAGCCCTAGTGCCGACATGGCGACCACGCCACACACACACGCCACCTCCTATGGCTAGGGGTCCCGTGGACTTGGTCCACATGGACCGTGTCTATGACACATAGGCCCCACTGCCGAAATCATTTTAAATTATTTTAAATCCCAAAATTCCACCTTGGCAAGGCCATTGCGCATTAATAGATTTTCCTTTAGAAAAATAATTCGGGAAATTGTTTAAAAAAGCGATTTAGGATTTAAATTGTAAAATTCATAACTTATTCATCCTAGCTCCAAATTAGATGATTCAAATTGCTAAATTCTTAGAAAATTATTATCTAACTAAATAAAATATAATTATTCAATTTGGAGTTCATTTTAGTTCTGTTTTAGAATTTAGAAATTCATTTAAAATCCAAATTTAGATTTAAATTTGTAAAATTCATATCATCTTATTTCCACTCCAAATTTATTGAATTAAATTTCTAAGATTTTGTAAAAAGATTATCTAGCTTAATAAATTAAAATTTGTTTATTTGGAATTAGTTTAAATTGTCTCTTTGGAGTTAAAACTATTTAAATTGCAAATTTAGAATTTAAACTTGTAAAATTCATATCTTTTATTTCCTAATTCCAAATTTAGTGTTTCAGACTTATAAAGTCTTCTAAAATTATTATCTAGCCAAATAAAGTATAATTATTTTATTTGGAGTTAGTTTAAACTATTGTCTTGTTTTTATTGGAATTTCAATTGATTGTCGATTTTCACGCTTAGATTACTTACGATTAAAATTTGATTCTTCCAAGAATTAGAATTTCAAGACTTCAGCGAAGGCAAGTTATACTTTGATCATCTTGCACCTACTATTTTAAAGTTATTTAAATTCAGTTTTCAAATTATTAAGTGCATGCATACTTTTATTCAAGTATTTTAAATTCTGTTTAAATGATTAGATATTCCAACTGTCCTTGTATGGCCAATATTGAATATTGAAATGTCATCCCTTGTCCCCATAGATAAATTGTTTGGAAATGCTTAGCAAATACTTAGACCATGATTTTGATTTTGGGGAGGATTTAGCCAAATCTTTACAAACTTGTTTTAACTTGAACCTATGGTATTGTCTTACCATAGATTTGTTGTAAAGGTGGTTTTACTAAATAAAATAAAGATGGTTTGGACTTGGGTGTAACGGATGAAAGGTGGGTGCGAGTTTATGCACGGGTTTAATCTGGTTAGGATTAAAGCCTGTGGTTTAATTTGAAAGACGCCCAAGTCAATTAAGGACCGACCTTTGAGCGTTCCTTTGCTATGCCAAAACGCACCACCACATGTCCTGTATGGGAAGGACTGGCTTAATAATTTGGGATACCTCATAGATATTTGTGCCATATTGTATGAGTGGGTGTTGGTTAGACAGAGTCCCACATGGCGCAAGAGGGGCTCCTGAGGATGGTTAGTCCAATGGAAGCGAAACCTTAGCGGGCATGAGTATTGTGAGGTAGATCATTGTAACGACCTTGTGATATTTTTTCTGTCACACGCCTTAGGAAGCGTGGGTTGGCCGACACAAAGGGTATAATATCTCGTGTGGGTAAAGCTACATAAACTCGCAGAGTAGAAAACTATTGAATAGCGCGTCATGATCATGGACATGCTAGCAAAGCCACTTTGAGTTAGACTTGTTTTGGTTTTAAAATGGTTTCAACAGATGTTTTCGGGATGGTTAGTCTGTGGGAAAAATTAGGCGGTTAGCCATTGTGATTGGAGGATATCCATCACCTTTCTTGGAGGTTATCCACATTATTCAATTGTCATTTAAAATATGATTTTAATTAATGTATGAAAATGGCCTTGCAATCTATTATGATTATTTAAATTAAAGCTATTTGCTTTCATAAAATAACCCCGCCAATGTCCTTTGTTTACCTTATGCATGCATTACAATTCCATATTGGTGTAACTTGCGAGCACTAGTAGTTGTGCTCATGCTTGCTTTATGCAACAAAATTTCGTGAGAAGACTACTATCGGGGCGGTGAGGACACCGACGCCTAGGTTACGCCCAGGCATTTATTGCTGTGGCGGATCGCTCGCCTACTACTATCTTTTTATTTCATTTGTGTTATTTACTTTTTATTTGGCTTCATGCCCAATTGTATCGAACTCGATTTACTATTAATGAAATGCGAGATTTGGTTATGTTACCATTTTTGTAATCGTACACCGGAAATCTGGGATCGGTGTATGAACACGAGGGTTCGGGATCTTTCGCTCCGGTCCGGCGCTTTGGACCTCTGGAGTGGGTGCTCTGAGTGGGTTTTGGTAAGGACACAGTCACAGGTGCGGCCAGGAACTCCTTCTTTTTGGTTGTGGTACGTGAGTTGGTGCTCACCCCACCTTTTAAACATCAAAGGTATTATGTACTATGGTTTTACTTTGCTACTTTTCAATCTATTACTATTTTATTGTTCAAATCGCTTTTGCATAAACTAACCATACAACTCTCCATTGGTAAGTCCGCATGAATATTATTGCATCTTTGCTCTCTGTGACTTGCCGAGTACATTCCAAGTACTCATGGCTTAAGCCCCGTGTCAAAGCAGATTATGAGGATGATCAAGTGCGAGGCGGTCTGGACCTCTTCGAGGAGGAGTTCTTGACGACTAAGTCGCTTAGGACGTCCTCCACCCGACGACTGTGGTGCTTGTTGGATGGCTTTGCGTGTTCAGTGTTTGAGCCTAGAAGCTCCTTGTTGCCGCTTGTAAGTCCTCGTTGGTGTTGTAAGCCCTCGGTGGCGCACCTCTTGTTAACAAGCTTGGCCATAAGGTCCTATTATATAAAGTTTAATTTGTCCGCTTCATCTTTGTTTGACCTCGTGGTTGTGGTATTGGCTTGTGTTCTTGTGCGGGCTAGCTCTGTTGTCCCGGGACTAGCTCAGATGCACAAGGCGGACCACCAGAGGTCCTTCGGACTTAGTTCGAGGTCTGCCGGACCTCTCTTAGTGATGTGCCCGGAGGTGCTACTGAGCGGGTGGCGGCCACGACCTCCAAGAGGTCCGCAAGACCTCTGGGAGGTCCCGGCGAACCTCGGTTAAGCTCCATGCGGTGCTACCACATCTTCCGTGGTGACTTCGCAGCGCAAAAAAAATGGTCCTCCCGGACCTCTTACGGTACATCACGGGGTGGGTCGTCACAGAGCCCGAGGTCCAGCAATGGCGGCCGAGGGAGTTTTGGACGACTTGAGCTCCAGCAAGCAACGAGCGAGCGTGCTAGAGCTGCGGGGTGTTTAAAGGAACACAAGGAAGAGAGCTGAGGGCTTAAGTAGCCGAAGGAGCGAAGGAGGGAGCTAGGGCAGCTCCACGGTCAAGCCCGCTGCCAAGGGGACGCCGAGCGCGATGGGAGCAGGTGAGGAGCAGAGGAAGGGGACTTCGGGGGCGGTGGCACGTTGTGCATTTAATGCTTGCAGCAAAGACCCGTTGCAAGGACGCGGAGATGACCCAACGCTGCCCACACCCTGCACACGCCATGGCACTGCTCGCCTTGTGGCCTTTCCATGAAGCGCGAGGAAGGCGACGACGGCCTGCCGTTGGATTTTGATCGTGCGGCTCCCACGCGATCAAATCGGCACAGCCCCGCGCCAATGTTGACCACACGATGACGATCCAACGGTCCACAGCGATCGCGCCAACGCGCCCACGCCGGGTGCAGCTAGTTGACTCGACTGAGTCAAGTGGCTCGAGCTGTGCTGGTCCGCGCCGAGAACAAAGAAAACCAGGTTTGAGTTTAAATTTGAAGGTTGAGTTTGGAAGAATTTTTAGAGGTAGAAAACTAACTCCAAAAATTCTGAAATTGTGACTGGAGGTTCCTCACTCCAAGATTAACCTTGCATAAAATTTTTAGAGGTTTTTATGCACAACATTTTTCTCCAAAAAATTCTTCAAGGTTATGTTCTAGGGTTTGACCAATTGACAAATTGGTTTGACTTGGCTCCAAAAATTATCAAATAATTTCTAAAAATTATGAAATTTTTCAGAGGGTCACACATCATCCCTAGAACCAAGGAAAAATATTTCCAAAGGTTGAATACCAGATTCTTGACAAAGTTGAATAAGGGTTTGACTTTAGTCAGCATGGAGGTTTTGGTTTTGAATTCACAACTCTTGACAAGAATTATAGAAAAGTTCAAGAGTTTCAAGATGTGAGAAAATTTTTAATTTCTACTCATTTAATTACATTTGAAACACACACCTAGATTTGGTTACATTTGAAACACAAACCCTGGTTTGTTTACATTTGAAATACACACCCATATTTGGGATGTTACACACGTCGCCAACATTAGCGAGGTCGACCGGATGGATGAGGATGCGCCACCACAACCAGTGGAGCAGCCAGAGGAACCAGCCATTCCGATCAGCTCGGAATGTCAGGGGACCTCCTCAAGCCTGATCTTTCCGACCGTGAAACAGTGTGAAATTTCAAAGACCACAATCCGAGAATCTCTATACTCGGATGAGATTATGGTGAAAGATACTCACCTACAACTTCTGGCTATTCCAGGAGCGAACCGACACCTGGTGACGGTGTCAATGAAACCTCCACTGGTCATAGGCCAAGTGGGGATGATACGACTCAGCATACGATCGGTGGTTCGTCGGATCAGGCTGAGAAGACCTTAGGAAGTGCTCATCACCGACCGCTCTCCATCGTGGAAACTTCTAGCAGAAGTCTTGAAAAGCTCTCCATTAGTTACAATGGAAGCTCATCGGAAGATCAATGCTGGAGGCACGAGGTCAATGCGATCGGAGATGCAAATCAAGATGCCCTGCACGGTCCTACACTCTCTACCACACCATCACGTGTTGTTAGAAATGATCCGGGCCATTAGGCACCTACTTCCGGAGGCAACAGAGCTGATCAACGTCAATCAGTTAACTTGCCTGGCATTGCCCCACCAATAGTAACTGATAGGATAGAACAAATCCGAAGGTCGGGGGAAGGTTCAGATCTGCGTACACCTACGACCAGCATGTACCCCCTGAGACCTTCGATAACTGTACAAAACTTGTGACACATTCAAGATATGTTAAATAATTATGATCTTACTTTAGTAGAAACTCCAGGCTTTGTACAGCTCGTAGGCCAAGTATCTGAAATTCTCCAACAGACTATGCAACACACGGAAGCGTACCGGGAACAAAGGGTTTCAGGGAGTCAAACTATGACTTCGTCCCAACGTTCCTCCCTCAGCAGAGGACAGCATGGTCATGCTAGGGAACAATCGATACCAAGACCTCCTCGACGATTCCGACCAAGGAATCACGAGGGACGAAGGCTATTCCAGGTAGCCACTCCCTCATCACGTCGAGAAGGACCACTGCTTGGACCTAACGATCTCCGACATCGTCTGAATCAAGTAGGCGGTCGAAGGCATCATATCAATGTCCACGACCTGATCGGCACACCGGAGTTCCAGCGTTCCAATCTTAGGAACCTATCTCTAACCGATTACAATCCGGCACCTTCCCAAAGAAGGCGCCATGAATCGATCACGAGTTGTCGAGCCTTCTCTGCAGAGCTCCAAGCTGTGTGTTGGCCTAACCGGTTCCGACCTGCCAACTTGGACAAGTTCAACAGGACTCAAAAACCCCTTGGAATTTCTCCAAATATATACCACCGCCATCAGAGCTGCTGGTGGCGATGAGAATGTGATGGCCAACTATCTACCCACCGTGCTCGAAGGGTCTGCCCGGTCGTGGTTATTAAACCTACTGGTCGGATCAATCTATACTTGAGAGCAACTCAGTGATCTTTTAATTGTAAACTTCCAGGGTACGTACGATCGCCCTGGAAAGGAGGATGATCTCCACCGAATCCGGCAGGGCTATGATGAGACTTTACGTCAATACATCAAGAGGTTCAGCCAGATTCGCAATTCTATACTCAAGGTCGCAGAGTCATCTGTTATTCAGGCTTTTAAAACAGCTATGAGGAATCGGCGGTTTACAGAGGACATAGCAATGAACCCTCCAAGAACAACCATTGAGCTTTTTGACATGGCCAACAAGTATGCCACCGCTAGCGAAGCAATCGAGTGGTGTGAAGCCATTGATCAGAAAGACAAGATTCCCCAGCCTGGCCTGGACAAACCAGAGAAAAAGAATAAGAAGTCTCTCAAGAAGAAAAAGAACCGCAGACCCGATAACAAGGAAGTCCTAGCGATTCCTGAAAAGTTCATGAAGGGTAAGAAGGACTACACCGGTCGCAGGAAAACAAAAGCTCCGATCGAAGGATTCCAGAAGAACAAGAAGTGGTGTCCACTTCACCAGCAGGCAGGGCATGATCTGCGCACCTGTCGAGTTTGGCAAAAAAAACTGGAGGATTATTATGCAGGTAAAGGACCATTTCTCACAATACAGGAACCCAGATAAACGAGTTCCAAAAAGGACAAGGATGGCGATGAAGAGATGGAGTACCAGGATCCTCAACACACAGTCAACATGATCTTTGGCGGGTCTTCTTCCTACAAATCAAAACGTCATCTGAAGGCCATAGAGCGGGAGGTCAACCTCATCGAATCTCTGACCGTCATCAAACCATCAAAGTGGTCGGACACGGCAATCTCCTTTGGCAAAGAAGACTGCCCCATCCCTTTGACTCGACCAGGTAGGTTCTCTATTGTTGTTGAACCAACTGTTAATAATTGTAGGGTTAATCGAGTCTTAATAGATGGAGGTAGCTCTTTGAATATATTATTTGCAAGAGCTTTAGAAAAAATGCAGGTCCCCATGTCAAAGGTGAAACCAGTGAAATATGCTTTTCATGGCATAGTTCTTGGCTCCACCGCTAAACTGATAGGACAAGTTTCCCTACCGGTTACGTTTGGAAGGCCTGATAACTTCCGAACAGAAAAGATTCTGTTCGATGTGATAAACTTTGAATCCGCATACAACGGAATCTTTGGTCGACCGGCCTTAGCAAAATTCTTGGTAGCCACGTATTACGGTTATCAAAGTTTGAAAATTTCGGGACTAAAGGGAGTCATAACAATTCGAGGAGATCATAAAATAGCTTATGTGTGTGATCGGAAATCCTTTGAACTGGTCGATGAACTTCCGACTAGAGAGGCTAATCCATCTACCATGCAGGTCAAGCACTCGAGGCTGAAGATGACACCCAAGCCTTCCGACCAGACAAAGGTAGTACCACTCGACAAAGGCGTTTCTCTGGACAGCGCCAAGTCGCCACCTGGATCAGAAAACACTGACTCATCTACCCGCATGATTCTGGTCGGGGCAAGACTCGACCCCAAATTGGAAGAGTCGCTCATCTCCTTCCTCCGAGCAAATCAGGACGTGTTCACCTAGCAAGTGTCTGATATGCCTAGAGTCCCCCGGGAGGTGATCGAGCATAGGCTAGCTCTCCAGCCTAACAAAAAACCGATCAAGTAGAAGCTGCGGCGTTTTACACCTAATCGGAAGGAAGCAATCCAGTCGGAGATTGACAAACTCCTCGAGGCTGGGTTTATTCGTGAAGTCAACCACCCTCAATGGCTCGCCAATCTTGTGATGGTTAGAAAGAATAATGGGAAATGGCGAATGTGTATCGACTTTACAGATCTTAATAAAGCATGTCTGAAGGATGATTTCCCCTTCCACGCATTGACCAACTTGTAGATTCCACTTCTGGGTGTGAGTTACTAAGTTTTTTAGCTGCGTATTCAGGGTACCATCAGATTAATATGTGTAAAGAAGATGAAGAGAAAACTTTCTGCATCACCCCATATGGCACTTACTGCTATGTTAAGATACCATTTGGTCTCAAAAACGCTGGTGTAACTTTTCAAAGGTTGATGCAAAAAACCTTTAATCCACAAATAGGTCAAAATCTAGAAGCCTACGCTGATGATCTGGTCGTAAAGAGCACCAACGCTAGCGATCACGTTCCTAACTTACAAGAAACTTCCAACAACTTGAGAAGGCATAACCTCAAGTTGAATCCGGAAAAATGTGTGTTCGGAGTTTCTGCTGGAAAAACTGCTCGGTTTCCTAGTCTCGACTAGAGGTATTGAAGCAATTCGGTAAAATAACGGCCATCGACGGATCGCCCCGAACATGAAGAAGGAGGTCCAAAACTAACCGTTGTATGGCGGCTAAGTCGTTTCATAGCAAGGTTAGGGCAAAAAGGATTACCTTTCTTTAAGCTTCTTCGGAAACATGGAAGTTTCGAGTGGACTAAAGAGGCAAACGATGCCTTTGAAGAACTTAAAAAGTACCTTACAAAAACCCCAGTTTTAGTCTCTGCGAGATCGGGGGGAACATTGCTAATTTACGTGGCAGCAACACCACAGACAGTTAGTGGTGTACTGGTCGAAGAAAGGAATAACATCCAACGACCTGTTTATTACGAAAGCGAAGTCTTACATGGACCAAAGGAAAGATATCCACAGGTACAAAAGTTGCTCTATGGTCTCTTTATGTCTTCAAGGAAGCTAAAGCACTACTTTCAGGCCCACAAAGTGGTCGTACCAACCGGGTATCCCCTTGGTCAAGTTCTTGGAAACAGGGAATCATCAGGACGAATAGCAAAATGGGCGGTTGAGCTAGGGGCGTTCGACCTCCATTTCATCTCACGAACAGCAATCAAGTCCCAGGCAATAGCAGAATTCATTGCCAAATGGACAAACCCTGAACCCACCCAAGGTCCCGAGTACAAACACCACGATGAGTGGACAATGTACTTTGACGGCTCCTTGATGCTAAAAGGCTTGGGGGCTAGAGTTGTCTTGATATCCCCTACTGGCGAACACATCAAGTACGCCATCTAGTTAAATTTTCCTACCACAAACAACATGGCAGAATATGAAGGTTTACTGGCAGGACTCCGAGCAGCCCATTCGCTCGGGATTCGCAGATTACTAGTGAAAGGCGATTCTCAACTAGTAGCGAATCAAGTAGGGAAAGAGTATCAATGCTCGAGTACCAAGATGTCATCTTATCTGGCGGAAGTACGGAAACTCGAAAAGCACTTCTTCGGTTTTCAGATCCAGCATATTCCTAGAAAGGAAAACTTTCTGGCAGACCAGTTGGCACGGATGGCCTCCACGAGGACAACCGTCCCGCCCGGAGTTTTTCTCGAGCAACTCGATTCACCCTCGGTGGTCGAGCCTTCCGAGATCATACATGATTCCTTACAGGTCGTACATATCGATCGTGAGAACATGGATGCTCCACAGGTCATTGACGGTTGGCGCTGTCACGATCAAGACAGAGACTGGATGACATCGATCTACAATTATCTTCAACATGACATAATTCCAGAAGATGATGTAGAGGCTGATCGTATAGCACGAAAAGCCAAATCATACACTCTTATTGAACGTACCTTGTATAAACGAGGATCTCACGGAGTGTTGATGAGATGCATATCTCAACCGGATGGCATTAAGTTGCTAACTGAAATCCATGAAGGAGTCTGTGGAGCACATCATTCCTACAAAACACTAGTCGGTAAAGCCTTCAGGCAAGGATATTACTGGCTAACTGCCCTTCATGATGCAAAAGAGCTCCTGATAAAGTGCGTACAATGTCAGTTTCATAGCCGACAAGTACATCAGCCGGCGCAAGCTTTACAAATAATTCCTCTTTCTTGGCCTTTTGCAACCTGGGGACTGGACATTCTGGGACCTTTTCCAAGAGCACCCGGGGGCTTCGAATTCCTTTTCGTCATGATTGACACGTTTACAAAATGGATTGAAGTCGAGCCTGTTGTTAAAACTACAACTGAGGCTGCTAAGAGATTTCTAACAAAAAATGTGATCACACGATTTGGTTTACCCAGTCGTATAATCACAGACAACGGTGCCTAGTTCTCAAGCGGTCAATTCCAAGAATTCTGCGACGAACTTGGTATCAAGGTTCATTTTGCTTCGGTTGCTCATCCACAAAGCAACGGAGCAGTTGAGCGAGCCAATAGTATCATCATGCAGGGGGATCAAACACCGAGTATTCGGCCAGTTAATCAAACGGTCAGGAGCTTGGGTTCAAGAACTTCCGTCTGTATTATGAGCCGTTCGAACCACGACTAGTTGTGCGACCGATAAAACGCCATTTTTCTTGGTTTATGGTGCTGAAGCCATGCTTCCTCCAGAACTAAAACTTGGCTCTGCTTGAACTGATTGTTTCAACGAAAGCGATCAGAATGAACGACGACTCGACGATATCAATTTCCTTGAAGAACGACGAAACCAAGCCTGATACGATCAAGAAGATATCAACAAGCCATGCGAAGGTACCATAGTCGTAAGGTGCAACCTCGCACCTTCTTTCAGAGGTGATCGGTTCTCGGAAAAATTCAGAATCAGGTAAATCGCAACAAACTTTCTCCCAAGTGGGAATGTCCTTACTTGTGGTCGAAGTTTCCACCGTGTTACATCGACTAGCCATGTCGGACAGGCAAGTTTTGTCAAATTCTTGGAACATTGATCAATTGCGTAAGTCCTATGTCTAATTCTTTTTTACATTATTTCAATTATTTTCATCTCATTAGTGCATTCATTCATTTCTTTTCGACGAGTGATATGGTTTATATATCTATACCTATATTCTGGTCACCTATTATTGTTGTTTCAGATGGTCGGAGAAGACAATTTTTTCTCTCGATATCCTTCACGAGATTTACATTACTCTTTGGCAATGACATCGGTGTCATCGTTGTATAGGTCCTAGTCGTGATCATTCCATGAATGATTCCACGCGCGACCATACAAGTAAACAGAGCATAATACAAAAAAAACTTCATGTAGTACTTTATACTATTAAGATTATGAAGACTACATTTCTTCATTTCAAAAATCTGTTCTACTCTCGTTTGACTACTGGTCGGGACACGAAAAACCTCCTAGTCAAAGTCTCTCCCTTTTCGCATGTGGTCCTGCCCACTGGAAGGAGCTTCCTAGCGATGGTTCTTTTCTTATGATCCTCGCTGCCAGTCGAACTTGAACCTGAGCACGTTTTGCGAAATGTTTTTCCTATATCTTCTATTCTTAGGAGTATTTTCTGACCAGTTTTGGGTCGTATATATAAATACAATCACTTATCATTTTTGCATGCATTCTTGCATTTCTACTTTTGTCAATACAACAAATCTTTTTTCCGACCATAAACAATTTTGTTTGGTATTTCGATTATGACAAACAAAAGATCTATAACTAGTCGAAATCATACGCTGGTTTCAACCAAAATGATTTACTAGTATTGTTACGATCAGTTTTGTCTTGTGATTAGTATAAACCCTCAAAACAATGGTTTCGACTTTTTATTTCTCCTTCTTGGCTAACTGCTTGTTTAGTAAAGCTCTTCTACTACAAAGCAGTCGGGGCTAGGGAGTATATGAGAATTTCAAAAAAAAAGTCAACGGGATAAAAAGATGATTGTTGATGACACAAAGGTAAGTTTTATTTACAATTCTTATATTACAATGTCCTACTATTGAATATCTCTAGACTAATTACTGCTTCATGGAGATCCGACCTCCATCTCCTCTACAATTTTGTCTCCAAGTGGCCTAAGTTCTTCCATAAGCTTGGTCGCCTCATCAGGCAGACAGTTGAAATCATCCTCAACGGCTTGGAGATTAATAGAGGGGTCGGAAGCCTTCAGTTTTGCCAGCGCAAAACTAACTCCAGTAGCAACGCCTTCTTTCATAGTCTGGGCATAATTCTCTCTAGTAGTTTTGAGCAGACCACTGAGATCTCCTAGTAGTTGGCCCATGTAGTTCATTTTCTCTATTGGATCTCTTAAATTAGGCATGCTTGATCCTGATCCCATATCAAAGATCATCTTGTTCAAAGCACGAATCTTTTCATCAAGATTCTTCACAAGAGCTGCCTCCTTTCCCTACTCAAATTCCAGAGCCTTTTCGGTTTTGTTCAGCGCTTGCGTTTGCTCTACACGAGTAAAACAAGTAGTAAAGCACAACATGATCAGAGGGAGATAATAAGTAAAGTCTACGACCTATTACCTTCAATTATCTTGTTCAGTGTCTCATTCCTGGTCGATGCCTCTGCAATCGACCGGTCATTAGCTTGATTCTCTTCTTCAAGCAGCGTTATTTTGGCTTTATCGGCCACGATTTCTTCTTTTATTTTCTCCAAATCTATCGAATATGATGAGGGAGAATAATTAGAGAAGGACAAAGTATTGAAGAAAGAAAAAGGTTAAGTGGAAAGTTCTTACTTTCCAATTCGGAGTGTTTCTGCAAGGTTAAGTGGAAAGTTCTTACTTTCCAATTCAGAGTGTTTCTGCTCCAAATCTTTAATCCGCTGGGTTAGTCCTCCGACCACAGCAAAAGTTCTCGACCAGATGCTACACAAATAGCATTTCCTCTTTAAGTTCCCTGTAAAACTTTTAAGAGAGACTATGAAACTGGTCGTAAATACTTACCCGGATTGCCAAATCATTATAACCGCCAAATATTGAATCAGGATGCATTTTGATTTGATGATCCGATATTTTTCCCCATGCCTCGTCAAGCTCCTTATCCTCGATAAATCGAGGGTGAAAAGGGAACTTGTCAGGTTGAGAAGGATTACCAACATTAGTCGGAACCTGTTGAGGGTCTTTAGGGACATCTACCTCCGCAGAAGGAGTTAGAACCACCAATGGATCCAACTCAACCGTTGGCTTTGACACCTGCTCGGGCGCTCCTTCGACCACTTTATCCTCAGGAACTCTGTCCTGGGAAGTGTTCTGGTCAGGGACCTCCACGTGTGCCTGGTCCTCAGGAAGGATTCGGTCGGAAGCAACCGGAACACCAGAGACCCATACAAAACAAAGAAGGGGAGTTCAAAACACCAAATCATCAAGAAACTATTAAAGGTATGCACACATACGACCTCTTTTATTTGTACATACCTAGTTAATTTTCTGGATTTGACTTTGAAATGCGGTAGAGTAAATTCTGTACTGCCAGCTTTCCTTTTCTTCTCAACCAAATTCGTCGGTTCCGAACCGGCAGGGTTGAATAAACCACTCACATCCTCCAACAAGATGTCGGAAGCAATGTCCTCGATCAGTTCATCAAGGATTGCATTCTTGACCATCGGTTCGGAGGGAGTAGTTTCATCAACCTCCAGATCAGTTGTTTTAGTAACAACTATAAGGTCATGAACGACCGACACCGAGTCTCGGCCTCCTGATTCGCGCTGTGGGCCTTCAGCCTTCTCCACCTAAATCAAAAAACGAATTTGATTGGGTGATGAAATCTTTTATCTAAAGTACATATAAAAACACTCTATTACCTCAGGAGATTCATCTTCTTCCAGTGCATCCGGGCACGAGTTGGTCGGAACCACGGTGGGATGTTTATCCTCACCAGTTTGTATGATTCGCAATCCGACCGACTACAAAAATAGAGCATGATCAAAAATCTGATCGGAGAATATATATACATGATAAAAGAAATTTTGATTGTCTACCTTAAGCCTTGCCAGTTTTTCTTCAGCAGAAACTATTGCCAAAATCTCAGAGAATGTAGCCTTTTCACCAGGCTCCCCAAGCGCAGATCAGCCTGATCCGCTCTCTGACTTCCTCAGGAGAAAGGGCTTTACAAGAAAAGGAAATAATGGCAGATTTTAAGGCATTATGATAATCAAATAAAATATACTGGTCGGAGCTTTTCTCAAAGACTTACCACCTCCTGAGATAGCTTCATCGCGACCAATGGACCAAAGCAGGAATGAGTCTGGAGCTTGAGGGCTAATCGGCGCTTGGTGAAATCCTCACCACATGCCAGAAGTCAAGCCCTTGACTCGCGGTCGTAGATGGCATCCACCCATCTTGAGCCACCCCGCCTTCTCCACGGTCTTCCTCCACTTGGGATTTTCGTTTGCTCTAATTCCGGCGAAGTAGAGGCCATCGTCTCTCGTAACCGTCATGTAGAACCAGTTCTTCTTCCAAGACGACCACGAGGATTTTGTAAGACCCGGGATTAACACTCCCGAATCCTCTGTGCATTTCTGAACTAGTCCCATGATCAGTAGCTAGTTCACACAGTAAACAAATATGGTAACAAAATCATATCACAACTTTATTAATAAATAACAACAGAGTTGATTACAAAGGAGGCTTACAGGCCAACAATAAAATAAACACAATGGAAGACGAAGAAGATGTAGTAGAGTCGATTAATACGCCACGAACAATCGATGAGGAAGCGGCCTAGTCGTCGAGATCCACACCGGTGGCAAAGTCCTTCTCCTCTGAAATTTGTTTGCATAAAGCAAGCATGAGCACAACTACTGTGCTCGCAAGTTACACCACAAATAACGTAATGACATGCATACATGGATGTAACAAAGGATGGCTTATTGGTTACATTTGCATAAATCAGCAATTTCTTTAAATACTTGTACTAAGTTCCAGCGGTTATTCAATAACTAAAATTCATTTTCTAAATCAATTTTATAGTCGATAACATTCACACAAGAATGGTGAAGGATACCCTCCTATCACATGGCTAACCGCCCAATTCCCATTTGGATAAACCAGTTGACAAAGTCTTTTAAAACAAATTCCAAGTCTAACTTTGAGTGGCTTTGCTAGCATGTCCATGATCATGACGCGCTATTGAATAGTTTTACACTCTGCGAGAGGTTGTGCGGCTTTACCCACATGACATGACTTCTCTAGTTTGTTCGGCATATATCTATGCCACCGCCACTACCTTAGGTAGCGATCTAGAGCACATGACAAGACCTTTACAATCGCCATCCCACCACAGTCCATCCCGTTAAGGTTTCAGCATCCCTCCTTGGATAGAAATCCAGAGTTTGTAGGGCCCCTCTTACGCCAGTGGGACTAACGAGGTCATAACACGACCAGCCATCCGAGATGGACCCACACAATCCGCGGGATCAACCGCGATGGCGCTTTGCAAATTAGTCAGCCAGGTCCTACTCCCCATACTGAGGACATGTGGTTGCACGATATGGCATAGCCCATTATAGGCATAGCAAAGGCAGCTCGAGGCCGGTCCTCAATTAACTTGGGCGACTTTTCACAAAACCCATGGGCCTCAACCCTACCAGATTGAGCAGTGCATTGACATGCACCATCCAAACAACCATTTCGCCCAAGTACAAACCATCATTTTATTTCATTTTTCAAGATCATTTATAAACTTCCATAACACACCAATGCCATGGATACAATTTAAGCGGTATTTGATTTTTGGTGAAATTCCCCAAATCAACATTTTTGGTCTAAGCATGTCTTAGCAATATTTTCCAATGATCCTAGTTCACACTATTGCATCAACTAGGTTTTATCTAGGGTGACAAGGTATTTGATTCAATTAACAAATTTGGCCATACAAAGGATTTAGGAATATCTATGAATTTAAAATGGCATTTAAATTCTTGAATATAAATAAGCATGCAATAATAATTTAAAACAGAATTTAAATAATTTGAAATAATGGGTGCAATATGATCAAGAATGTAACTTGCCTTGCTTGATGGATTATTCTCAAACGGCGTTGAAATCTGGTCGTCCGAAGTCGTCGTAATCTATACGCATAAACGATCCGAATTCAAATAACAATCAAATAAAATCCAAATAAAAACAAAATAAAATTATAAAATAAATACTACTAGGAAGGTATCGACTTTTTATGAATTTAGGAAGTTGAATCGAAGGAATCGGAGTTCGTATGAGGGAGAACGAAATTCCGGAAGGTTGAATGTCACATGAAATAATAAAATTCCGAAAATTTTTCTATTCATCGGAATTTGTTGTTTCGGATGGCTAAGAACAAAGAAAGATATTTATGGTCATGAATAGAAAGTACGACGTAGAACACGTTGAGGCGAACTTAACGATGTTGACGGCTCGGCGAGAGGATCTTTGATGGCGGCCTTGATCAACAGAGAAAACCTTCGGCGGACGACGGCGAGCGTCGGCATTGCGAACAAGCGGAGAGGAGTTAGCAAGTAAGGTTGGCGGCGATTTGAAGAGGAACATGGGAACGCATACGCTTCGCCTTGGTTGGGGTGGAAAGCGCCGCAGTTAGCCGTGGCACACGAATCATAAAATAAACCAAATAATTAACAGAAATTAAATAAAATCTAAAAATTACGAAATAAATTCTGGGAATAGTAGATGAATTTAGATGAATTTAGGTGAAAGAATTGATGGATTTGGAGTTTGCATGTGAGAGAATGAATTTCTGGAAGAATAAAATGTTCATGTACTAAACAATGACATGGATGACTAAAAAAATGAATACTATTCATGTTCTTCTCCAGCAAACACAGCAAGCGCATGGCGCCATGGCCTGCATGGTCCGCAGTGCTCGGATGGCGGCATCAGCGAAGGGAGGAGAGCATCACGAAGAACACGACATCGCGATGCCGGTGGTGGAGACGGTGTGGCCGGAGCTAGCTCGACGGCGACGCAATTCGCAAAAGAAAAGCTTCGTTTATGATTTAGATGGAGACATTGCCGTGACGGCGGCATTCCGACGGCCGGCGAGGGTGCGATGGAGAGAGGCATGACGGGGATGCGGGTGCTCACCTCGGTTGTGGAGGATCGTGTCTGATGGCGAAGGCGGGACGGCGACGTCGGGCGTGGGCTCACGCAGGCGGCGGCGGTACTCGGCGATGCTCCGGCGGCGAGAGAGCACGGCGTGGGACTTGATGCGCGATGCGATGGTGCGGTCGGAATCTCTAGGAGTCGTCGACGGCGCGCTAGAGCGGCACAAGGGACGGCGGCCTCGGCGAATACTTGCAAATCCGGCCAAAAGAGCGAGGAGGAGGAGTGGGTGAGGGAGGAATGAGTGAGATGAGGAGCTCCTCGTGCTCCCTTTATAGGGCGCGGAGTGGCGGGGAGAGATCGTCTTGCCACGGGCATGGCGGCGGCGGTTGTGGCGCCGGGCGGTTTGGGCGCGAGAAGGAGGAGAAGGTGGGGTGGAGGTGGAGGTGGAGCGCGGGTCGTCTGCGCGTGTGTGGCGCGAGGGTGGGCGGTTGGGGCGCCGAATCGCGAGCTTCGGGCGTATCGACAATGGCGGCTTCTTCTTTGTTCATTGGACAACAAGGGAAGAGAGAGAGAGGAGGCGTCGGTGGCGGGGACGGCGCGGCGGCGGCGGCACCGGCGGTGGTTGGTGGTGAGGTGGCTGGGGGGCGCCGCCATGGAGGCAAAGCCGGGCATGGTGCCATTGATGGCGATGGCATGAAAGGCAACAGAGAGCAAAACATTCGGTTGAAGAAGGCAGAGAGAGAGAAATATGGAAGCAAAAGAAAGTAAAAGAGATAGATATTAATTGAAACTAAATGGGCAACTAGGTGGCTCATTGTGTTGGACTTTGCGTGGCGTCTTTGGGCATGGGAGCAATAAAATGATGAGTGACCGATGGGAACTCGGGTCCGCCAGGATGGGAAAATAAAATATATTTTTTATATTTTTTATTCAAATTACTGTTCATCGATTACTATTCAAAGTGAATGCCGGACCAGTCTGATCAGAATTATTATTTTTATTATTTTCGAAATAAGAATTAAGCATTAAATCAAATATTTTTGGAACATAGCAAATAGAGTCCAAAAATTCTAAAAAAATTCACAAAAATTCCTAGAATTATTTTGGACTTAATAAAAAATATTTCCAACTTTAACTCAAATAAAACTTCAAAAATTTTAGTAAAGCTTCTTTTTGGCTTTTAAAACTTCAGAAATTCAAATAAAGCAATCAAACTCTTTCAAATTCAGGAAATCCAACAAAATAATAATTTTATTAATTTTACTTTCGTAACAGAACTTTGGGCTGTTACAAACTACCCCCCTTAAAAGGAATCTCGTCCCCGAGATTCGGAGAGGCTAGAAAGAAAGAAGACGGACAAAAGACAAATGAATTGAGAGATAGAAAGAGTCTATCTTCCAGTTGGCTTGATGTCTACGGTCTTGAGTTGTCCGAAGTTTTTGAAGTATCAATCCGTTCTTCATGTCCTGGGTGCACCGATAGGTTAGAAGTCCAATGGATTGTTAGAGATGAGGAAAATAGCAAAGGGTGAGAAAGAAAGCTATGAGGAGAGAAGTCTACCCATTAAAGAAAACGTTGTACACAAGATCAAAAGATCTCGTCTGACGTACCAAAATAAAATATACCATACAAATAAAGGAACAATACAACGTTACGCTTTCGATCGATAATCGTAACTTGGTGAAACGACTCAATACAGAATGAGTCTTGACAAACTCAAGCTATATGGCTTGGCCGACAAATCGATCTTCGGTATATCTTGTCCGATGTCCTTGGATGGTGGAGACGATGATACTTTCTCGATGGCTCCATGTCTTGTAGTCTTGAACGTAAGGGTTAATAATCGTGTTGACCAACTATAGAAATTTATAAGGAAAGATGATCCATTTAACATTATAAAATGGTGAAAGAACAAGAGGTAAGAAAGAATTGCTATGAAGAAGCTAAAATAGATAGATGACCAAGATGAGAAGAGAACAATTTATTTTTCTTGTTATAAAATAAATCTTGAAGTTTTTCAACTAACGGCCATTCTAACTAGGCTACGACCTACAGTCGATATGGCTCTGATACCACTTTGTAAGACCCGGGATTAACACTCCCGAATCCTCTGTGCATTTCTGAACTAGTCCCATGATCAGTAGCTAGTTCACACAGTAAACAAATATGGTAACAAAATCATATCACAACTTTATTAATAAATAACAACAGAGTTGATTACAAAGGAGGCTTACAGGCCAACAATAAAATAAACACAGCGGAAGACGAAGAAGATGTAGTAGAGTCGATTAATCGCCACGAGCAATCGATCGAGAAGCGGCCTAGTCGTCGAGATCCACACCGTGGCAAAGTCCTTCTCCTCTGAAATTTGTTTGCATAAAGCAAGCATGAGCACAACTACTGTGCTACAAGTTACACCCACAAATAACGTAATGATATGCATACATGGATGTAACAAAGGATGGCTTATTGGTTACATTTGCATAAATCAGCAATTTCTTTAAATACTTGTACTAAGTTCCAAAGCAGTTATTCAATAACTAAAATTCATTTTCTAAATCAATTTTATAGTCAGATAACATTCACACAAGAATGGTGAAGGATACCCTCCTATCACATGGCTAACCGCCCAATTCCCATTTGGATAAACCAGTTGACAAAGTCTTTTTAAAACAAATTCCAAGTCTAACTTTGAGTGGCTTTGCTAGCATGTCCATGACCGCGGACGCGGCTATTCGAATAGTTTTACACTCTGCAGAGGTTGTACAGCTTTACCCACATGACATGACTTCTCTAGTTTGTTCGGCATATATCTATGCCACCGCTCACTACCTTAGGTAAGCGATCTAGAGCACATGACAAGACCTTTACAATCGCCATCCCACCGATCCATCCCGTTAAGGTTTCAGCATCCCTCCTTGGATAGAAATCCATGAGTTTGTAGGGGCCCCTCTTACGCCCGATGGGACTAACGAGGTCATAACACGACCACCATCCGAGATGGACCCACACAATCCATGGGATCAACCGCGATGGCGCTTTGCAAATTAGTCGGCCAGTCCTACTCCCCATCTCGAGGACATGTGGTTGCACGATATGGCATAGCCCATTATAGGCATAGCAAAGGCAGCTCGAGGCCGGTCCTCAATTAACTTGGGCGACTTTTCACAAAACCCATGGGCCTCAACCCTACCCAGATTGAGCCGTGCATTGACATGCACCATCCAAACAACCATTTCGCCCAAGTACAAACCATCATTTTATTTCATTTTCAAGATCATTTATAAACTTCCATAACACACCAATGCCATGGATACAATTTAAACGATATTTGATTTTTGGCTGAAATTCCCCAAATCAACATTTTTGGTCTAAGCATGTCTTAGCAATATTTTCCAATGATCCTAGTTCACACTATTGCATCAACTAGGTTTTATCTAGGGTGACAAGGTATTTGATTCAATTAACAAATTTGGCCATACAAAGGATTTAGGAATATCTATGAATTTAAAACAGGCATTTAAATTACTGAATATAAATAAGCATGCAATAATAATTTAAAACAGAATTTAAATAATTTGAAATAATGGGTGCAATATGATCAAGAATGTAACTTGCCTTGCTTGATGGATTATTCTCAAACGGCGTTGAAATCTGGTCGTCCAAATTCGTAAGTAATCTATCTGCGCATAAACGATCCAATTCAAATAACAATCAAATAAAATCCAAATAAAAACAAAATAAAATTATAAAATAAATACTACTAGGAAGGTATCGACTTTTTATGAATTTAGGAAGTTGAATCGAAGGAATCGGAGTTCGTATGAGGAGAACGAAATTCGGAAGGTTGAATGTCACATGAAATAATAAAATTCCGAAAATTTTTCTATTCATCGAATTTGTTGTTTCGGATGGCTAAGAACAAAGAAAGATATTTATGGTCATGAATAGAAAGTCTGACGTAGAACACGTTGAGGCGAACTTAACGATGTTGACGGCTCGGCGAGAGGATCTTTGATGGCGGCGCAATTGAACAGAGAAAACCTTGGCGGACGACAGGCGACGTCGGCATTGCGAACAAGCGGAGAGGAGTTAGCAAGTAAGGTTGGCGGCGATTTGAAGAGGAACATGAGGAACATAACGCTTCGCCTTGGTTGGGGTGGAAAGCGCCACGGTTAGCCGTGGCTGACAGCGAATCATAAAATAAACCAAATAATTAACAGAAATTAAATAAAATCTAAAAATTACGAAATAAATTCTGGGAATAGTAGATGAATTTAGATGAATTTAGGTGAAAGAATTGATGGATTTGGAGTTTGCATGTGAGAGAATGAATTTACGGAAGAATAAAATGTTCATGTACTAAACAATGACATGGATGACTAAAAAATGAATACTATTCATGTTCTTCTCCGAAGAACACAAAGAAGCGATGGCGCCATGGCTGCATGGTCCGCAGTGCTCGGATGGCGGCATCAGCGAAGGGAGGAGAGCATCACGAAGAACACGACATCGCGATGCCGGTGGTGGAGACGGTGTGGCCGGAGCTAGCTCGACGGCGACGCAATTCGCAAAAGAAGAAGCTTCGGTTTATGATTTAGATGGAGACATTGCCGGCGAACGGCGGCATTCCGACGGCCGGCGAGGGGTGCGATGGAGAGAGGGCATGACGGGGATGCCGGTGCTCACCTCGGTTGTGGAGGATCGTGTACAGATGGCCGAAGGCGAGGACGGCGACGTCGGCGCGGCGTGGGCTCACGGTGGCGACGGTACTCCGGCGATGCTCCGGCGAAGGCGAGGAGAGCACGGCGTAGGACTTGATGCCGCGATGCCGACGGTGCGGTCGGAATCTCTAGGGAGTCGTCGACGGCGGCGCTAGAGGCGGCACAAGGGACGGCGGCCTACGGCGAATACTTGCGAAATCCGGCCAAAAGAGAGCGAGGGAGGAGGAGTGGGTGAGGGGGAGGGAATGAGTGAGATGAGGAGCTCCTCGTGCTCCCCTTTATAGGGCGCGGGAGTGGCCGGGGGAGGAGATCGTGCGCACGGGCATGGCGGCGGCGGTTGTGGCGCACGGGCGGTTTGGGCGCGGAGAAGGAGGGAGAAGGTGGGGTGGAGGTGGAGGTGGAGCGCGGGTCGTGCGCGTGTGGCGCGGGAGGTGGGGGCGGTTGGGGGCGCCGAATGCGGAGCTCGGGCGTATGCGACAATGGCGGCTTGCTGCTGTTCATTGGACAGCAAGGGAAGAGGAGAGGAGAGGAGGCGTCGGTGGCCGGGGACGGCGCGGCGAGGGGCGGCACCGGCGGTGGTCGGTGGTGGTGAGGTGGCGCGGCGCTGCCATGGAGGCAAGCTGGGCATGGCTGCCATTGATGGCCGATGGCATGAAAGGCAACAGAGAGCAAAACATTCGGTTGAAGAAGGCAGGAGAGAGAGAAATATGGAAGCAAAAGAAAGTAAAAGAGATAGATATTAATTGAAACTAAATGGGCAACTAGGTGGCTCATTGTGTTGGACTTTGCACGTGAGCGTGCTGGGCATGGGAGCAATAAAATGATGAGTGACCCGATGGGAACTCGGGTCCGCCCGGGATGGGAAAATAAAATATATTTTTTTATATTTTTTTATTCGAAATTACTGTTCATCGATTACTATTCAAAGTGAATGCCGGACCAGTCCGATCAGAATTATTATTTTTATTATTTTCGAAATAAGAATTAAGCATTAAATCAAATATTTTTGGAACATAGCAAATAGAGTCCAAAAATTCTAAAAAAATTCACAAAAATTCCTAGAATTATTTTGGACTTAATAAAAAATATTTCCAACTTTAACTCAAATAAAACTTCAAAAATTTTAGTAAAGCTTCTTTTTGGCTTTTAAAACTTCAGAAATTCAAATAAAGCAATCAAACTCTTTCAAATTCAAAATCCAACAAAATAATAATTTTATTAATTTTACTTTAAATGTAACTTTGAAATCATTCTGATTTCGAGTACATGTGGATGTACTCGCCGGCCTTCCCATCGTGAAGACGCAATGTACATTCTCTGGGAGTCGCCGTGGATCTCCCCATCACCATTCGATAGAAATACCTGAAGAGCCTCAAATTCGATGGCACTCCCAGGTATGCCTCACACAAATAAGTGAAAATACCGATATTGGCGATGGAATTCGGAGCCAAATTTACAGTTCCACCGTAATACTCAAGAACACGGAGGAGGAATTTGTGTCTGCAAGCAACCTCAAATTTCACATTCAATGTAGGCAAGGAAAACGGGGATTTCCCCATCTTCGCAGCTCAGAAAGTGCTCTCTGATCGCCGATCTCCATTTGATCAGATTCTTGTCTGGGAGCATCCCGATTTTCTCCAACGCCTCAAGCTTTTTCTTGCTCAATTCCGAAGGCAACCACTTCGTGATTTGCTCCGACATGATGAAAATCCTCAAGGATGAGTAGTGGTCGTAGGAGGCTATGTGGTCGGAACAACAAGAAAGAGGTATAAAGGATTTTTCTTGACAAGAAGCTGAAGGGGATCTAGAAGCATAAAAATTCTAAAAGCCCGGCGATGGGGATTTTATAGCTTCAGATCTTTAAATTACGATCGAAAGTTTCCCACAAAAGTCTAATGGGCAAAAGCTTCTTTTTTGTTCAACGGACAGAAAAACTCTTCGGTTCCCAAGACAAGTTCTCAACTTTAAATTGAACATAGACCACCTCGTATATCACGACATTAAATGGGGGTCTGCCCGATACGACTTCATCGGAAGAAGGTATACGCACGACCTATTCATTTAAAGTTCGGGGGCTAACTGACGAGGATTAAAACCTCTATGTATTAATTTAATACATAGAAGACCATACGTCTTCGTGGTCGTAACCCCTAAGGCTAATGACCTCGCTGGTCGTGAGGATTCCAAAGGTTACACGATGGGTACCCTGGTCGGACAAGGCTTTGTGCCTAGGCTCCGACCAGATAGCTACTTGGAAAAGCTATGAATTGGTATTTCTTACTGTATGATGAATGGAACACGTGTTATATGTTTCAAACCGTGCGATGATATAATCCTAAGACACTGACAATTAACTGCCCTACGGTTAAGCATCTCACAGACAACCGCAAGGTAGTTGGCACATTGTTAATTGCCTTACCGTTCTGACCAGTCGTAACGTTTCACCAGGGACGCCATCTCTAGGAGTAACTGCCACCTCTTCGGAAGTTATTTAAGGGTGGAGCGCAGAAGACAAAGGGACGGGGGAACAACAACAACAGAACACGAGACGACAAACACAGAAGCCTAAGCAGTGGAATTAGAAGCAAGGCATTGGTCTTAGACTTCGATTCTAAGCCCGATTACTTAGTTTAACATTCCTCACATTCGGTGTATTTAGGGTAGTCCCTAGTCGGTCTTGTAATTCCAGTTCATATCAATAAAAGCGGCCCCATTCTATCGGGATACTTCCGTCATTTTCCTCTTTTATTTCATAAGATCGGCGATTCGATCGTCGACAGTAATTTCCAGAGAAGCGACTTTTCGGTTGAGATTGAAAACCCTGTGAACGGTAGTACTGCTTGTGTGAGCGGTACAACCGTCTTTAGCGGTATGACCGCATGATAGTTGGCGGTAGTATCGCGCCGCGTTTGAAACGGCTATGTCAGAGGTAGTTAATGATCCTGTTATAGCCGTTCATGGAGCGATTGGTGAGAACGCAGTAATCTGCCCATAGCCGTGATAATCCGTATTTCGTTGGAAAGTTGGTATTTCTCTCCTAACGGTTGGATTTGGTTGTGGGGGGGGGTATAAATACCCCTCCACCTACTCAAGGACATAATGCTACACTTCATTTAACATCCTTAGAGCCTTGTGCATTAGAGCCTTGTGCATCCTCTCAACACCTAGAACACACTTGTGCATTCATTGTGAGGAGGTTGAGTTCATTCAAGTGCATTCATTCATTCTAGTTGATCCATTTGCACTTGAGTGCCGTCAAGCGAAGGTCATTGGTTTATTACTCTTGGAGTTTTGCCAAACTCCTAGACAGCTTGGCGGTGATTGCACGGTGATCTCTTCAAGAAAATTGTGAAGAGGCCCGGTGCCAAGATTGTGAGTGGCTTGGAGTTCACCATCTCCGGAGCGGAGGAAGAACTACCAATAGGGATCGAGGGAAGGCTTAATTCGTGGAGCCGGCTTGATTCGTTCAAGCTTCCTCAACATGGACTAGTGAAGACCGGCAAGTCTTCGATACCACAGGAAAAACAACGTTGTCTTCATTGTGGTTATTTCTAGTCTTTACTTTCCGCGTTTACAATTCTAGCTCATATCTTGTGTTGAATTGCTTAACTAGAATTGTATCTAGTTTAGACTTAGTTTATAATTGGCTTAAATTGTTATATTGTCAAAAAGTTTAAAAACCTCCTATTCACCCCGTCTAGTCGGTTATCCTTGATCCTACAAAGTTCTAAAGCTTACGTTGAGATTTTGGAATCAGAGGTGTTTAAAATGACTAAATCAAACTTCAATTAATTCCAATTTGGTTTGTTTTGAGTGCTGGAGTTCTTTGGTGTTTGAGAATCCCCTTTCTCTGCTCGTTCCTTTTTCTCGTTTGGACCTCCCCCTCAGTCCAGACCTCTTAGGTGGTCCTGAGAGACCTCCTGGGTGGTCCTGAGAGACCTCCGGGCAGTCCTGGGAGACCGGTCATGGCCTCCCCTTTGGTTGGACCACCCTCCAGAATTTTGACTAGCCCCACCTGTCAACCCTGCTCACCTTCTTCTTCCTTCCGTCGCGTCACTACTGACGCAAAAGTTCTACGCATTAAATGTTGTTGTGTCGCATTAAATGCTTTCGCTTCGGTAGTACCCGTTCCCTCTTTTGTCTCCTCCCCTACCTGCCCCCATCTCCTCCTCCACCTACCCTTGATCGCGTGCACTTCTGAGTCTCTCAGCGACTCTCCCTGTCTCCCCTGGCTATAAAAGCCTAAGCAGGCCTCTTTCATCTCCTTTTCCTCACCCAACTCTCTTGCTCCTGCCCAGTTTCACCGTGCTTGAAGTTTCACCGCCAAGGAGCCCGCTGGAGCCTACGTCGTCTTCGACCACCTCGCCGCCGAAGTATTCACCAGAGCGCCCGTGCCGTTCGCCGTCTTCCTCTTGTCTTCTACAATCTCCCTCTCTCTCTCTCTCTCTCTCTCTCTCTCTCTCTGTGTGTGTGTGTGTGTGTGTGTGTGTGTGTCTGGTGAGTTTCTCCGTGCCCTGTTCTCCTATTGCTCTCACGACCTCGTTACGTAGTGTATCCCTCTTACGACCACGTTGCTTAGTCGTATCCCCTTTTGTATTCTTCGTGCGACCACGTTGAGTAGTCGTACCCTTCGGAGGACCTCCTCCTCAGGACCTCCTCCCTTGACCTCCTCAGGACCTCCCCCTTCACCTTTCTTTTGGTTCTAGTTTGGTAGTCATTGGTTTTTGTTTGGATTTGTTGTATTTATTTGGCTCTTTTCGCACATGTAGATTATGGCTTTTCTGAAGAGTTCCTGGACCCAACGACCTCTACTAAAGCATCTCAACTCTTCAACGAAGGCAAGTCGTAGACCTTTGATCATGTCGTACCCAGTTTGCGAAATTACATTGTTTTATACCAACATGCATGGCTAATTGTATAAAAATGGTTTGAAAAATAGCTAAATACCTACTCGACAGTATGACTCCTTGAATACTTGTGTTTGACATGTTGGCATGTACCCTTGGACACTATAGGTTGGGTAATCTTAGTTGGACATCTTTGAGATACCAACATGGGTGCGTATATTGCTTAGACATGCTTTAGTTATACGATGTCTCTCGATCATATGATTCAATGATGATGAATTTGACTTAATGATATATGGAATTGTGGCGCAGCCATTGTTGTTAAAATTAATTTGTTGTGCCATGACTAGGCTGGTCATTTGGCTAGGATGAACCCAAAATGATTTATACTCGGGCGAGTGACCATGCAATAAAGGGGGTGCAGGAAGCACATGAGGATGTGGATGTCTCGCCTGAGTAGTCACTAAGGACTTAACATTGCAAGCCATTGATCTAGGCCATACCGTGCAACCACAAGTTCATTATAGGGTGAACCTGGCCAACTAATTAGCAATGCTTTGAGTCGGTTCTGTTTTTGTTGAGACTGGCGCAAGAGGGGGCCAGGAAGGCAAATCCTTAGCGAGCAGAATCGAGTCAAAATGGAGCTTTGTAAAGGCCTTATCACGTGCTCTAGACTGCTTACCTAAGGTAGTGAGCAGGGGCATCGATGGGTGCCCAACCAACTAGAGAGGTCGTGTCTTGTGGGTCAAGCTGTACAACCTCTGCAGAGTGTAAAACTATTTGAATAGCCGTGTCCCCGGTTATGGACAATACCTGGTGATTTCACGCAAGGTGTAGACTTTTCTCAAAAATGTGGTCGTGGTTGGTTCCGAGTGGTCTAAGAAGTGAACAGGGTGTTCACTAGTGGTCTAGGAAGTGAACAGGGTGTTCACGTGTGGTTTCAAAGAAACTTGATTACTTATGTATTAATCTTTCAACTTGTGATTTGCAATCTACCTACTTTATTTCCAGTAAATTCTGCTTTCTGCAAAGTAATCATAAAGCTATCCTTGTCAAGCCTAGCATGAATACTATTTGTATACATTTCCCTATGACTTGCTGAGTACGTTCAAAGTACTCACGGCTTTGTGCCCTCTGGTTGATCAGTCGCTGAAGAGGACCCAGGGAGCTCTGAGCTCTTTGAAGAGGAGTTCTTCGAAGACCATGCGAGCTAGGAGACGTCCTCCACTCGATTGCCTGTGAGCATGTCGAATAGCTTCCACGAGTGTTCTGTCTTCTGCTGTGAGCTCTCTCTTTTGTTGTAAGCCCTGCGTGGCAACTCTGTAAAAACCTTGACCATAAGGTCTTTTGCTTCTATTAATATTAATTTGTCTGCTTTATATATCGTTTGTTGTACGGTTTTGATTACATCGATGTTGAAACTGTGTGGACTAGCTACTAATCATGGGACTAGTTCACAATGCACAGAGGGTCCCGGGGTTGCTTACTCGGGGTCCCGACACTGGTACCGTCCGGAATGGCCGAAACATGCCATACCGGCACGCCGTAGCCTCAATCCCGTACCGGCCTCAATACGGGTCCATTCCGGTCATTCCGGTACTGGGCAAAATTAAAGTGACCACTCCTTTGAATCAGCTCAATCGGAAGGCCCAATCCAACATTACTCCTTTGGTAAGTGAAATTATGCTAAACTAGTATGCTAGAATATGGTAAAATGTATGAAGTTATGAGCTCATGTTGTATTATTTAACTACGTACGACCTTTGTATTTATGAAATCATTGAACTATGTCATTTTTATTCTATGGTTATTTATTCGAAGTGAGATTCCAAATGAAATTATGTGTACACACACACACACACACACACACACACACACACATATATATATATATATATATATATATATATATATATATATAGATTAAAATATGGAATAGTACATCAGAATAGACCGGTACCAGCGTATTCCATACCAAGAGGCAAACTGAAATGGCCTCCAGAATGGAATTGACAACTATGGCCCTATTTGGTACAGCTCCTACTCCTAGCTTCTCGTTCGGATCTAGTGGAGCTGTACCAAACACCCAGCTTCCCAAAACGACATGATTCTGCTTCTTGCGAGGAACTGTCTTGAAAATGAACTAGCAACGAGGAGCGACCTTCCCGTGGATTCTTATGGGAAGCCAACCCGCATGAAACATGTTTTCTCTTGGAAGTTGCACTTATTTACCCACATTTTTTCACTCATATACCCCTCAACGCCCCATCCCATCCCAGTCCCGAGCGGCCTCACTTGAGCATACCCCTTTGTTCCTCTCACATCTGGCTCTCGATTCCCCTCTCTGGTGTCGGTGCGTCCAAGGGCGACAACAGTAGTTGGGGTCGACGGTGGCGACCGATGACAAGAAGAGGAGGCCATACGTCCCGCGCTCCCTTCATCCGGTGCTCAGTTGAAGGTACGACGTTGCTCCCGTAAACCCTCATTCTGCCGCCACCCCTATCTTCTTCCCTTTGCCAGTCCTTCTCTTCGCCTCTTGCTCTGCTTGCTCCCCTTCTTCTTCGCTTCCGCTTCCAAGCCATTTCTTCCTAAGTTTCATTGTGTTGTGCCTTGATTCATCCTTCTCTGACTCGCAGGCATGATGCAGCACAGTGGCATTGTCCCTATCATGCGGCGTGGTAGATTCAACCCAAATCTGGTCGCCATCTTGTATTCATAGCACGTCCATAATTTTCATATTTCTTGTAGACATGGTGGACACATTGCAAAAAACATGTTTATGTAAAGAAGTTGTTGTTCATTATTTTTAATGGATGTTCAATTGACCTAGTTGAGAATTGTTTCTTGTTCATTATTTTTTGATGTCAAATGTACATATTGGACTATGAGTAGTAGTAGCATATGTTGTACAGTTTTAATTGACCTAGTGGATAATTGTAATATAATCCTGTTTCTTTTTTCCAGTACATTGTTTTTTATTCATTATGTCTATGGAATGTCCCAATGCTTACATATTTCCAATGAGTGACAATGTAGAGAATTCGGAATTAGGTAGTAGCTAGTTTTTGAACACTTGATAGTTCAAAAGTCTAGGTGGCCATATCTTGTTGTTGATTTCACTTTGATAAAAAAAAATTATGGGCCAAAAATGCAGATGACTGATAACGCTGAGTGGAACAACAAGAATACTAGGATAGTATGTGAATTGTTCATTGAACAAGTAGCAGCAGGCAATCGCTCGAATACTCATTTGAACAACCCAGGCGTATACTCTAGTGAATGCAAAATTTGCAGAGAAGACTGGGCTACAATACAAAAAGATGCAATTGAAGAATAAATGGGATAAATTAAAGAACGATTACAACATTTGGAGGAAATTGAGGACAAATGAGACATGCTTAGGTTGGGATCATGAAAAGAATACAATAAATGCCACCCCTTAACGGTGGAAGAAATTAAAAAAAAAGTAAGTCATTACTCATTATCTATTTTTTAATTAATTAATGTACACTCCTAGCTCTATTATTAGTGAAGTTTAACTTGTAATATTTGGCATTGACAGGAATATAAAGGATGTTCCAAGTTTGAGAAGGTTGGACTTCAAAATGAGGAGTTGTTGTCCAAGATGTTTGACGACATTCACAACACCGGTGAAGACCATTGGTCTCCTGCAATTGGAACATTGCCTCAAAGTCCTGTGCATGCATCAACAGCTATTGATATTGAAGAGCTTGAAGATGAAAATAATGACAAATATAATAGTGATCGTGAAGATGAATCACCAATTGGTAGGAAAGGGAAGAGAGCTTGCGGCCCTAGCAATGATAAGGGGAAGAAAACAAAGAGTGGGTCTGTGGTCATGCAAGAGCAACTGAGAAGAATTGTTGAGTTAAATGAGAAGTCGTATCAAGGATGTCATGGAATCGATTGAAGAGTGTGTTGTTAATGGGAGTAATGAGTATCTCATTGCATCTGAAATTTTCTTAAAGAAGTAGCAAAGGGAAATGCTTATGACCTTGCGCAATAGTGAAGCACGATTAGAATGGCTCAAAAGAAAGTATGATGCCAAGTATGGCAAATAGAAATTTGATTGTAACGTTAGGATGATTCTGGAGACATTCCTACAAGTAGTTTGTCTTGTATTCACCTTTATTATTCTTTATTTCTCTATTGGCCTGTAAGACTTTTTTTGGATTATAAGACATTTTTCACTAGTTATATACTGTCATTTGGACTTAATGTCTACTCATGTATTTTTAAATTGTCATTTATGTTGTTGTGTTTTTCTATGTTCATGTACAGATGTCATCTTGTGAAAGTGATAGTGAAGGCAGTAATATATCAGATGAGGAATATGAGTGTGACGTGCAGATTATGCGTCTATGGCAAGACATGTCAAATCACCTTGCTGCTACTGCAATTATCGTGGAGAATATAATTATCACTTAACCTGGACAAGAATGAGCCTAGGACTTCATGGATTAGTGGAATAGGTTGGGTGAGAGAAACTTTGACCATTCCGGGAGAAAGCTACCACATGTTTCGTATGAATGCTACGATCTTTCACAGTCTACATGATCTTTTGGTGAGTATATATGACATGAAATCAACTATACATACAAGTTCAATTGAAACACTAGCTCTTTTCCTATTCATATGTGGTGGCTGTGAATCTAATCGAAGAGCGCAGAATCGGTTCAAGCATTCTGGTGAGACAATTAGCAGGAAGTTTGATGAGGTTTTGCAGTGTGTGGTCAGAATGTCTAAAGATTTTGTGAGGCCAAAGGATCCAAAATTCTCTACGGTTCACAGTAGAATTAGAAATGATCAAAGGATGTGGCCACATTTCAAAGACTGTATTGGAACTATCGATGGTACATACATTCTTGCAATTGTTGTTCCAGAAGATCTAATTAGATATATTGGTAGATCAGGAAGTGCAACACAGAATATCAGGATGGTATGTGATTTTGACATACGCTTCACATACGCATCTATTGGACAACCAGGAGCTATACACGATACTAGCTAGTGTGTTTTATCATGCATTGGATGTAGACAGGGAAGTCTTTCCACATCCTCCACGGGGTAATTTTCTTTGTTTGGTATTATTTACAAATTTATTTACTTGTAATGTTCATGCATTGGATTTTGATATACATGATTTTTCCGTCTTATGTTGCAGACAAATATTATCTTGTCGATACCGGTTATCCGAACAGGCCAGGGTACTTAGCGCCATACAAAGGCAAAGGTACCATGTTCCAGAATTTCGGAGAGGCGCTGCTCCTACTGGTGAGAAAGAGAAATTCAACCAATTGCACTCGACTGGTCGCAACGTAATTTAGAGGTCCTTTGGTGTATGGAAGATGAAATGGAGAATTCTTCTTAAGATGCTGAGCTTTCACATGTCCAAGCAAAAGATGAGTGGTGCAGCAACCATGGGAATCCACAACTTCATACGTGAACATGCTTCGTCGGACATGCATTTTCGTAGGTTCGATCGGGATCCTAATTATATGCTCACAATACCATCAAAATATGCAAAATATACCATTTCTCACGATGCATCAGATGCGTTAACGTCGCAAATGAGTGCTACATCCATGGATAGTTTCTGTAATGACCTTGCAAGTGTAATTGCTCAATCAGGATGATAGACACACTACTTGTGATATTTTGTGGTTTTTTGTTACAACTCATTTATCATTTCAATACTTATACGTAATACCACTTAATTATCGTTTGAATACTTATACGATATGAAAGTACCTTGTTATTCTAAGAAAAATGAATAAAGTTGGAGTATGTTTCGGGAGAGAAACGAGTCGGCATTGTCCGGGCTGATTTTGCACAAGTTTCTTTTCCTAGCAGTAGTATGAATCACTTTCTAGTAGCATCAACCACCTGGTGGACCTGAATAGGAGTAGCACGTGTCCATTTTGCACTACATTTCCTCGTTTTGTAATGCATATTGGTCCAGTTTGCATGTGGAGTTTTCTCCATTTTGCACATACGGATCCATTTTCCAATGCTTATTTCCTCAATGAACAGGAGATTGTGATTCACGTTGCTCCATTTTACACTCATATTTCCTTGTTTTGGGGCTCACTGTTTAGTGATTTGCGTAGCAAGCATTACAAGACACGGTTGAAGTATTTGTACAAGGGGTAGCTTGGTCTATTTGCATCTAATCCTCCCTTATATGATTTTTGGAGCCAACCTATCAGCCAAACGCTTTCAACATACAGCTCTAGATTCTCAGAGAATCCAGAGCAGAATCTGAAAAATAAGAATCTAGAACTCTACCAAACATGACCTATGTCAAAAAGGCAAAAAACTAGGTCGCAAACCCTAATTGATTGCATATGGATGTATCGTGAGAGTTCCACATGGTACTTTTTTATTCTGCTTTCGCTACTGTTCTTTGAAAGGTATTTGGTATGTTCGGCTATTTTGCAAGTTAAAAGTCGTAAGGCATATTTATAATTTGTTTATTATTATGCAATAGCTTTACATATCCGTGATATGTAATTGATATTCAATAATGTAATTGTGGTCACTAACTATTAATCCAGAGACTGGTATTGTGAAAACAGAAGGTTTTAAATTACAAATTTAGGGTCTAACGATAAATCAGATCTAGCTATTGACGGGTTCACATGAAAAGCTGACTGCCTCGTATTTGTCGACCCGGTAAGCTGACGGGAAAGAGCAGAGGGTTCCATGGAACCAGAGCTACCTTCACCAATACAGAGCCTGGACATACTGACAATCTCATCAGCCCTAATCACCTCCTTTCCATTCACAGGAGTGGGCTTTATGATTTGATGGGTTGTGCCTGCTTCCTCCATGTTAGCAACATTTGGAGGCCAAAGAGTTAGTGGAACAGGGATCAATGCTGGGTAGAATGTTTGCACTGTCGGGACTGTTGTGGCCTTGAATGATACAGCAGGGTTCATCTCCAAATTTGGTGCTGGTAACGAATGCCCTGCGAATTCAGATTCATCATGCTGCCTTAGTTGCAAAGTTGGCAGCTGTTTAGCAAATTCTGCTTCCTTCTGCTGCCCAAAATGTAAGATTGGCAATTGATTTGAACATGAGGCTTCATCTTGAGTACTGCAGAGCATAGGCTGATCCGCGACAACTGAGGACTTGTCCATCGGCTGCAGGTTGAAGAGGAAAGCGCAAAGATCAGGATGCAGTTTAACATATGTGGAGAAGATAGACCATTCCTATCCTGAGTCCTGACATAGAGCAATGCAAGTAAAAACAGCATACCATTTCCGGGACCATATCAAACAAGCTTAACCTCCTCTTCCGTCTTGACGAGTTAGTTTGTCTAATAAAGTATTTTTGAGCATGGCTGGCCACCTGAGTTGGGGTTCTAGAAACAACAAAGTTACGGGATATCCCACGCCAGTCTCCTTTACCAAGCTTCTGCAGACCCATCAGAAACATTCTGTGCTCTTCTTCAGTCCAAGGTGTACCTGAAGCACAAAAGCAGTCCTTGAATTAAAACTGGACTGAGCACACCAGATTGCTCTGAGAAACATACTACAGAAAACCCCATTTACTAGCCTATATTCATTTCGACGAAGACATTATTAATCCTTCCGTTTTAATTTGACCTGAACCACAAGCTTTGGGCTTTCAGGCATTGTAACCCATATGCTTGATGCTTCTCAATCTAATGATCTTAGCACATCTTCTATCAATACATACTCTTCTCTGAAGAATAATGTGCTAAAGTCTATAGTTGATCCAGATGAGATCCCATATTCTCGAGAAGAACCATCCCAGTGCAACAATAGTTTCATAAAAGGGAAAATGGCAAAACAAATTGCCTCCCATTCAACATTAATGTAGTTCAACTCTGGATATGCCTAATCTTGGAAAATAAGTTGGCAAGTTCAAACTTTTAAGCAATAGGTCGTTCCAGCAAAAACAAGAAAAGTTCTAGGGGAAAGGCAAGTAAATGTGCCTCCCATTCAACATTAATATAATTGAGCTGTGAAGATGCCTAACCTTGAGACAAGGTGAAAGGACCGTAACGAGCAGCATTTTTGCATCTACCACGCACTAACTAGCAAATTCTGGTTACAGTAAACATGACAAGAACAGGATTTTGCTTAGGCAGTTCACTCTAGTGATGTATTTGTCTTTCTTTTTTAGAATCCACATGCATCATTGGTGCTACTTTGAAGGTCCAGTTAAGTAGGTGGACTACATTTATGAACTGTTGATATACTAAGTTTTTTTGAAGCAGCTGTATTAAGTTTAAGATGTCTTTAAATAGAGAAACTGGTTTGAAAATTCTTCAGGACCTAAAGGACTTCTAGCTTCTGAACAGTTAACATTATCTTTCTGAGGAAGACTCTGATGAATCTAGTAGGAAGATGTGACAGCCGTATACTTCAAGTTGTTTTAGAAGAGATGACAGAGAAAAGAAAGGTTATCAGATAGAAAAGGATCTGCTCATGAAGCTGAAAATATGCCTGTGAAGTAAGCAGATGCATTGAAGTGACACCAACATTCCACTACGATCTTAAACTCTTGCGTTGCTGTTACCTGTTTTTCATCTCCACCAACCTTCAAACTATTGGATATAGAGTCCAATAGCATGATACGAAATTAACATGGAAGAACAGCACTTCACCTAATCCATACTATTGTTCCCACACAAAACGATAATATTATATCCTGCAAAACTGAGATTGTTTTAATCTATATCCCTGTGGACAATTTTCCTCTTTTATATTCCCGAGAATATCCAGCCCCTCTGCGTCTTTCAAAACAGGATGCGGCACCTGAAAGTGTCCATTCATTACTTCCAGAAATAGTGAATACCTAAATGTACCATGCTGCAGGTACCACCATGGTAAGCATAGATATAGGCTAACGAGTACAATAGACCACTTGAATTAGACGCCCAAGGTTTGAGACCTTCCAAATTTAATAGCCATGAAAATAGAATGGTCTAGCAAGCATGATAAACAATTCAATTGGCAAAGTCATAACCATCAAGTTTTATAGCAGAATCACACGATGTTGTCATGTAAGCGATAAGCATTTTTTATTTAATTAAGGTGTTGCCCATACAAGGGAATTCCAATGAAAATGTCTCCCTTTTTCGGTCTTAATTTTTGTAGCACGATAATTTACTTCATTTCATAACCATTAGCGCAGCTGATTCAACAACAAATACAATATCAAAGAATAAACAAGCGATCTAACAGATTCTACCTTAATCCATAAGCAAACTAGAAGGGCACTTGGCCCCTACAGTCTCTTTGAAGCCAAGTGCCAATAATAAACCCTCTTCTACAATCGTACCGATTAAATAACATATCACTACCAACACAAAATACATTAAAAAAAGTACATGGTGTACACCTAGGCCTGGTCACTAGATTCTTTTAGGATCAGGTGATTAAATTAAAGGTCAGAGAAGGGGGGGGGGGGGGCGGCACTTGTGGGGCTCCTTAGTCGTGGTCAGTCACTGTCGCGGAATGTGATCTATACAGGTCTTGTGATGCACATGTGCATGTAACTTAATCAGGTGGGAAAAGATTTTTAGCTAAGTTGAGTTGTGTCGGCCATTCTGGACGGTTCCTAAAGATTACATCCTCAAGACCTCAACAATGATAGCGGCAATACCTTGAGTCTAACAAATAAAATAAAAGAAGCGTGATTCTTAAAGCATGTCATCCAAAATATTGATGATATCCATTAGAAGACAGTTTCTTCACAAAAAAAAAATTATTTCAAGCGCTTGTTAGTTTCTTGAATGGAACCTTTAGAACCCTTTGATATCAAAATGATACTTCATATTTTTTTTTGAAATTATTTATCTTTAGTACGGCCATTTTGGTTGCATATGAATATTGAAACAGCAGGGGAATACAAGAAATGAAATGAGGCATACCACATATGCCGACAAATTAAAAGAAAGAGTACATTATGTGATTCACCAAAAAAATCTGTTTTTCTTGTACACAAAATGTGAAACCTGGAGAGAAAAGTAGGGAATTTGAAGCAATCCAACCCTCAAAAAAATTGGGAGTGAAAAAAAAAACGTTATCTTTTCTTCTCCTAACAACAGAATAAAATAAAATTTATTCCTGCCGCGTGCTCCCTGAGGCGGTAGGTACATGGAACGCGATGAGTTAACCAGAAGCAAACAAAATACAAAAAGGAGTGCAAATGACAGGAAAAACGCCACCTTTCACGCTCGCTCATGGAGGGAATTCGCCAAGGAGAAGAACAATCAAGAGAGGAAAAGTTGTACCGCTCGCCGTCGCATTTTATCGAGTAAACGATACAAGCAAAGCAAATGAAGCGACCGAGACAAAGAAAACATTACCTTTCTTGCGCTCGGCGTGGCCATTCGTCGAGCAGGAGGCGTGCGCGGGGTCGTCAGACACGTACCCCTCGCCGCCCTCTCCCCCTCCCCTGACCCCATCTCCTCCTCCCGCCGCCGGCGACGATCCCCCGGACCCGCCCCCGAGCGACGACGCGATGCAGCTCATGCTCGCGCTCTTCTTCATCGCCACCTCCGGCGGCGACGTGAGCCGCACGCCGAACAGCCTCACACCCCCGCCGCCGCCGCCGCCGCCGCGGATGGGGCAGGTGCGCGCGTTGTGGCCGTTGTTGCTGCAGTGCGAGCACCGCCTCGTCATCTCGGCCCTCTGAACGCTCGTACCAAATGTGTCGCCGTGTGCTCTGGTGTTTGGTCGTCTCTCTTTTCTTTCCGGGGAGGTGATATTTTTGGGTATTTAAAAGGACGCGTTGGCACGAAATGACAAGAAAGGCCATGACCTTCGTTAACGGGTGGCGGTAAACTTCACTTGCAAACAACCACTCTCAGCCTGCAGTATCCGAGGAACTCCCAAGTATTTGAAGATAGTAGCTCGTGTCCTCTCAGATCCTCTGTCTTGATTTTACATTCTTTTCAGAATCTTACCATATATTAAAGTGCGTGGATTCCGCGCCCAGCCAGTCTGGCCATGTCGCTCCAAAAAAACTGGCCGTCCGATCGACTTAGTCCTCACGTGCGCGCCCACCCGATCTGGTCGCCAGCGCCGCTCGCTCAACGCCTTTCCTCCCTCCTGCTTCTATTGTTTTCTTCGCCCGTATCGAACCCTCCCGACCTCTCCTATCCTTTCCCCTCCCTACCCCTCCATCGGCTCCCTCAGCGCCGCCGCTCCTCTTCCCAGCGCCACCGCTCCTCCTCCCGCCCATGACGCCCTCCTCCTCCCCGCCTTGCGCTTCTTCCTCTTCCCCACCCCACTGCGTTCGCTCCTCTCTCCGCACTGCCGCTGCTTTTTCCCAGAACACCGGCTCCTCCTCCTCCACCTCCGCCGCCCACGCCCAGAGTAGCCCCACCATCGGCAGCTCCTCCTTCCATACCTTTCCCATCCTTTCCCTCCTTCCACTCCATGGACTCCTCAGCCCGCATCTCTGTTCCCAGCCACCGCTCCTCCCCGCCGCTCATGACGCCCTCCTCCCGCCGCCCCATCGCTTCCTCTTCCCTATCCCACCGCCATCCGCTCCTCTCCGCGACTATCGCCTCGCTTCCCATGACACCGCTCCTCCGCCACCTCCGCCTCGCGCCACGCCGCCCACCTCATTGTGGCGCCTCCTCCTCACCTATGCACCCTTCCTCGTTGCCTCCTCCTTCGCTCCTTTGCCACCCCTCGCTGCCTACCTCCTCCCTTTCGCCCGCAACCCACCTCCCCGTTTGTTCTGCCCCCTTCCTCGCTGCGCCTCTACTGTCCTACTCGTCGCTCTGCTTTCTTCATGTCATTGCCTTCTGTCCTGCTCGGTTTCCTTTGCGTTTGTTTCTTGCTGGATGCTCACATGTGCAGGTGCTCAACGCCCTAGATCTAGCTCATCATCTGAGGGTTTTGTGCCATCAGGAATGCCCTCCGTGGTGGTCCCCGATGGCTGGCCACTCGGCGCTGGCGTGCGCTTCGTCTCGGACGCCACCGCCACGTGCACGCTCTACTTGGCCGCCGCGGGGGGCCAGCTTCCATGTCGAGCTGAGCAAATTCAGTGTTTGCGGTTCATGGGAACTTATGGGGTGCTTAGATAGGGTCTCCATTTAGCATCCTGTCACCATTCTATTTCTTCAACAGGTACTTTTCCTTTCTGCTGCTTTAATTCCATCTGCCAATTTCATTAGTAGCTTAGCAAAGTGAGTTTTTTTGCCCGTTCTAGCTTCCAAGATGCAATTGTGTGCTTCTGTAGTGTATTGGTTGAAAAATATTCAATTTTTTATAGGTTGGATTCGATCGCACTAAATGCTCATGGATTTCCTTCGCTATTCGTCTTCCTCCCTGTTCATTGGAATGTGAAGTTCTTATCGAGTTGTACTTAGTGATCTTGTTCAATGATAATCAGAGTGCAAGACATTTCAATGTTTCAGTAATGCAACAGTGAGGGGGCTCTTTTTTGATAGTAGGGTGTCCATTTGTCATCCTGTCACCGTTCCATTTCTTCAACAGGTACTTTTGATTTCTGCTGCTTTAGTTCTATTTGGCAAATTCATAAACAGCTTAGCAAGCCTCATCAGACACCATCTATTGACACTCACAATAAATACTGCTGTACACATATGTTCTTAGTGCATTTGTAAGGTACTAAGGTCAATCAGTTAGAGACAATTAAAGAGAATATTTATGTTATTCATCAATGTCATGTTAAAATCTAAACAATTCCTAAATCGATGCAATTACATATCTGTTGCGGAGATAATACATATCTTTACCTTTTCACTAGCTATTTACTTTGTACATCACCACTAGAGCTGAAAAAAAAAACTACAATCCATTGTCGAGGTACTATTTACTTTGTTCCGGGCATGTCTACGAACCTCTAAAGGTTTATTCATTGTTGATTGGCTGTTGTAGTTTCTGGCGTTGGAACGACACAACATGTTATTATCCACTATATTATGCCACTATTATTAGAAAACAAAGTGGTGCTGTCAGATTAATCCATGCTATATGTCTGTGTTGATATAGTTGGTGATGTCTTCACCTGGTATAAATATCGTTGCCTCTCTTTTGACATACATTATGAAATCAGTTGTTACAAAGTTTTAGATTGACTAAGGTATGGAAGGTGCTCCAGTGTATGTCTTTGATTCTAGGGACTAGAGGAACAACGCATTATGCACGTTCCAAATGCTCATTTTTATCGACTTAATTCTTCTGTTACCATATCCATCAATGCTAAGCATGGTGGTCGGAGCAAAATACCTTAGTTTAATTTTAGCGTCCCCTGCAAATCTTTCGAAATGATCCTCAAGTACTCAGGTGCTACCTAATTTTGTTCATATCGTTTCCTTGTTTACTCAACATTGTCATAATCGAAGTCTTTCAGAGTATATAGCAGTGCATTTCTCAACCTTCTCCCCTTTTTAAACAGCAAATGGAGATTTAGCGATTCTAGAGCAGTTGGAAAAACTCAATGAAGTGGTTTCGATAGTTTGGGCACTAACACCAGCATCATCCCCAGTTCTCAGCAGCTCCCCTGAAAAGGGCAGAGACAGCAAAGTTTGTGATAAGAAAGAAGGTTTGAAATCTACAAGAGATATAGAGGTGTTCCTTACACACAGGTTTCTGCAAATTGGCAGTAAGTAGTATATTTTTCTGTGCTAATATGACATTTAGCAAGCTCATTTTTCAAAGGAAGTTTTTACATATTGTATTATTAGTTTTTTTAATCTACATTGACCTTTTCTAGCATAACTAATTAAGTAGTTATTGTAAAAAAAAACAATGGTTTACGTCCTTGGGTTTGCATATTTTGAAGCTTGAAGAGTTTAATCAACTAAACTATACATTCCCCATGAGATATTGATATGCTATGTTTGAAGAAAAGGCTGTCAATAGCAATATAGAAAGATGATCTTTCTGGACAAAGTAAAACTTATGATATATTTGGTGAAATGGTGCATTTTTTATGTACTTGTGATATGTCAGATTGCCGATGTACTTGATCTGCTTCTCAATCTGCTTTGGCTTTTGCTTTGGATTTTGGTTTTGGTGTTGGTAGGAGAGCGTGTCGTGGCTCGTGATCTACGTCGTCGCCGAAGCTGCGGGCCTCCTCCCCTTCCCCTTCGCAGCGCTCCTCCCTCGTGATCTCAGATCTACGCCGTCGCCGAAGCTGCGACCCTCGTCCCCTTCCCCTTCGCGGCGCTCCTCCCTCTGCTCATGCAGTAGTTTACTTTCATCAGATCCTTATGTCGGTTTACTTATAACAGATGTACTATGTATCAAAAACCTGAGCAACGTTAGCTGTAGTCAACATTCTTCGCTTATCTCATGTGCTACTTAATGGCATGAATCTCGAGTATTACAAAGATACAATCGAATGCTTACTAATCATTTTTTCCTTGCCTTCCAGATCGATTTAGCCTTATTATGTCCATCGGTAATCCACAGCCGTTTGCTTATGGGTCCTTGGATGTTGTTTAGTTGATGTTATCGTCTCGTTTTGTTCCTTGCAGAAGCCATGGTGCGTTATTCGCCTTTTTCTTGTTCGGGAAAAAAACGATTTGCTGAACCATGCAACATATATATTCGTATCTTTTCTTTTGAATTGAATGCCTTTTACCATACAAGTTTACACATTATATAAGCTTCTGTTGTCTATTCTACGCATTGGTTTCTCCACGTAGTTGGTTTTCCTCTCCCTTGGTCTCAATCCTTCAACCTCTTAAAGTAGTCATGGGTTGATCATCGGAGCAAACTGCTTCTGTAAGATGATAACTATTGATTCTTGTTACCAACCATGCTTGCTTACTGGAAAATAGATATGTGAGGTATTACTTCTAATTGTACTTTAGATATTGCAACTTTGTTTCCGTAATGTTACTAAATGAAACATGTTATCACAACTTCTACGCTAGCATGTAAGAAATTACAGTTATTGATCTACAAGATGGATCAGAGGAAGAAGAGTCGTAGCAGTATGATTCATCCATAGGAAATCGATCAAATATAACAAAAGGAATATTATTTGAGGTTATGTAATTAAATAAGCCAAACCAGGTAATCCAAGCTATCTTCCAAAACTAAATAAATAACTATTCTAATTCGGAGGGTTGATGCCTCATCCTAATACCCATCCTGATATTCCCATACTTCAGCTACAATGAATGGAGTGATCATGTGTATACATCAGTTTTCTCCTGAGTTAAGACACTGGCAAGCAAGAATGTGTATGGTCACAGTAAGTCCTTGTATTAACAAGTTCTTATATAATTCAAGTTGATCCTGATGAGTTCAATGCCTTGGCACAATTAATGACATGGAAAATAGCCGTGGCTAATATTCCATATGTTGGAGCTAAAGGTGGAATAGGATGCAGTCCTGGAGAACTGAGCACCTCAGAGCTTGAACGACTTACCCGATTTTTCACCCCAAAAAATCATGACTTAATTGGCATCCATAATGATGTTCCAGCTCAAGATATGGGCACCAACTCACAGGTTATTTTCCTTTGTATATTTCTTTTTGTGCAAGACTTTGGTGAGAATTTAATCATATCTTTATGTTTATTCTAATATTGGATTCTTTTGTTTGTTGCATGGATGGAGACAATGGCATGGATACTTGATGAGTGCTCAAGCTTCATGGTTACTCACCGTGGTGGCGGCGAAAAGGTCGTTGTAAGTATCTATCCCCGACTCTTTCTCATGTACGTGTGATGAAAATTGGAAGATACCAGGAATAATTCCACAAGAAATTTCTCAAGCACAGTCCTTCAGATAGGTTGCTACAAGAATATGATGCTTAGTATTTAGGATGAGTATTCGGATGGAAGCACTAGGATTTGATTGTTCAGTGAAAAGTCGGTTTCTCATTATCCTACACATGCTCATGAATTTCCTTCTCAAGATAGGACCTTGGAGGATCACGGGAAGAGATGCACTCTCGAAGGGAAGTTCTGCTTGCTACTAAAGCCTTGCTTGCGTAACATAGAAAAAGCATTGCAGGCCAGCGTTTTGTAATACAGGTAAAAGTTTTCTTGCAAAAAAAAGAGATTAAAAGATGTGTAGGCTAAGTTCTTGCTCTTTGGCTTTCAAATGATGAGAAATTTAGAAGCAAGTGCAGTATGAGTCATCACGACTAACTCTAAGACACTTCATCTATGAGGTTTTTTTGGCTTTTTACGCTGCTCACTCTTGGTTCCTTTTGTCCAAGACGGCAGTTCAGATCGGCAGCGATAACTATTGGTTCCTTTTCTGTTTTACCTGTGTTTTATTAACTTTTGTTTTTATTGCCTCCTGATCTTTGTCTATATGATGAAACTTTCATGTCTATATACTGAAACTTTCTGGTAGCTAGCACACCATAATTGATGTATGAATTTTCCCCTATACCAAGTTAGGAGTGGCAAGCACTTTTCTTTTCCCCCCCCCATCTAAACAGATGCTTTATTACCTTAGTGCCAAATCAATGTGTTCATTTGGTTTTCATCCACCAGCAGAAACTATCCTACCAAGATCACCTCAAATTCACCTTCTTACTGCACCAATCACCAAAACTTCCAAAGATTACACTCCTGTTTCTCAAGCCTTGCCTCTACACATTTCATCAAACCCAAAGAACGCTCCACCTTCACTACAAATAACATAGCATTCTCGCCACACATTACATCCCATGAATATATATCACGACACTTGGCATCACCACGATCGGCAAGGTCTAGCCCTTTCTCCTTAATCATGCCTTTGCAGTTAGATACATGTCCGGAAACATTTACTGCATCTCATATACATATGATCTGTCGTTTTGTTTCCCGGGGAAAAAAAACTTGAACATCGATTCTACAAGGCGTAAAGAGACCTGCTCTAGAATCTACGCCATTGTCTATGGATGCACCTGACAATGCCAGGTACTTATGTCCTATACTATTGTTACACCTAATAGATTCCGATCGCTAATTGTTAAACAATTATGATCCTGCTCCTTTTTTGTTTGGTTGCCACCGACCAAACAAGAGGGAAAACGCTCACCATCGAAGAAGCTCGCCATAGATCCACTGAAAAAAATTAAACCACCAAGTAACATGTTCACTGTATAGAAAAAAAAACCTAATCATATGCAGTCATGCCTATTGTGTTAACTCTTTTATACCTTCTATATTTAAACAGGAAACCTTTGTACAGATGCACCAGGCCAGAGATAAAACATTGTGACTTCTGAACCAGTCTTAGTTTTTAGTATATTTATCTAGAGAATAGATAGAAATAAGTTTTTGTTGTTTCCACCTTTGATTAATGACCCTCTTGGTTATATAGGAAATGACAGCTTATGTTCCAGTGAATCCTTTTTAATCCATGTTTTTTGAGCTAGGTATACCTCTGAATGTATTCCTATGTATTATTTACTTCCATTCAGAATGTCGCTCGGCTCTGTGCTTGACATGTTCTTCTATTTGGTAGAGGATTTGTTAACTTTTTATGGTATCAAGACATGACGGTAACATAGAACAACTAAAATTGATGCTAGATTACATTGACCAATTGCCCAAAGCCCTAAATCATAAAGTCATATTAGTTGCTTTGAAAATTAATTGAAAGTCGATTGCTGTAGAAATTTGTACAGCTTACATGCTAACCGGTACGTTTGTTTCTCACTAAAATAAAAACACTTTCCACCTACTAGATTTTACGCAACACACTATTCAGATAGAGGTTGTGCGGCGCAGCAGCGTAGCGTGCAACTCGCTCTAGTTCATAGGAAGGAGTACCAAACTAGATGAGGCGGTTCACTGTATTATATATTGCTCACAAATAAACAACTACAAATCTGCTCCAAATGCAGTTTTTTATACGGATGCTCCTCGGTGGACGTGGCTAGCCAACCACACTCGGCTGACATTGCTACCGTTAGCCATATGGGTTAATTCCTTATTTGCCATTGGAAGTTGGCGAGCTCCCCAAAATACTATCGCAAAATTTCTCTTCCTCCATTGCCACTCGATTCTCAACTTTCTATTGCATCAAACCGAAACTTGAAAGCTTTTTAGAGAAAAACATGTTGCAAATAAAACTCTATAAAAATTACACAATAATCTACACTATGTCAGAAACTTTCTCTAAAAATTTCATAATTTTTGGAACTATATTACTATGTCAAACAATTCCCTAAAGATCTTAGTACACTTAGGGGCAAAATCGTCTTTTCACGGTCAAGTCAATGGCCTAGTCAACGGTCAACTCACGGGAATGGCAAAATGGGGATAGAAGTTGAGATCCAGTGGCAATGGAGGGAAGAGAAATTTTGCGATGGTATTTTAGGGAGCTCGCCAACTTCCAATGGCAAATAAGGAATTAACTCTAGCCATATTCATCGCATACACATCTCCGTGCCATCGAGTCCGTCTTTCACGTCCTTGTATGCTCCTGTGCGAGCCATGGTTTTACTCCACGTGTGAGGGTGCAATCGGAGCTGGTACGGACAGATATCATTCATCTATATCATATTATGTATTTTTTTTAGAGTCGAAGTCAAACACGAATAGTATTGGATATCAATTTCTTCATCCCGTATTTGCTCCGTGAGCCTTCGGTCGGTCGGTCGGATAGAAATTATCCGCTTCTTTTGCACTTCTACATAGGACATTGGATAATAAGGATGCAATCAGAGCGAACCGGAGAGACTAGTCGTTGAGATATCGAAGGAAAAACACTTAGTATCATCTGTCTGCTCAAATGCAGCACCTACCTATATGTCATCATGTTTCCTAAGTGAAGTTATAACAGGCTTTCTTCATACCACCTGACATACAGACATATACGGACGAATATCGCTCATCTCGTATCATATTCTGTATTTTTTTTTCCTCGGAGTCGAACACGGATAGTGCTGGATATTCCTTTATCTCTTTCATATTCACTCTACAAACCTTCGGTTGGTCAGACAAGAATTATCCGCTCTATTTATACCCTATACGTGAGCACACGCAACAACCCTCAACTACGTGTCTCTATTCTCTCGGATTGCTATGTTACTAAAACGCATATATATATGCGTGTAATTTGTATGACTATTTATATCTATGGACGCAAAGCTATACAGAATGGTTTGTGTTATAAGATGCAAGGCATCGAAGCAAAGCTAAAAATTGAGCACGCTACATTCTTCTTCTTTCTTTCTCCTCCCACCCATCCATATCCATTCTTCTACCTAGCTCTATCCATGGGCGACGAATCCTTTGTTGGCCCTTTGACTCAGGCTATCAGCGCAGCAGCTTCGTCTTTTAAAGCATTAACGTTTTGTGGTCTAGTTACCTTCAAGTTTTACTTGACATTAACGTTTTTTAATGAACGGAAGCTGTGTCCTGAGATAAGAAGCACGAACCATGGGGCATGTACAAACCATTTCAAGAAGGAACTGAATGGAAGCTTCCACCGGGCTGTGACCCGTTACGGAGGATGCATGCACCATCCATACCTCGGGGGAAGTGGCAGCTTTTCGGCAGGAAACCACGAGGATGCCATCGCCCGGGTGGGAGTGGGACGGGGGGATATGGGGCGGTGCTAAAAATTTAGCGGATCGAAGGCGATAAGACTAGAGGGCGGCAGAGGCGAACACGTCGCGCTCGGCTCGGAACATCACGCAGCTTTACCTGGCGCGCGGCTAACGTAGCGGCCGTTGCCGTGTCCGCTGATTCCCGGGTGATCGAGGACACGCGTGCCGGTATTTGCCCGCTCCGCCACCACGTCCCCCACTGCCGCACTATGGCTATACGGTGGTATTACTGCACAACCGTCGTGCGATGAGTTTTTTATATAAAAAAAACTTGTGTGGTATATATATATATATATATATATATATATGTATTTGCTATCGTATGGCTACCGTGTGGTACATGCACTGTAGTTTTTTTCTTTTTTAAATATATTTTTGTATAAATTTTTAAATATAGTAAATGAGCTTCAAAAATTATAGATTTTTTATAGAGCATCTTGATATAGTGTACTTACTTGTGTAATTTTAAAAAATTATCCGCTTTTGAATTTTTCTCAAAATTCATTTAAGTATGTTGTTTGTAGGAATTTTTTTTTAATATAAAAAATGATGTCCAAACATTATGATTTTTTAAGACTCCTTACACAGTGGACTTGATTGTGTAATGTTTTTTAGAATTTCATATGTTCTAAAAATATCTCAAAAATTAAGAATTTAGGTCTCGAAAATTAGGGTTTTAGGTTTCGAAAATTAGGACTTCATGATTTCATGTGACTTGGAATGTGTGAAGTTTAGTACCATATGGACCACTCTAGGTAAGAGACACTCATTAAGGGTTTAAACCAACGCCTGGCCTCCCTCCTCCGCATGTCTGTCGCCCCGTCGTTGATGTCCCCCCGTGCCAACAGTGCTACGCCTCGACAACGCATCTGGAATTCCCAACGCCGTGTCTACTCTAGGAATTCTTGGATGGGATGCAAAGAGCCTAGTGAACCATTTTATTTAGTTCATGTGCTGATTGATGGACAGCATAAAAGGAGGCAACTTTGATCGTGTCTTTGAGCTAATGAGTAAGATGATGCATAAAAGCTTCTTGGGACAGTAGCATGATAGAGTGTTTTTGCCATGCCGCGAACCCTTAGTGAACCGTTTGTTTCCCTTCCTAACAAATGACGGCATGATTTCATGTGACTTGGAATATGAGAAATTTAGTGTCACATGAAATGACAGCGTGATTCATGTTCACCCTAGATAGTAATAGTAGTAGTATTACTCCAATCGAGCCCGTATAAGGCCAACTTAACTCCTAGAAAGTGACATCCACGTTCCCATCTCTAGTGCATGTCTTGCTGCATCTTGCGGTGTTACTGTAGTACAGATTCAAAACATACTGGAATGTTTGCTAAAGACATTAGGAGTTCAAATTCTACCACTACTGCTATATATAGCAATCTTACTGTGTAAAGAACTAAAGACAGGTGTCACGTTATTCACTACCAAAATCTAAATAATAGTAGTATGATTAGTACTACTCGGAACGAAAGAAAATAGTATAGTACCCATAATTTAAATAATAGTAGTATGATTAGTATTACTATAGGAGTTCAAATTCTGCCACTACTCCATGTGGTACTAAACTTCACACATTCTAAGTCATATGAAATCATGAAGCTCTAATTTCCAAAACTTAAAACCTTAATTTTCGAGACCTAAACCCTTAATTTTTTAGATATTTTCAGAACATATAAAATTCTAAAAAATATTACTCAATCAAGTCCACTTTGTAAGGAGCTTTTAAAAAATCATAATGTTTGGACATCATTTTCTATATTAAAAAAATTCCCACAAACAATATAATTAAATGAATTTTCGAGAAAAATTCAGAACGGATAAATTTTTAAAAAAAAATTACACAAGCAAGTACACTGTGTCAGGAGGCTCCACAAAAGATTTTATAATTTTTGGAGCTCATTTGCTATATTTAAAAATTCATACAGGAAAATATATTTAAATGATTTTTTAAAAGAAAAAAGAAAAAATGCTACAGTGTGCTGCCTTTAAAAATATATTAAAAAAACTCACCGCACGGTCGCCATACGGCAGTGGGCGATGTGGCGGCCGAGCAGGCCATGCTGCACGGCCGCAGTGCGACAGATGTCTATTTTTGCAAATACTGTTCAACAACTACTATTTCTGTAAATATCAGACGAAAACTTGTCATTTCGGCCAAAGACTCAGGCTCTGTTTGCGTGGAGCTTGGGCACCAACTCACAGAAGCTAGAGAAATTTGTACCAAGAAGCCGAAACGCGTCTCCGTTAGCTTCGAATAAGTAAACTTGTAGATCGATGGAGCTAATTAACCTCCTAAACAGGTTCGGATAAAAAGTAGAAAGCTTAAAAACGAGATGCGATGGTTAATGAAGTCAATATTCTGTCCTAAATTCAGGCGGGCTCGGACGGGGATCTACGTCTCCACCAACTATGCATGCGCGTATTTTCATGTTAGAGCAACTTGTTATCTCCCCAAATAGCATGCACATTGTCAGTCGAAAGCCATGATCCACGTGTTAGTTAATTTTGCCGGGATTTTTTTAAACAATATTATTTTAATAAATAATAACAAAAATAAATAGACAATTTTTTTTAACAAAAATGGGCCACTGTCGCCATTTCAAATAGCGACAGGGCCAAATCTTCATTCGAAATGACGACAGTACCCCGGTCGCCCACCTAACAGGCATTTACTGCCCCTGTCGCCGGTTCCACCTCCTGTCGCCATTTCAGATGGCGATTGACCTAGAATTGTAAACCAATCGTCATTTAGAATGCCGACAAGAACCCACACCACCCTGTCGACATTCCAAATGGCGACAGTGGTTATCCTGTAAAAAAACCCAAAAAAAATGGGCCAGAAGTCACTTTTATTCAGAGAAAAACAAAGAGGGAGGGAGGGGAGGAGTGACCTAGTGAAGCGTTGCTAGTTCGTAGCGGAGGAGGGGAGAGAGGGAGAAGCATATCCAGTTGCCCACCTTGCAGGTAAATGTTCTTGCAACTTTGTATCTAAATTCGAAACTCTGGTAGGTGTAACATCCCGATTTTCATGTCTTTTTGAAGATTTTCAAAATAAAAAGAACCATTTGGCTTTGTTGAAGTTCTAAAACTTAACCTAATATTTTTGAACTAAAAGTGATTTAAATGACTAAATCAAACTTCAACTAATCCAAAAGTTGGGTTTTTGAGTTTGCTGGAGTTCTCTGGTGTTGAAATCCCCTTTCTCTATTCGCTTCATGTCCCCCTCGGCCCAGCTCCTTCTTCTCCAGACCTCCCTTTCGTCTGGACCTCTCTTTTGTTTGGACCTCTCCCTCAGTCCAGGCCTCCCTTTCGTTTGGACCTCTCCCTTAGTCCAGACCTCCCTTTCGTTTGTATCTCTCCCTCAGTTCAGACCTCCCTTTCGTTTGGACCTCTCCCTCATTCCAAACCTTCTGAGTGGTCCTAAGAGACCTCTCGGGTGGTCCTGGAGACCTCCGGGTGGTCCTGGAGACCGGCCGCGACCACCCCTTGGGCTGCGACCTCCTCTTTGGTCACGAGCTCCCCTTTGGTTACGACCACCCCTTGGGTCACGACCTCCCCTTTGGTCGCGACCTTCCCCTTTGGTTGGACCACCCTCCCGAGTTTTGACTAGCCCTACCTGTCAACCCTACTCACCGTCTTCTTCCTCCCGCCGCGTCACTGCTGACGCATTTGTCCTCGCGCATTAAATGTTGTTGTGTTGCATTAAATGATGTCTCTTCTGCAGTACCCCTTTCCCCTCTTTTCTCCTCCCCTACCTGCCCCTATCTCCTCCTTCACCTGTCGGCCGTGCTCTGTCCTGTCGCACACCTACCCTTGATCGTGTGCGCCTCCGAGTCTCTCAGTGACTCTCCCCGTCTCCCTGGCTATAAAAGCCCGAGCAGCCATCTTACATCACCTTTTTCGCACCCAATTCTCTTGCTCTCGCCCAGTTCCTCCGTGCTTCAAGTTCGCCACCACTGGCTGGAGCCCGCGCCGTCGCCAAGGAGTCCGTTGGAGCCTACGCCGTCACTTGCTTGCTGCCGAAGGATTCACCGGAGCGCCTACGCCATCTTCGACTGCCACCTGGCGTCCTCCGACTCTCCCTCCTCCTTCTGTCTCTCTCTCTCAGCCTTGGTGAGTTCCTCCGTGCCCTATTCTATTCCCTTGTTCCTATGACTACGTTGCGTAGTCGTATTCTTTCTTATGACTACGCTGCATAGTCGTATCTTTTTGTATTCTTCGTACGGCCACGTTGAGTAGTTGTATCCTCCTCAGGACCTCCCTCGACCACCCTCTCGGTTGGACCTCCTACCGACCCGTCGGACCTCTTCCGACCAGGTCGTTGGACCTCCTCCCGACCCATCGGACCTCTTTCGACCAAGTCGTTGGACCTCCTCTCGACCCATTGGACCTCATCCCGACTAGTCGAACCTCCTCCCAAGAGCCCGTTTTTAATTCAGTTCCTTGCTGTTTGTTCTAGTTCGGTTTGTTTTGGAGTTTATTTGGATTTTATTTGGTCTTTATTTGAATTTGTTTCATTCTCACGTGTAGATTTCGACGACTCCGGGGATCCCGAGTACTTCAAAGAAGGAGATCCCCAAGCTTTCGAGCAAGACAAGTTACACCCTTGATCATATTAAATCCTAGTATCTCAAATTATTTAAGTTCTGTTTCAAATTATTATTGCATGCTTATTTAAATTGAAGTAATTTAAATCCCTGTTTTAACTTCATAGTTATTCATAATTCCTTTGTACATCCAAACTTGATTATTGATTCGACCTCCCCTTGTCACCATATTAAAGACCTAGTTGGTACATTTGTACGAACTAGCACTTGTTGCAAAACTCTATGCTTAGTCAAACCTTAGACCCAAAAATCTTGATTTGGAGAATTTTACTGCCAAAGACCATTGTTGTCAAAATATTTTAACCATGACATTGGGTTGTTGTGGAAGTTTGCAAATGTTTTTGAAAAGCAAAGCAAAAGGAAAATTGGTTTGGACTTGGACGAATTGGTTGTTTGGATGGGTGCATGTTCATGCACGGGATCGAGTCATTTCTATTATCAAGGCCCAAGGTTCTGTTGGAAGTTTCCCAAGTCAGTTAAGGACCGGTCTTCGAGCCGCATCTTGCTATGCCTCACCGTACTACCACATGTTCTGTGTGGGCAGAACCTAGCTAACTAATTTGTAATATTCCACCGTGGTCGTTCCATCTGGTTGTGTGGGTGTTTTGATGGCCTACTTTTATTCATTCCCACCTAGCGCAAGAGGGGGCTAGGAACCCATGTCTCTATCAAAGGGGGCTAAACCTCAATGAGGGGGATCAAGCGAATGGCGCATTGTAAAGGCCTTGTCACGTGCTCTAGACCGCTTCCCTACGGAAGTGAGTGGTGGTATCGACAGATGCCAAACAAACTAGAGAAGTCGTGTCATGTGGGTAAAGCTGTACACCTCTGTAGAGTGTAAAACTATTCAAATAGCCGTGTCCACGGTCATGGACATGCTGGCAAAGCCACTCCAAGTTAGATTTTGGTTTTTTTTCAAAATGCTTTATGAAATGGTTTTAGATGTCTATCCAAATGGGAATTCGGGCAGGGAGCCTTGTGATAGGAGGGTATCCTTACCACTTGTTGATGAATGTTATCCGACTATAAAACTGAGAACTAGAAAATGAATTTTAGTTATTGTATAACTGCTTTGGAACTTAGTACAAGTATTTGGAAAGAAACATGGCTTTATGCAAATCAACTCTATAAGCCTTCCTTTGAGATATCCTTGTATGCATTTGCATTCTGTTACTTGATGGGTGTGACTTGCGAGCACGGTTGTTGTGCTCACTCTTGCTTGATTCAATATTTGAGCAGGAGAGGACGTCTACGAGGAGTCTGAGGACCAGATTTACTAGGTCAGCGCTTCGCATTTACTGTGGCGAATCGTGTGGTCTTCCTTGCTGTGTTTTGCTTCCGCTGTAATTTTACTCGTTGGTTGTACGCCCCCTTTTGTAATCAACTCTGTTGTCTATTAGTAAAGTTGCGTTGATGGATGTTACCACATTTGTTTACTGTGCGAGCTAGCAGCTGATCTTGGGACTAGCTCGATTTTGCACAGAGGATTCAGGGACCTCCCTGGTCCGGTCGTATCAGGGTGATCCCTGGTCCGGTCATACTAGGGTGCTCCTGGGTTCGGTCCTTACAGTCGGTTAGCAAATAAAACTAACAACATAGAATTGAATGGATTAGATAATTTTAGATGTATTGATATGTGGTGTAGTTTATTGTAGTACATCATTTTAGATGTGTATAATTTAGTTTATCGTGTAGATATTATTTATGGTGCAGTACGTGAATGGCTTAGAAAGTTCTCCATGCATTTTTATGTAGTGTATTATCTTGCAGTTTAGTATTGGATATGTCGTTAACCGTGTAGAATTTTATTTGGTGCAATAATTAAATTAATTAGATAGTTCTAGATGGAATGTTTTGCTATGTGGTGTAGTGTCATGTAGTACATCATTTTAGTTGTATGTAGATCAGTTCCAGATATGTCGCTAATCGTGTAGAATTTTATTTGGTGCAATAATTGAATTAATTAGATATATTGCTTCTTATTACTTTTCGTCTATGTTTCATATTATTAATAATGTAAGCATTGAATTTTCAGGTATGACGACATAGTTGCCCTACGAGTTGCTTGACCCGGTCATTGACGTGGGTCACCGTAGCCTCCTTAGTATTGTCCTCACCAGTCTAGCGAGGCACCCATTGAGCTTGGCACGTTGCAAATGCACATGCCCATGAGGGCATGGAGGGTCGACCCACGTTGGGTTTCCAGGTACGTGTAGTTGTGACATTCGTGTACTCAATTTCAGTCTGACTTGTGTGGATAGACTCACGTATATTGTTAATCCTTTCGACGCAAATTGAGAGCAGCAGGCCTGCTTCCACTAGTGAGGATGGTGGAGGCAACGTGGGAGGATGACCAAGACATCGACAGTGGTTTGCATACGTTGAGGTGGTTTTCGTACGACCGGTGCCTCCTGACAGCGTTGGTTGGCCGTTGGAGGCCGGAGATGGCGCCTACTCTTCAGGATATAGACTTTCTAACCGGTTTGTCGTGCGCGGGCTTCCTCTGACAACGTACGATGTCGCGCCAACGTGGCGCATGGACCTTCTCGCGAGGTTCCTGGGGGTGCTACTACCCTACGGTGGGTACAGGGAGTTCAGTAGTATGCACAAGCTGACGCTGGAGTGGTTCTGCCAGTTCTACGTAAGTATTTATAACTGTTGTGTTTTTACTTCAATTGATTTGTTCAACTTAGTAATGAGTCTCTATCTTCTTGCGGCCGTAATATATTGAAGGGATACGGGTAGGCTACGCTAGCTAACAATTTAAAATTCTACCACGTAAACTAGGAAGCCATGCAAGTAGAAGATCACAGATCGTTACCACTAGACGCGCAGTGCAGCGGAAGAAGAGTTGGAGAAGCCTGATCCAACGTAGAGCGCGTCGATGAAGTGGTCGTAGTCAATCGTTCAACGTCAAACACATCGATGTAGTCGATCGTCCAGTGTCCTCGTGAGTCGATCATCTCCTCCAGCAAGCTCTGCAGTTCCTTGTAAAGATCGCAGATCATCCTCAAGCGCGACAGCAACTGCAGTAGTGCCTCTACGGTATCCATACGTCTAGGGAAGGAACACCCATAAGCCGGTGTGCTAGCACCAAGTCGCACAGTAGAGCTCTCAAGAAGATGGTGGCTACGGTTTTGGTAGAGCAACTCGCGTCAACTATTCTCTCTTCCAATAGCCTCATGCATCTCCTTATATAGTGCCCATGACAGATCCTATCCGAACATGTTTTGTTCCAAACCGTTAAGTGTGTGACCACAGAGGTTCATGCATAATCGACAGACTCGAAACCCTTTTTCCACCACGAGTCGTTAGCGGTTCCTAGCAGGACATAACGATTCCTGAATACACACAAATTATATTGGACGAACCTTAATGCAATATGATCTACGACCAGATTCTTATTACTAACGATCATCTCGTATCTCTATACGACCAGTTCATATTTAGTCTCGACCAATTCGTAACTCCTTACGACCAGGTTTCGACCACTTAGCGACCATGTTCAACCAGCCTACGACCAGCTCGTATCTCCATACGACTAGTCTATAACATCCCAAATTTTTGTTTCTGGCAAAAATAAATTTTAAATTATTTTCCCTAATTATTTTAAGCCAAAAATAAATTATTTTTGCAAATCTAAATATCAATGTTGAGTTGGAACTATTTTATTTAGGTTCCAATCAATTCAGGGATTATCTGTGGACCGAATCTTTTTCTTCAGTCCATTCCTCCCGAACTAGCCCACTCTCTCTCTCTCTCTCTCTCTCTCTCTCTCTCTCTCTCGCTCGCTCGGTCCCACCTGTCATCCCCAACCTTTGTCTTCATCTTCCTCTAGTCGAAGCAGAGCGCCGCCTCTCCCAGTCGATTAAACCGCATTTATGCGTTTGTTCCTACTCGCGGTCGTGCACAATTATGCACACGATCTCTTTCAACCCCATTACGCATTCAAACACCCGTCTCTTTCTCCTTTACTCGTGTCTTCTTCACCACCACGCCGGCTTAAAGCACTCGCCCACGTTCTCGCCGCTTCGGCTACTCTTTCGCCCTATAAAAGCGGGTACCAGCATCGCTTCCCTCACCTTATTCTATTCCCCACAATCACATCGTCTCTAGTGCCCGTGTTTCATCGAATCGACCACTAAAGCTCCTCCGACGTCAACCCGAGCGTCGCCAATTTTGTCACCGGTGTTGACGCTCCGTCACCATCATCTACTCCATCATGATCGCCATCTCGTGGTCTACCTCGTGAGCGCATCATCTCCACCGGAGTGACCCCGGAACACCATCGCCACCTTGAACCGTACCTCATCACCACATTTCTTCTTCGCCGCCGGCCTTTTTTACTCACCCTCTCGCCGCGAAGGTGCGCACCAAGTTCACCATGTCACCCTCTTCATTTTGATATCACCTGCTCGCCTCACCGTGGCATGTAGCGCCAGTGAGCTGGTAGCCGAGTGTCACCGCTGTCGACCTGTGAAGTCGAAACCTCCTTTCGACCAGGTGGTCGTAACCCTTTTCGACCAGGCGTGGTCGCAGCCTTTCCTACAACCAATGTTGTTGTAGTGTTCTTACGACCAGTGTTGTCGTAGTTTCCTTCGACCAGTAGTCGAAAGTCCTACGACCAGTAGTCGTAACCTTTCCTTCGACCAGTGGTCGTAAATCCTTTCGACCAGTGGTCGTAACCCTTTCGACTAGGTGATCGAATCTCCTTTCGACCACGTGCAGTCGAAGCTTTTGACTAGTGCTCGATGTATAGTGCCCGTTGAACAATACTTGAAAGGTGTACAGTATTTTCAGAATTATATCAAAACTTCTTGGGGTTCGTTCTCCTTCATATGAACTCTGTTTTCGTCCTTTCAAATTCCTAGATTCATCTAAATTCAATATCTACCTTCTAGAACTAAAATTATTTAATTTGAAGTTCATTTGCATTTTATTTGTGTTTTCATTTGAATTTTAGTTGAATTTGGCTTAATTTCATGCATAGATCTCGACGAGTCCGTAGAACCAGAATTACTCAACGACCAGACTTTTGAGCAAGGCAAGTTACATCCTTGATCATATTTTACCCCATTATTTTAAATTATTTAAATTCTATTTTAAATTATTAATGCATGCTTATTTATATTCAGTTATTTAAATTTCTATTTTAAATTTATAGTTATGCATAAATCCTTTGTATGGCCAATGTTGATGTTGAATCAAACAGATTGTCAACTTAGATAAAACCCGGTTGATACGATAGTATGAACTAGGATCGTTTGGAAAATGTTATGCAAAGACATGCTTAGATCAAACTGTTTAGTTTGGGGAATTTCAGCCAAAACTCAAATGTTATTTAACTTGCATCCATGACATTGCTATGTCATGGAAGATTTTACAGAGGTTATTGAAAAACAAAAACAGAAAAGTTGGTTTGTACTTGGGCGAAACGGATGTTTGGATGGTGCACATTGATGCACGGGATCGAGCCATTTCTATGATCGAGGCCCAGGGGTTAATTTGGAAAGTCACCTAAGTCAGTTAAAGACTGGCTGAGAGCCGCTTTTGCTAAACTCCACCAAACTACCACATGTCCTGAGTGGACGGGACTTGGCTAACTAATTTACAACGCTCTAGCATCATGCTCTCTAGTCGATGGTATCAATTCCATGTCCAGGCAACCTTCCCCCACAACGGTGAACTCCGGGTCGATGGTAACTGACGTCCATGACTTGGGGTTAAGTTCATCGGGCGGGTTGATGTTAGAATGTGGTATTGTAAAGGCCTTGTGATAATTATTTAGTCGCACACCAACGGAAGTGTGTCAGACGAACATTATAATTGATTATCTCTTGTGCGTAAAGTTGTACAACCTTTGCAGAGTGTAAAACTATTTGAATAGGCGCGTCCACGGTTACGAACATGTTTGGCTTTTGCCACTCAAAGTTATACTTTGATTTTGATTTCAAATGATTTTGACAAATGATTTTTGGATAGTTTATCCAATTGGGAATTTGGGCAGGAAGGCATGTGATAGGAGGGTATCCTTCACCACTCTTGTGTGAATATTATCTGACTATAAAACTTGAGAATTTATAAAATGAATTTTAGTTATAGAATAACCGCTTTGAACTTAGTACAAATATTTAAACAAAACATTGATTTATGCAAATTCAGCCCATAAACCTTCCTTTGATATACCCTTGCATACATTATAATTTGTTATTGGGTGTACCTTGCGAGCACGGAAGTTGTGCTCACCCTTGCTTGATGCAAATAATTTCAGAGGAGTTTTTCATGGACAAGGAGGACTTAGACGGCTAGGCTGCGCCCACAGACGATTGTCTGTGGTGTATCGTTTGGCCTACTACTACCTTTTGTTTTTCCGCTGTAATTTTCTTTAGGCCAAGTGCCCTTTTGTAATAAAAACTCTGATAATAAGAAATAAAATTGCGTGATGTGGACTTGTTACCATATTTGAGCTGTGTACACTAGCTGTTCCTGGACTAGTGTTGTAAGCACAGAGAATCTAGGATCCTTCCACTCCCAGGTTCAACATAGTCTGTATCTAATCGAACTGAAAGACCTTCTCGTGTATTCTCCCTTTGCCTCACGATATCTGGTTGAACTCCAGGTGAGATGTTGTGTCATCCATGGACTATTCAATACTTTCTCGATCGAGTGTCGGATAACTTCACGTGGTCGAAGACTTCGACCACTAGTGGCATGGCTATGCACTTACTTTATCCGACCACAATGAGGGGCCCGGAGACATCTCTCCTGTTATGTTGATTTTTTTTTAAAATAATCTATTTTTTATTCCGAAGTACAGAAATAATACCGCTTAATTTTTTTTTGAGAATCGATCGCGTGTCGCCAGACGGTTGGGCGATTTTCTCAAGTCGCCCAACCGGCGATAAATCACTCAAGTCGCCCAATCGTTATAGCGATTTGAAGTTCCCGAGCATTGTCGCTTTGTGGATTGGCGACTTGGTGTCGATTAGACCCAAGTCGCCAACAGATGGCGACTTGGTGGCAATGACACCAAGTCGCCATACGGTTGGGCGACTTGGGGCGGGGCTATAAAATCTTGTTGCGGCGAACTGCCGCCATTCCAACGCTGAATCGCCAGAGCCAACCGAGACGGCAAGAAAAGAGGAGAAAGAGAGAAAGAAAATAGGAGGGAAGAAGAAGAGGAGGAAAAATAGTTATTCGCTTAGATCGATTTACTAGGACGGTAAGTTTATAGTATTAATTTGTACAAGTTTATATTTGAAACCATGGTAGGTTAGCAAATAGTGTTAGTAATTTTATGTATAGTGACATAGTGTTAGCAATTATTTAGAGATGGCATATAGTGTTAGCAATTTTATGTATAGTGACATAGTGTTAGCAATTATATAGAGATGGCATGTTAGCAATTTTATGTATAGTGACATAGTGTTAGCAATTATTTAGAGATGGCATATAGTGTTAGCAACTTTATGTATAGTGACATAGTGTTAGCAATTATTTAGAGATAGCATATAGTGTTAGCAATTTTATGTATAGTGACATAGTGTTAGCAATTATATAGAGATGGCATATAGTGTTAGCAATTAATTAGTAACCATGGTACATTAGCAAATGTTGAGAGATAACATGAAGGAAAAATGAGTTAGTAAAAATAAATTTAGTTGTACTATTGTGCGTGCTGCGCTAATTGCGTATATGTTACTTTTCTAAATGCTTGTTTCTATAATGATAAACATGTCGATAACGCGTGCATTCGCAAATGCTAGTTTATAGAATGTTAAATACACGATAAATGGTTCCAAACACGTTGGATTATCAAACATGTCAAATTTTGTTTTTTCCCTGAAAGCTTCACCCATTATAAATATGCATAGTAACGATGATGTATTAAATATTTTGCAATCCATAGCAGTCGGTATAGGCGTTAACGTAATATAGCCTTTCATAGGAAAAATAATGTCATTGTGTTGGGGCAAAGTGTAATGCCATTGGAGTATAATTTAAATGTGTAAGTAATATGAATGCTTTTAATTTCTTAATTTGCGTATGGCTCAAGACCACGTGGTTCGGATTGGCATTTTAGTTTGTCGGACCGTTGGTCGACGTCTTGACCTGCCATGAGCCGTCGTGTGCCGCATCCGGTTGGCGGGGCGACGCGGCCGAGTTGGGGGTGGTTCGTACGCGGACACCCCGACGGGCTTGGAGACTAGACCCGCGCTGGGTAGAGAGGTTTGTCCGCAAATTTGTCACTTTTTTGTATCGTATGTCCACTATGTACTTACTTCTTCGTGCTTTGTAGGCTGAGCCGTTCCGGCCTTCTACCTCTCGCACGGATGGTAGAGGCCACCGAAGAGGACGGCGGTGTGGTCGACGACGATGGGGAGGTTCAGGCCGGTCCGGAGCGGTCACGACGATTCCCATTCGACCGGTCGCTCCTGACTGCCCTGGTGGACCGTTATGCCCGAGACGACACCTTCCACCTCCCTTTCGGGAGATGGCTCGACTTCGCAGATGTCGCGATGTCGCTCGGCTTGTTTATCGCGAGCGCTGCATTCCGCCGGACGCGGTGTGGATCGCGCGACGCCTGTTGGCGAGTTTGAGTATGTTTTGGGGGCGGAGGTCGTGCCTCCGTGCCGACTTCTGAGCGACAATGCATGGCCCGCCGCGGTGGCTTTCGCGATTTCAAGTATAGTACCTATTTTCCATGTTTAGCGATTCATTGAGGCCTAGCCATATGACGGGCTTACTAATTATTCGTTTCACAGAGGTCGAGCGGAATCCCCACGCCACCGTCGACCGGTGTCGCGGCACCGGAGGCGCACTGTTGTGGCTCTTCGGTCAAGTAATCGCTTACAGCGACCACGGTGACTCGTCGACGCCTCGCCTCGTGGGTACGCGAGGGCCATCGCCGACGGCGGCGAGCTAGAGATCGCTTGGGGATCACCAGTACTTGCCGTGGCGCATCATGGCATGTGCGATGCGTCTTTGTAGGACAAAGCCCGCATCTATCCTCACAGTCGCCACCCATCGCCGCAATTGTGGGTCGCTCGAGCGCTTCTCTCTCGACGCCCATGCCGATAGACTCCGGACCGTCGCCCATGCCGATAGACTCGGGGCGCACGACGACGTGGATCTTTACTTCAGCGGAAGCACCCGGAGGCCGAGGGGCGGTGAGCTACTGACTGCCGAGCATCAGATCTGCTGAGCGCAATAGCGGGCCCCAAGTGTTCACGCAGCCACAGTGGAGTCGACCCCACAGGACCACGGACCAACAGGGCTCTGGCGCCTTTCCTGTCAGGGCCCGGCCTAGGCACCCCAAGCCGGAAGCCCAAACGGGGCGTATTCTTTGGGCGCTTGACCGGGTGTGGGACGTGGCGACGACGGAGGAGGTGCTGCGGGTGGCCATTAGGGGGTTTACATCATCTGTGTTTACGTATTGTCTTTCGTAGGTACTATGACACGGTTGTCTATACCATTGTTCTATAACTTGTATTATGTGTTGACGATTCTCCTTCAGAATCACTATGACATGGTTGTCTATGCATTCCCTCTAGCATTGTTCTATTACTTATTAATATATTAGTCCACGTGTCGCTCAACTGTTGGCCCAGCACTTCCTGCCAAGTCGTCCAACGGTTGAGCGACTATCAACCGTTGGGCCAGTACTTACTGCCAAGTCGTCCAACGGTTGAACGACTAGTCCACGTGTCGCTCAACCGTTGGCCCAGCACTTCCTGCCAAGTCGTCCAACGGTTGAGCGACTACACGGTCATATAGAAAGCTAGCCTAGGTCCCTCATTGTTTCTTTCACCATTTCTCTCGGCGGACAAGCATAGCAGATCTGGTTGAGGAGGAGAGGAGGTTGGGAGAGGTACACAGTGAGGAGCTCGAGTGAGGGAGAGAAGAAGAGAGGAGGAGAGGAGCTTGTTCATACGAAGACAAGGTCTCCGCGTGAAGGTAATACTCTTGTTTGTTCTTGTTCTCGGCTACTTGTTTGTTTAGCAAGTGTATGGGGAATGTATGTTGAGAAATCACTTGGTTGCAACATTTGTAATATTTGTAGTCATGTCGGAGGCCACAAGATTGAAAGTGCATTACGGTGTTGGTGCGGTTCGTGAAGGTCCGTGCGGTGTTGACCTAAGTGATTTCAAAGAAGTCGATTTGGTACACCCAATCTGGAGAATGCCCGAATCGGAGATGTCCTAGACGGCTCACCGTAACCTTCTCATTTGACCCCGAGGTGTGGAGTGTCGTGATACAAGGGGTTTGAGTAGGTCTCCCACACACATTCGGTGGGAGTTGAGCGAGTGATGCTTGCGGTTGCATGGAAGGCATATCTCGAAGGTCAGAGGCGCCGTGGCTACGACAGTGTGCTACTCATGCGAGCATGTCCGGCGAACTCCTCGCGAGCCCTTAAGACGGCTCCGTCGGGTTGGTGGGAGCAGCTCGGATGCAGTGCGTGTGGTTCATGACAAACACGCGGTGGCCGATGTTGCTGAGGCAGAAGAGGAGGCTGAGGCAGAAGAGGAAGCGGAGGCAGAATATCGTGCAAGCGGACCCAGTGCCCATGCAGATGCAGGGGAGCATGTCCACAGCATAGTACGTCAGATGGAGATTGATGACTTGACAGCTCGAGCGGAGGAGGAAGCTTTACAAGAGGATGGTGATAACTCTTCCGAGGAGGACGAAGGTCCCATCCCGCAGGAATGGAATAGGGTGGACGTTGAGGGTCTTGCTGTGCACGACGAGCACGAATCACCGTGGGAGTACAATGGGGCCGGAGGTTCGCCCGTGCAATGTTTGCCGAGAAGGATCACTGCAGGATGCCATTAAGCTGTGGGCCTTATCAATGCAACGGCCGTTTCGTGTACTCAAATCCAGCCAGGAGCAGTACACCGTGGTATGCGAGCAGGCTGGGTGTCCTTGGCGTGTGCACACAAGGAGACCCAAGTCTGAGACTCACCGATTGTCTCAAAGGTGGAGCCGCACTCCTGCTTGCTCAGTAGTGTTTTGCCGAAGCATCGCAACCTAACATCCACCTTCATAGCCAATGTCATGTACGGAGAGATAGTGAAGAAGCCGGACCTGGAGGCCAAGCACATCATGGTGGCTATCGAGCAGAAATTCAAGTACAAGATTAGCTACGCGAAGGCATGGCGTGCTAAGCGAAGGCTTTGGAAAGGAGGTTCGGTTCTTCGAGGCATCTTCGACAACCTTCCTCGTATGCTCCAGTCTTTGCAAGACAGAACCCGCACATACATTCTTTGTGAAGGACCGCCACCAAAAGACCGCTGCTAGGTTTTATGGTCTTGCAGAGGGCCTTCTTAGCATTCGGTCCATGCATCAATGCATTCAGACACATGTTGCCCGTGATCTCAGTGGACGGGACATTTCTAACTGGGAAATACAAGGGTATGATCCTGACAGCAATTGGCGTTGATGGCAACAATCAGATTCTGCCCTTAGCCATCGCTTTCGTGGAAAATGAGAATTACGACAGCTGGTTGTGGTTCCTTCGTCATCTGAAGGAAGGAGTAGTTGGGGCACGTCCTGATGTCTGCATAATCCATGATCGCCACTCCGGGATGATGAAGGCTATCCGACAACTTCAGCAAGACCCCAATGAGCTGTTCCCCTGGCCAGACCTGAGGAACAGATGGTGCATTCGCCATCTGGGGCCAACTTCTTCAAACAGCTTCGGCAAAGAACCTTTGATGAAACTGTTCAAGTGGCTTGCCATGCGAACCAAAGAACGTAAATTTGATGCGTTAGGGCGAGATGTTGGGCGAGCACACCAAGAAGCATGTCGTCGAGAGAAACAAGCGTCCCCTCATTCCCCGGGAGGCACAATAGAGCGCCTCACCATCTGCGGAGCTCGACCCTCCCCATTTGACGCGGAGGACCTCGAGGACATCGGTGTTTCTCTCATTGGATTGTGGCGAGCCATTGGAAAAGTGGTCCTTACTTCACGGCGGACGGCGCAAGGTATGGCATAATGACCACTAACCTTGCAGAGGTGTACAAGCTGGTTATTATGGGCCTCCGTTGTCGACCTCTTGTCGCCATTGTTGAAGGCGTTACGCATGGTACAATCGGATATTTCAGGAAAGACATGCAAATGCGGCACTTCATGCAGCCAACCCACGGACCCCATATTGCTCAAGATTACTACATACATGCAAGCCAAGACCGAGAAGGCTCGATCGCACACGGCCTTAATAATGGGCAATACGGACATCGATTCGACGTGATCCTCCGAGACAAGCCGGATTGAGCGGCTCGGTCTCTTGTTACCCATGAGGTATGCCTTGGAGACCATGTGAATGAACCTAGCTGCACATGCAACAAGCTAAAGCTCCTTCACAAGCCATGCTCTCATGTCCTCCAAGGCGTGTGGGACCATCCGCATGGACCCATTGAACTTCAGTCGAGTACTTCATGAAGGAAAGGGTGCAAGAGTGTGGTGCGGCGAGCTAAGAGGCTTCGTGGTTGTCGGTAACTTCTCCACATTGGATATTGCAAATAGGACTTGGGTTCCGGATCTAGACCTATTGAGGGGGGTCGGCGAAATACAGAGTCGCATTCGAACGATATGGACGAAGGAAGCTGCGCAAGGGTAGACGTTCAGCAGCTTTGCCGCCAGAAGGGCATCTTGTGAGAACTTGCAAAGGCGCTGTGACACTTAGGAACTTGTATTACAACTGCTACTATGTTGTAACTTGTAGTTCGATCGATATTTTGGTTTTGTAAGCAATCTTAGAACTAATTGTGTCCTAATTGTACTTTGGTTCTTGTAAGCAACTACCGAATGCTAGTATGTTGTATCGTAATTCTAGCGGACAATATCCGTATGGAATAGCTTGGTTTTCGAACTTCGTTCATACAATGCATATTTGTTCGATGCATATAACTTAAAGCACGCGACACATCAATACAACATGCCAACTCAATAAAAGGCAAACCGCAATAACTCGCCCACCATTTCGTTACATGCTTTAGGAGATTAAACATAAGTGCGTCGGAATGGGACACTACCGTCCCTAATTGTAGAAGGGACACTACTGTGCCTAATTGTAGAAGGTGCCTCTCGCTACCCACATAGAGTGTTCTCCGGTTAGGCGCCTCGGGCGTGGTCGGTCGTCGTTGTAGTGGCACGCACAGATCAAAACTAGGGTTGGCACAAAGACATGTGGGATCATAGGAACTTCCTATGTTCACGACCTCCTCATTGCCCTCTCATGGCGCATCATTGGCGGAGGTCATCATTTTGCTCCTTGAGATCGTCAATTTGCGCTCCAAATCAAAGATTCGGTTCCACAATACATCCACGTACCTCACAACATGTTGTTCATGGGGAGGATCGATCCAATGGTGAAGTTGCATTTCGCCATCCGCTATAAGTGACGGTTAGTATGGAGGATGTATTACGGTAACATGAATAAAACTATTTACCCCGAGTATGGGCATCGGAAGAAACGCCTTCCACCATCGAAAGGGCCGTCTATGACCTGCGATATAGCGTCGTCCCGTGTCGCATTTCGCCATACTGGGTTGAGCACGCTTCTTCGGCATCAACCGGAAGTTAGGGCCGAAGTCCTCCCTCCTTTCGAGGCCAAGGTCCGCTTCACCACCTCGTTGTATTGGTCCTTAGGCGTCGCCATCGTATGTTCTTGTAAGGCGGAGAAGGTTCTTCTTTCTCTGCTTTAAGGGTCGACCGTCCTAACCCGGGCGTGGGCGTGCATTTTATAGCCCGGGGAGACTAACAAAGCGGGTAATGTATTAGCTTGCAGATGACAAGACCAGACGAGGCAGCTTTCTGCAGTGACAAGACCACACGGGGCAGCTTTGCGCAGTGATAAGACCAAAGGAGACAGCTTTCTGCAGTGACAAGACCACACGGGCGACTTTGCGCGATGATAGGACCAAAGGAGACGACTTTACGTAGTGATAAGACCACACGGGCAGCTTTATGCGATGACAAGACCAAACGAGACAGCCTTTACGCAGTTTCGGGGTTTAGGTATACGGGTTAGGCTTTTCAGATCGACTTGACTACCCTGACCACCTCCCCAGCTTTTAAGACCGAAAAGACAAGACTCTGCAGAGAAAGACGTGACAACACTCTGCCTCGCCAAATTTTTCGCACCGATAAGACAAAGACTCGCAAAAGCAAGCCTATATTGCAAGTATGCCTCTTCTACTGAAATCCCAGAAAGAACCATTCGCACCGCCATCGAATCCTTCAGGTTCTATATAAGCTTCATAAAGTACTTCATCGACTACCTGCCAATATACGAATATACGTTCAGACGACTTCATTCAGGAGAGACTCCCGGACGCATCGTAATATCACTTACCTATCTACTTACCATTCATTACTATCTCAATCGTCCTCACAAAATTCTACAGAAATTTAACGCACTACAACAATATACGACGATCACAAAATGTTATTATGAGTCGACATATTTCGTACCCTTCATATTCTACTGAAAATAAAGCAGACCAACCAACGTTGTCACCACACTTTTATCTTTACAAAAAATAACATCATATTATACGATTTGCTAAATACAATACCTACAAAATGTAATATCTATTTTAACACAAATATTCCAATTGGATTTACATAATTTCAGGTTTAGCAGCTTGAATCGCCCACTGGTTGGGCGACTTGAACTAAGTCGCCCACCAACTGCGCGACTTATCTCTAGTCGCACATCCGTTTGGCGACTACATCCACCACACTCTAGTCGCCCAATGGGAGGGCGACTTGGGACCACAGCCGGCGGTTCGGCGACTTGAGCAAATCGCCTAACCGTGCTGGCGACACGCGATTATTTCTGTAAAAAAAATTTAAGCGGTATTATTTCTGTATTTTAGAATAAAAAATAGATTATTTAAAAAAAAATCCTGTTATGTTAGGAGGGGCAAATCCCATATCCGACCAATTACATTCCTCCGCATGTTTCATAGCGTACCCGAAAGCTACATTTATAACTACCCAGTTACAAGTAGCGATTGACAACCCTTGAGAGTGTTACTACACATGTTGGAAACCATACTGATCTCAAGTCTAAGAATTATATATCATCATTGCTTGAGACCAACTAACGACACATAGAATCATAGCAATCTCAATAGTATCTCAGGGTGGGTCTTATCGAACACCATATTCTCTAACATGTGTCCATATTATTGGTTTGATATCTCCATATCCATGACCTGTGAAACATAGTCATCAACCAATACATATGCTAGTCTATTCATATGTGTTCTCATATGTTTTTGACCAGGGAACATTTAAGAATAATCATCACAGAAATATAGAGTTTCACAATCAAGTCACATACTTGATAACAAATATTAACAATATTATTCTAGGAACAAGATAACATATTATCCATTGCTATGAACAAGACGAAATACAATAATCTCTATGATTGCCTCTAGGGCATATTTCCAACACATATGGCACAGGACGCACCCGACCACACAGTGAGTAGGCACTTCGAGACCTACTTGTTGTGGCTATTTGGGTGGGTCATGTTCTGCAGAGGATCCCGCGACAACGTCGACAAGCACATGATCCGCTACGCACGGGAGTTGGCGGACCTGGAGGTAGGGAGATTCAGCCATACGCCTGGGGCCCGACGATGCTGTGCACGATGTACCGTGCCTTGTGCGACACATCCCACCTAGTTCAGGATAGCTTCATCCTCTCCGGATGCTCACCCCTTCTTCAGCTGTGGTCCTTCGAGCGTTTCTAGATCGGATGACCATAGCTCAACCTCGGAGGATACACCATCGCCATGTACGACATGGATGGCCCATCCATGGGTACGGTGTAGTGTCACCGACGGGTAAGTCTTTTGAACCTTTAATCTGTTTTGTAATGTGATTTAATTGCATGTGCTCAAGTTTTGTTGTTCTATTCCATAGATCACGTTCACACCAATCACTACGCACACGTCCTACCCGGACTATGTTGTGATGTTCGACCATTTGAAGGATGATCGCGTCATCTGGACACCGTACACTCCCGAGAGGGTGTACGCGTGTGCACCCCAAGGCCTGTCAAGCTTGTGCCAGCGAGACTCTGTGTATTGGCTCACACGACGTCGCTTGGCGCACATGTCTTCGTCGAGGAGTACCACGTGCACTGAGTGATGCGATAGTTCGGACTACAACAACATGTCCTAGTGCCCTGGGGGGAGCCGTTGCCATCGAACGCCCATGGGTAAGTTTAATTTTGTAATTTAATTTTGGTGTAGCCTTTTCCTTGTGTACTTACAAATTTATCATTTTGCCTTCCACATGTGGACCAGGAAGGGAGTATCTGGTAGGGCTTTCTGGGTTGACAAGCTAGTCCCTTGGGTTGAGCAATGGCTCCACGCCTCGGAGGACGTAGTCCAGGATGATGCTCCCTACAACCACCAGATGTACAAGGACTACATCAAGTGGTACTTCGCTCGGACGAGGGTCCATTGCGTCAGGGTCGTGGATGACCCACCACGACATGAGGTCACGACGATCGGCACATACCCCACCTAGCTGAACTCTGCATTCCATCACGCGGTATGTATTGAATGATCCTTACGTCTTATTCACTTCTCATGTTTTCGGTTTCTAACTTGTTATTTCTGCGTACAAAACGATCTAAACTTGGAAATGTACATGTTGGTGAGCTACGTGCATAGCATGATGATCGCGGAGCGTGTCATCATGACGGGGCACGACCTCAGAGATGCCATGGACCAGATCATAGAGAAGGCGAGGCGATGCACCGAGCTTACGTCGTGCTGAAGGGCGAGGGACGTGCATGACCCACCAGTGCGTGGACGGGGATGAGCCATAGTGTGTCATGCCCCCACGGCTCCTCACTCGGACGCGTCAGGTGAGTCCTCGTGGCACCGTGATGGGAGTACCCTAGCACAGTTCGCAGGTACACCTGAAACACTCACGTTTGCTTGTTTATTTCAAAGTCCACTATTTACTAACGCCAATTTCTTCTAACATGTCCTCAGTTCCACCTGTACACAGGACAAGACTACTCGGAGTCATCCGCTGCGATGCAGTGACCAGGTCGGTTAATGCTCCTGCGTCGTGTGTACTTTAAGCATTTTCATCTTGTTTGCATGCATAACGTACTATTCCACAAGTCGTACACCCGTTTGGGACAAGGAGCTGGTGTCGCACGAGGGAGCACAGACCTCAACCAACGACTTCGACGACGAGTGGGTGCTACGGCGAGAGGGCGATGGGCCTTCGCACAACAAGAGCACTCCTAGTCAGGACTCCATTGGGGCTTCACAGTTGCACGATGTGCTCTGAGCGAGCCAGCCGATGCAACCCCCCTATTGCAACACACGTGCAGGCTAATCGCGGCGGTAGGGTATCTCGAGCGCCAGAGCCTTTGATGTGCTCGCACCAGCGCCCGCAGCCGACCCGTCGAATGAGGCCAGGGGCCACATGTGAGGTACACCCCAAGAGGGCCCGCGAGTAGATGTATCACTACTGTTGTGTAAATATTAATTTGTGTACTATTTACATTATGCTAGTATCGTATTTACAATATTATTTGTTCTTATTGTGCGTACAAGTAACCATATGAGGGAGTCAGCATCACAACACCCCACACAACTCTCGTTCTAGACTTTTCGTATGCGAAATGACCACACCCTCATTGCTAAGTCATTCTCTGTCTAATATTTCGTTATGTACTCTCTAATAAATCAGCTCAGCAAAAGGACGGTTGCATTAGAAAATGACACTTCAATGCTTTTGTTATTACACCGCCGAACTCGCATTTCAAATATTTTTGTTGATTTCGCTCTGAATGGGGGGCTATTGTTGGCTATTGCGCTACCGAAATCACATTCCAAATATTTTTGTTGATTTGTGCATGCTATCGTTATGTTTGGTGATACCGAAACTCCTAAATTGTTCTCTACTTCTTATTTCCTTGTCTTTTCGAAAATGATCGGTTGCACAGACACTTCAAGATATTACCAACATATAAATATAATTTCAATTTCAATTTCCAGCTCCTATCACCATTTGAATTGGCGACATGCCCTTGCCATCAATTCAAATGGCGAATTAGGAATCTGTCGGTATTTGGAACCCTGGATTGAGAAGTGACTGATGCAAAAAATAACTCCTAACCGAAATCATCACCCACAGCAACCGAGTTCAAGGAAACATCCAAGATGGTGGAATCCCTCTGGACACGAGCTAACAGAGCCAGACAGGAAGAAAGACAGTCAAAAAAGGCCTAAAACTTAGCAGGATGAGACTGACAAATCGGAAGATAACCACCCAACTCTTCCTCTAGGGCTGAATCCAAGCTATCTTGGCCCTGATCGGCCACCATGTCAGCGACCTCTATAGGAAACATAACCTCAAAGGACTGCTCACGCTGAACGGAAACGACCAAACCAATCTCCGGTTGAACTCCCTCAAATTCTTACTCTGGACGGTGATCACCTAGAACAGATCCTGCTGCCGCCGGGGCACCATCTGGAAGACCACCTCCCTGGAAGAGGGAATGGTCCTCTGAAGCCTGATGCCCAGGCAAACCCACAACTCCCAGCCACCGGGGAGGAGACGGAGGAAGAGGATGAGCGGCCACCCCAATAGGAGGTGATGGGTCCTCATCTTGTGGCTGTAAGAATGGGTCATCTTGCAAAAGGAAGCAGGGAACATCCCAAACTTTCGCCCTCGGCGCATCTCCCACAACAATCAAGATACTTTCAGGGACCACCTCCGGTGAAGGGACTAAAACCTTTACCAAGATCCCGGCCTTGTTGGAGGACTCATGCCAGTAGATTAAAGTACCAAAGCTAGACACTGCACGTCCTATGGCCGCCACATTGAAGCAGTCAAGGGGAAAGGCTACAAGCATGATCCAACAAACTCTATCCAGCGGAGCAAAGCGGAGATTAATACCTTCATCGTTGATTAAACGAACACTCGAAGAAAAGATGTTTCGAAGATTCCTGAATACCATCCTGGCAGAGAACACAATCGACATTATCAAGAGAAAACTTCTTTCGGATTAGGAGTTTCTTTGTATTTAATCTGTCCTTCAAGAGTAACCAAAAGAAGAACTTTTGCTTGCTTAAACATGAAGAGGACCACAGCCAGATAAGTGGACGAGGCGTGAGAATTGTACCCATCATCTGAACATAAGCTTGCTTTGAAGTGAAAGACCGAGAACCCCAAATAAAACTCCATTCATCATGTCTAGCTGCCTCCGACCCCAAAGAACTAATACAATCACTCAGATCCAATAATTGCCACGACGCTGTGGGAGAAAGAGGAAGCTGAAAAAGATATTGAAGATATTCCGAATGCAAGACAGCAACAACTGAGATGTCTTTGTTCTTAGCAAAAGAAAAAAGATGAGGCCACTTGAGAAGTGGATAACCCAAGTTCCAAACATCCTTCCAGAAGAAACATGAATGTCCATCAAAAATTGAACAAGAAGAGAAGCCTTTGAATTCAGCTAGGAGACGCAACATGTCTTTCCACCAGAAAGAACCACACAGATCAGTGGCACTGGGCACAGCAAAATTCCTGTAAAAAGCCTTCCAAGTTAGAAGCACCCAAGGGACATTCTCTCTGTTTAGAAACTTATTAAGGTGCTTCATCAACAAAGCCTTGTTCTGGATCCTGAGATTTAAAATACCAAGACCCCCTTGCTGTTTAGAATGGCATACAGCTGACCAGGCCACTAAACAACCACCATGTTTATTGATATCTGAACCATGCCACAACGCCTATCTTCATAACTTATCAATATGATTAAGAACTTTTGCTGGAATTTTCAGGGAGGAAAGATGATATACCGCTTGGGAGGAAAACACCGAATTCACCAGCACCAAACGACCTCCACAAGACAGAAAAGGCGATAAACCTGACAACCGATGAGTAATTCGATCAAGCAACGACAAGTAGCTAACAAACTTCGGTTTTGAAGACCCAAGAGGCAGCCCTAAGTAAGTGAAAGGCATTGTACCAACGTTACACCCGAAAGTGTTAGCTAGATGAAGTAACCTGGTGGCATCAACATTGATTGGAACCATAGAAGATTTATGGAAATTAACTTGTAATCCTGTAGAGTCTGCAAAAGACCGAAGAAGACCTTTGAGGTAGAAAAGTTGACAAGCATCAGCCGGCATAAAAAGAAGGGTATCATCAGCATATTGGATTATAGGAAAATCTTGCCCGAAATCTGATTCCAAAGGGCAAGTAAATAACCCAATACAAAATGCTTGATTAATAATAGATTGAAGAAGGTCAGCTGCAAGCACAAATAAGAGAGGAGAAAGGGGATCCCCTTGCCTTACACCCCTCTTACAGTGAAACACCTTTCCTGGAACACCATTTAACAATACCGAAGAAGTACCGGAGCACAGAATATTTTTAATCCAACGTTGCCATTTTTTAATCCTTTATATTGTAGCATGGCAAGAATCACATGGTGCTCTACCTTATCAAAGGCTTTCTCAAAATCCAACTTAAGGATGACAGTTGATCGCTTGGACTGATGGCAAAGATGAAGGTATTGAAAAGCCCATGCCAGACAATCTTGAATAGTTCTCCCTTTCATAAAGCCATATTGGTTAGCATGAATAACCTGAAGAATAACTGATTGCAATCGGTTTGCTACCAATTTTGTCAAAAGCTTGATGGAACTGTTTAAAAGAGAGATAGGTCTGTAGTCATTAACTGTTTCCGGATGAGGCTTCTTAGGAATCAAGGTAATGAAAGATGAGTTGTTACTCTAAATATTGAGGTTATTCCCACAAAAAGCAGCACACAAACTGTAAAAATATTTTGCAACCAAGTGCCAGCATTTTTTCAAAAAGAGGCCATTAAACCCGTCTAGACCAGGTGCATGATCAGGATCCAAATTCTTAACAACCAAATCAATTTCTTCAGAAGAAAAATCCCTATCCAGGTTAAGCAGTAAACCGGATTCCATAGGAAGGATCAAAGACAACAGGTCAAAATGCATAAATGGTGCTTCCGAAACACCCAATCTGGCTTTAAAGGAAGTCCAGAGCAAGATTGCCTTCTGTTCATGATCCGAAAGGAACGAGCCATCCTCCAGATAAATACGAGCAATATAGTTATGACGGAAGGACGAAGATGCAATTGATTGAAAAAGTTTAGAGTTTTCATCTCTGAATTTAACCCATCTGATGGTCGCACGTTGCTTCCAGTATATCCTTTTAGATTTCAACAGATGCAGAAGATAAGACTAAAGAATTCTCCGAAAGTTTCTTTCAACCAAACAAAGTGATCGCTGATATTCAAGACCATCAAGCAAAGCTAAAACCCAGCTAGTGTTCTCAATAAGAAGATTCAGGCTAGAAAGACTTTTGCTCCAAAGTTTCAAGCCTTTTCTTAAATTCTTGAGCTTGAGAGAGATCACCTGAGCCGGGTTGGTAGCAGATGGATTCCAATTCCAAAGAAACTCCACTTTAGGTAGGAAAGAATCAAACTGAAGCCAAAAATTTTCAAAGCGAAAAATAGAGGCTCGAGGAATAGAGGTCAACAATTGAACCAGACAAGGGACATGATCAGAGGTAACCCTGGACAAAGGAAATGCCAACGTAGAGGGAAAAGACAAAGACCAAGCTGCCGAAGTGAAAACCCAGTCAAGCTTTTGGAGAAGAACATTATCCTGCATATTACTCCAAGTGAACGCCCTGCCTTTGAGGGGGATTTCAACCAGTCCCAGATGACTGATAACTTCATTGAACTAAAACATGTCCATAACATTTCCCCCCGGTTTGCTACAATTCTCCGAACTACAGACTAGATTGAAATCTCCCACCAGAAGCCAGAGTTCAAAGCGATTAGCATCAAGACAATGAAGCCAATCCAAAAATTCAATCCTCCCCTCTAGAGAGCACGGACTGTGAACATTGGTGATAAACCAGACTTGATCGGAAAGAGTTGAAGAGAGCTTGACTGTGAAAGAGAACCGGTTAGAATGCACCACTGAACCATCAAATAATGCGCCATTCCAAGCTGTGAGGAGTCCACTCGAAGCGCCGAACGCAGGAACAAAGAAGAACTTGTTAAAGCGCTGAGGAGCAAAATTACAAATAAAACGGCTGTCAAAATCTGCCCGCTTTGTTTCTTGGAAGTAGAGAACAGAACAAGCACCCTCATCAATCTTAGATCGAATACCATCCCACTTCAAAGGGGAATTGATACCTCTCACGTTCCACATGAGAACATTCCAATTTTTGGCCGTCCGCATGGGAGGAAAATTAGGGAGCAACCACGAGCTAGCTGCCAAAGGCAGACTAGGAGCACGGACCTGATCGTCATCTCAGTACAAACAACACAGCCCAAGCACTGAGAACAACTAAGAAAAAGAGAGCAAAGTTGCCTTGAGACAATTGCAAGAAAACACACCAACACAGAGAAAGATCTGATCTCCAAAACACAACCACACAACATACTGTAAAGATGCCCCCGAGCATCGACAAGAAAACAGACCAAAAGAAGTAGCTTCCAGATAACCTTAAGACAAAGGCCAAACAACGGCCCACAAAAGCAGAATAAACAGGCTAACATGGCCCAGATCATTCTTCATCAGACTCCAGCAGAGCCTCCTCAGACAGCTCACTAGGAGAGGCCTGGCAAAAGTCACGCCCAATACACTGTACCAAAGGAACCGATAGGAAGGGAGGCACCGGCTTGCCCTGGGACTTCTTGTGACCTTCAAAAAGAGGCGCCAAAAGAACAGCGCTGGCCTTCTCTTTGAAATCCTTCTTATCAGCATTAAGTCTAGCGCTGCGACGGAGAAGGCTAGTGTCCAGAGGAACCGGATATTTGCGACGCCCTCTTTTAGTAGAAGCCCTGACCGGGCCCGGGATTTCCACTACCTCATCATCATCAAGTTCGCGCAAAGTGCAACCAACATTTGGCACCCTGGGCAGAGTTAGGACTGAGACAAAAATTTCTTCTAAAAGTGCACCTCCTCAGTAACAACCGAGTGCCAAACAACATCCAAGACAGAAACTTTCGCCGGGTCTAAAAGAACCATCAAATCCAAGTAGGAAGTAAGGCAGTTGAGAAAGAGTTGAAATTCACCGACTTGGGGGAGACAAATGGGAAGATCAGGCACAAATTCCTCCACCAACTCCAAGCCCAAAGCAACAATGTCAAGCGGCTCCTAGGGAATAGCCAACCCAACAGTAGCATGATCAAACTGGCCCTCCACAGAATGAGCAAGAGGATCTAACATCCCTTCCACAAGCTCAGACATGACATCTTCATCAAGATTACCCACAGCTTCTGACATTGGAGACGAACTCCCCAAAACCGAACCTGCCACTGCTGGAGCACCATCCATTGGCAAGCCACCACCCTGAAAGCTAGAAAAAGCCATTGGATCATGACGACTTGGAGAACCCAGAATCCCAAGCCACCTCGGGAGAGGCGGTTGCTGCGGATGAGAAGCCAAACCAAAAGGGGGTTCTGGATCCTCATCCGGGGGCTGCAAAGTTGGATCATCTTGCACAATGAAACATGGGACGTCCCAGACTTTCCCTCCTGGAGCATCGCCCACCACAAGCAACAGACTTTCAAGGACAACCTCAGGAGAAGGGACTAGAACTTTGATTAAAATCCTAGCCTTGTTAGATGATTCATGCCAGTGAAGAAGAGTGCCAAAACCTGCCACGGCGCGAAAAATGGCCGCCACATTGTAACAATCTAGAGGAAACGCCACCAACATAAGCCAGCAGATTCTATCCAGAGGAGCAAAACGAAGATTAGGCCTTCATCATGTTTAACGAAGCTTAAGGAGTACGGCTCAAAAGAATGAGGACCATGCGCAATAGCAGCTTCACGTTCCAGACAACTATCAAAGGTAACAAAAGCCGCACCAATCGGGCAAGCGGCGATCTCCAAAACACGTACCCGCAACTTGTGGGTCAGATAGTGATGAAGAGCGTCGGCCACTTGAGGGAAATCGCACGAAGCCACAGCTGAAACCAACACCGCAATGCCAACATCTTCATGAAGGTGACGCCTCTCCGTGCCCAGGTGAGAATGAAGCCACTTGGGACGCCTCTCAGGGAAGAGGATGCTCCTCACCGAGAAACCACGAGGGAGGAAAGCCGAGGGATCCACAGCAAAGTTAGCCATCACTGGAGAAAGGGAGCAGGACCGGGAGATTGGGGGTTTGGAAGAAGGAAGGACCTCAGGAAGAGGAAGGACCTTAGGAAGAGAAAGGACCTCGATTACCAAAACCAAGGTTGCACCTTCCAGAACTGGGGCAACCCCTGCCTGACATGGAAATTGGACGATACACCTTAGACCGATGATTTCGCGCCAAATAGGAGCGTTGGATATTGACCATAACCAAAGCACAATCTGCATCGAACAACATTTGAACAATTACGCGCAAAATGGCCCACAGCAAGACACTTAAAGCAAGAAGAACCTCTCCTCAAATTACGAGATTTAGAATTTGAATTTTGAAGATGATTGCTATCAATCCGGGGGTGATTGTCTTCAGAAACATTTCCAAAAATAACTCTCGAATTCTGATGAACCGGAACTGACAAATTCTGCTTGACTCTAGAGAACACCGAATGAACCGGAATCATAGTTGACTCTGAAAGCAATTTGACAATATCAGCATAACTTTGCCGCACAATCTTACGAACAGAACGCCTCGACTGACTAGTTTCCAGAGAACTAGAAGGAAGAACAGCAAAACTTTGCCGCACATTCTTACGAACAGATCGCTCCGACCGACAAGTCCCCAAAGAACTAGAAGGAAGACCTTTACGATTGGATTTCAAACGAGAAACCACAGTCCATTCAACTGCACAATCATCTTCCCAACAGTGAAATTCTCGAATCCAATTTGGCCCTCCGTTGCCCCACAGATGGAAGAAGGTGTAGAAAAATTCAAACTCCACCTTACGCAGAGCATAAACCAAGAAACCCACCGCGCGCGAGCAAACAGAGAACTTAAAAGACAAATTCTTCAGCAGAGAGACCTAAAAATCTAGACTAGAACCCCCCCCCCAACCAAGAATCAAGGACAAGACTAACAAATTCCTCCGAGATACGGAAAGAAGCTCGCGAAAAAGAGACCACCAAATGAAAAGCCAAAGAACGGGAAACCGGATGAACCGAGCAACGAAAACGATCCCAAACCTCCTGTTGAAACGCAATACCTTGAGAGATATCCAACCGGGGAGGCAGAGATCCAGAGGGCATGATGGAGCACCATTAGAAAGATAGGCCAGCAGCCGGAGCTCCCTACCCAAACCTCATCTGGAAAGTCCCTGGTATTATCTTATTAAAAAATATTATTTAAAAAAATCTTGGGATGGAGGCATGGATCCTAGACTTTTGGCAGCCATATGTGTCGCCCAAAATGAGGCCATCAGAGGACACCATGTAGCAGAGCGTTCGTTTTCTTTTCGCCGTGTGTGCATGTCTCTTATGGGGGAATTCATTATTTGCCCTCATGTTAGATCAGTATTCAGAAACTACACCCATTCCTAATTTAATGCATTTTTTAACCCTCACTTAGTTTGTTTCTTCATTATTTGCCCTCTTTGCATTATTTTAATCATTTCTCTCCATTTTCCCGTTACAAAGCACGCGAAAGTACCCTTTTACCCATCGGTCAGGCCAACCCCCGTTCTATGCTGCAAGCTCCTTTGCCAACGCAAAGCTCTTCTCCTGCAACCTCCCACTCTCTGACATCTTCCTCGACAACTCCTACCATGAACTACCAACGCAATTCACTAATCCATGACCGGATACAGATTCAGAGAAATCAAATCTCGCCACCAAAACAATCAATTTACCTCTATTTTAGCATTGAGCAGTCGTTGAACACATTCTTTCTCCTTCCTAACCACCTTCTGCATCGCCTCCACCGTCGCAGCCTGCTCCCTCCACCGAACAACTTGAACCAAGACCACCAAGAAACCATCAGCAATCCAGACAAAACACAATCCGTTACAAAATCCGAAAAATGCAGCAACAGCTAGCACTAGCCTCGGTGTTGAGCTTCTAGATCCCATCTCACTGCTCCTCAAGCACCCTGCCGAGGGACGCCGCCTCCTGCTCCAGTCGGGCGACCTCGGCAATGAAAGTGCTCCGGTCGGCACCCTCGAGATATCTTGCGAGGTGGCGGGCTGGGTTGAGCACACGCCAAAGGATGGAAGAAGAGGTGGGTGGGCGCGCCATGAGCAAAGGCGCAACCTAGGATTAAATCTTAGGTATGGCGGTGTCGCTTTCTCGCCGCGCACCGGTAGGGTTTGGTCGTTCGGTCCTCGCTCGATGGTTTGACGCATCGCGTTGAACTTTTGTTCAACTAAACTCTTTTTAGAGAACAAGTGCTCAATGGACTAATAAAATAAATACTTTTGGAATGCGTAAACAACCTAGACGCATTAAGCACTCATATTACTCCATGTCTCGATGACTCCATGTATATCTTTTCATGGTTCTTATGAAATTGTGAACATGATTTAGGATGATTGCTTAGTATAAATCCTAAAAGAACAAATCAAAGGAAGGGGACACCTGTGCTAGCCGCCGGACACCGCCCCCTGCCGGCCTAGGAGCAGAGCACCAGCGTAAAATAGCTCTTCAAATCTAGCAAATCAAGTAATCAACCAGTCACAATCCAATGGAAATCCTGAACAATACCATAATATAAATGATAAATCACTGGAACCAAATCAACCAATTCTTACCCTTGCCTTTGGACTTGGACTTGACATTTTCAGGAGCCATCCGATTTAACATGAGTACTTCATTCAAGGCAGATTTTTTGAAGTCTAGCAGAACCTCAGAGCCTCATAGGATTTTTCCCCGTTTTCCACATGGTAGCGAATTATAAGGTTGGATGCGATTGTTAATTTGCTATCATGCTATCCGAGCAATTGGGCAAACACATAATGGATTTTGTTCTCTCCTAACCATTAACCAGCCTGAAATCCTTAAAGAGAAAGCATTAGACTTCCAGACTCCAGTCTCACACACTCACTCACCATTCAGTCATTCACCAAGATACCAACTCACCAAGTCTGCAACTGCAAGTCATCAGCCCACCACGTGCCCACGCGGCCATGCTGGTGTGCACGGTCTTGCCACAGACCTTTTGGCACTTCGCCTCGCTCGGTCGCCGCCGCCTGCGTCGTGCTCACGCGCCATGATCGTCACCTACCATGTACCGCCGCCGCCTTTGCCTCGCCGCTCGCCGCTAGCCGCCGGCCGGCCGCACGCTATACCGCTTCGCTCGCTCGCTCAGGCACCGCTTGCGTCGGTTTGCCTGCGTCGCTTCGCAGGCCACCATGCGCCGCCTAGGTTACAAATTTTGGGGAAATGTGAAATGGGGAATTGGGGATTGAGGAAGCCAAAGCGAACGGGAAGAGGCAAAGTCGTCGGCGATGGGTCAGGTCATTTGTGGGTCAGGCTTAGTAGGTCGGAAGCTTTGAAGGCCTACCATGCCATTCCATTTCCATGGTTCCACCAATCCACTGATCGCCGGGTGAAGGAATGGGGAACAGGGAGGGTCGCTGTTCATGCTCATGGCGTCCGGAAGGGTACTACCGCGACTACCTCGGCGGCCAGCCTCTTGCCCTATAGCTGGGTCCACCCCTGGCCGTAGGGCTGCTTGCAGACGAGACAAGTGAGCCTTCTTCTTTCCACTCGGGCAATACTCCAGCCATTGCTCCAGGCTGCTCGTTCGGTCCCCGCACGCATCAAGATTCAAGAAGCCTCTTTTAGCTCAACATTGCAAGGAGCGAAGAAAAGAAATGGATTGGGGATAAGAGTAGACCAGAGGGTGTGGAACACATGGCCACAGGAGGGGAGGCAGTGGAGGTGCTGGTCGGAGAGTGGGCGGAGATCCTCGTAGCAGATGGTGCAGACCGGCCATGCGACGACGGCGATCATGGCGGCGGCGGTGGCGGGCTTGAGCACGGAACGAGGGCTGGGTGCGAGGGGAACAGGGGCTGGCCCGACCGAGGGTAAAAGGGTACTTTCGTGTGCCTTGTAGCGCGAAAACAAACAGAAATGATTAAAATAATACAAAGAGAGCAAATAACGAAGATAGAGGGATAAAAAATACATTACATCGAGAATGAGTGCAGTTTCTAAATACCGATCTAATGCGAGGACAAATAATAAATTCCACCTTCTCTTATCTCGTTGGAAAGATCGATCAAAGCTAGAGGAAGAAAAGAATGCGTGGTTCCGGTTCACACCATGCATCTACACTCCCTTTTCGTACAATGATCAGAAAGCTAGCTAGCCGACTAATTCCCAGCATGCTACATGCTTCCATCGATCCATGCCATCTTTTGCTTTTGGATGCTTCTTTCTTCTCTCCTGCCATGCATCTGCTGCCTTTTATCTTCATCTTGCTCTCAGTTTCGTAGCAAACTCCAAGCATACCACCGTATGTTCGTGGAAAATTACACGACACTACTGCAATCAGATGTAAATATATGGTCGTCGGATGTGAGGAGCACATAGCGCTAGTGGACTTGTGGTTGACGCCGATTGCTAATTAGGTTCAAGTCGGTTTATTTGCAGAAAACGAGCTGGCTTGGCTCGACACACTCCAAATCTTCAGCTAAAATACTCCACCCTGTATAGCAGAGCACTGTACTACTAAATTTTCAATGTTCCATCAAGAATAAATGGCGAATACCACATGAAATCCACAAGCTCCACGTACCGGAAACGACCTCCAGGAATCGATCCCTACCCCTGTCGAAATCAACACTAAAAAGGGAAGAAAATTTCGCATCTGAAAGAGCATAAATAAACATGAACTAGCTAAGCTTGCTTCCAAACAAAGAGACCTAGCTAGGTCACGAACCGCTGCATCTTTCCAGAGTATCTCTAGGAAAGCAACTCACTCGTTCACTCCCGACGTCCATGTCGTTTTCGTAATCTTCTATCCTTTAATCGGATCTCGCTTTCTCGTTAATCATGCGTTGGTTATTTATCTTATCTGGTACATACGGGCATTCGAAGTACATGGGCAAACAGTTGGAATAATCATATGCGAATCATGGAATCCTAAACAGTGTGATAGGGTTAAATCAAGGTAAGAGACTATTTGGGAGGCATGAATTCCACAAGTGGCGGTTCGATTTCCGTAAGAATCCCCAAAACTCCCGAATTTCGCTTAACAGTTGTCTCGTTGATCATGTGTCAAACCTAGACCCTTTTTGGAACGCATGAAGCTTTTTGGCTTTCCTGCGGGAATTGAATCGTATCATACGAAATTGCTGCGTTCCAATCAAGGTCTTAATTTCTTCGTTGAACGTCCACTTCTAATCAGACAGGTTTCGCTACAGCGTGCAATCGCATGAAAATCGGACCCGATCTTTCTCTATCTATGTACAGGGTAACAAAGCAAGCTTACAAGTCCATTAGTGAGGGCACCGCCTTATCAACTAAGGCATGGACTAAACACAAAATAAAAACGCATGATAAGCAGTAGTGCCGTTCTTTTCAGTAAGAAGATTCTCTTTGCTTTGATGAAAAAGAAATATGAAGGAAAGAAAGAAAGTGATGGGTCAGGAGATATTTTTAGTATTATTTAATTCTTTTTTAATAATACTTTAAAGTTAATCCCTCGCTAACTTTATTTTCAATTCTGACCCCCTTTGGTCACACCATCACGTGCGGTGTGACCAAATCATTCTGTCACGCCACTCTCCTGGGAGTGGCTAAACCTGTCACGCAAGTCCTCGCGTGCACACCATGCTAGCGTGGAGGGCATGTGTGGCCGTTGTCATACCAGCACCCTTGGTGTGACGAGTCTGGCTTGTCACGCCAACACGCGTGGCGTGACAAAGGTGATTTAGGTGACGGCGCCCACCCAATTCTTCATTTTTCCCCCCAAATCCCCTCTCTTCCTCCCGCGCCCCCTCTCTCCTCCCCGCACCCAACCTCCCCAAATCCATCGATTTGGAGCCGTTTCGGAGTTCGTAAACCCGTGGAAATCATCTCCCAAGGTAATCTCACCCGTTCCCTCCATTTTTTCAGATTAAATCGGTTAGAATTGTGGATTTAGGGTTTTGGCCGAATTGGATGTTTGAGAGCAATTTGTTTGTTGCGACTTGTGGATTTAAATTGGTCATTACTTGCCTTGTTTTTTAATTTTGATAGTTGATTCATTTGATTGGTGTATTGTGTCAATGTATTCAAATGATTGAGTTTCTCATAAGTCATATATAATCTCTCAGTAAACTTTGTATTTTGATACCATGTTTCATGTAAATGCCATGGTAAATACACGCAAATTATTATTGGTATTAAGCTTTCCCCTACTGATATTTCCCCAATGACTCTATGTTTGGTAGCACCAAACCAACTTCCTTGTTTTGCCTGTGTTTGTATGATTAATTACCCTACTAATTCACTTTCTGTGGTGGACTGGCCATTCCATACCTTCATTTTGTCTCGTGTGTAGAACATTTTCTTCCTCGATTCTAGCTTCACTGTGTATTGGTTTTCCCTCCATTTTTTCGGATTAAATCGGTTAGACTTGTGGATTTAGGGTTTTGACCGAATTGGATGTTTGAGAGCAATTTCTGTTCTATGGTTGGGGTCATTTGGAGATTCCCAATAACCAAAATTTAATACATGTATCAGAGTACTATGCAGCTATAGATGCTTCATTGCACCCATCCGTCAGTACTTGTATGCTAATGTCTCTACAAAATCAAGGATTGCAGCTAGAGAAGCCAATTCAACCATTTAGTGGAGATTTGTACAATATGTTCGCTTAGTTTGCTTGCAACCTTCATTTCCTATTAGTATGAAACAATTGCATATTTATATTTGGAGGATACTAAAGCAATCTACTCTTTAGAATTGCACTGACTACTTAGATCTTGAGCAGAGTCATACTAGTGATTTGTTCTATTCAATTGCTACTGGCAGGTCTTCCAAAAATAATATGTTTCTTGTCAAATTTTAGTATCAAACACAGAGGAAGTAAACAAAATTTACTGCAATCCTCCACACAACAAAAAAAAATCTAGGGATCCAAAAGCAGTATCACACAGCATGACGTTGTTTTCCACGAGGAGTATAACATGCATGCATATGTATATAAAAGATCCATCCCTCTAAGCCTCTTTGTCTGGTTTTTGTGGATTATGTTTGTTTTTGGTGATTCCAACTTCAGTGAGCCCAAGTAATACCACACTTATTTTCCGTAAAGGAACAAGAGAAAATTTGGCTTAGCTTCTTACTTTAGTACTGACTTTGCAATATTTTGTTCGCATTGTTGGATGTAGATGGATAAAGTTGTACGTGTTTTTACTGGTGGGCCGATTAGCCAAACGGGGAGTGTTGCTGACTTTGTTGGCATGGAAGTGATTGTGCTTGTGTTTTGAGAATCACCAGACTTTTGAACTCTTCTGACAAGGATTAAGTCGACCTTTGGATGGGATGAGCCTGGGATCGTTGTCTGAATGGAGGGGCGGTATGATGCTGGGCTGGGTTCAAAGGTGCATGCCTTGTTGATGCCAATCTCGTGCGACGATGATTGGGACACGTACAAGGAGGTTGTGCTTGCATCTCAGGTCCGGTCATTGGAGGTTGTGGTAGAGAGGACAACCGTTAAGAAGGATATGCGAAAGAATACAGATGTGGTGAACGGCACCATGGAGGAACTTGAATCCACTGTGGAACTTTCGCAAGGCCCCCAAGAGGTCATTGGCGTCGGTCTTAACAACGATGCCCCCCCCCTCCCCGTTGATGGATTTGTCATACGTGTATGTTTCTTCGCCGCACCATGTTAGTGACCCCATGTTTGATTTCAATAGCACTGTAATTAACAACGAGCTTGATGAGGAGATGTTTCGAAATGGAACAGTCCCCAACGGTACCAGCAATGCTGTCTCCTGGATATATTTGCCCATGTTGGCTGATTTCAGAGCGGCAGGGACTTACAGTTGGGGTTCTGCTGCACTGGCTTGTTTGTACTACCACTTGTGCGATGCGTGCCACTCACGGAGTGCCAACGGCAACTTGGGTGGCTATGCATGCCTCCTACAAGTGTGGATGTGGGAGCGTATGCCCGTGGGCAGGCCCACTCGTGCTACCTTGAAGGTACTGATTTTTTGTTTTTTTATATTATTTCTCGTTCAAGCCAAAATGCGACTGAAATCCATTCCCTGCAGGCATGGCCCCTTGACGACCCTTCGTCGCTTCCGACGGTAGCCTACCTCTGGAGCTCCATTGTGCCACCTACTGGGCGTCCGAGGTCGAGGTCCTCGGCTACACAAATGAGCTCGACGTCATCACTCAAGACAAGTATAGTTTCATGAGTTAATTTGCATGCGGATAATTTTGTTCTGTTAGACCATGCGGCTTTGTCACGGTTTTTGCTGATGAATAATTGATTTGAATAATTGACTTTTGGGTTGCTTGAAATTTGCGGTTGTGGAAGTCTCGGGTGTTCCTTTTGAGTCGTTGGTTTAATGTCTTCCAAGACCTCCCCAGAGGTCTTCACAACCACCCCAGAACTTCTCCACGACCACCACAGGAGGTCTTCGAGGTCCTCCTCGGGAGGACTCGCATGGACTCATTAGGGCCATTCAGGACCTCCCCCAGGAGCATCAATGTGGATCAATCGCGACCATCCAGGACCTCCCCAGGATCAATCTGGTCCATTCAGGACCTCCCCCAGGAGCATCAACGTGGATCAATCGCGACTATCCAGGACCTCCCCAGGATCAATCTAGTCCATCTAGGACCTCCCCCAGGAGCATCAACGTGGATAAATCTGGACCACCCAGGACCTCCCCCTGGAGCTATCTGGACCATCTAGGACCTCCCCCTGTGAAGAGGTCCTTGAGTCTCAGAGCTCCAAGTCTGCTCATCATGAGCATCAGAAGCGAGGAGGTCTTGAGCATCAGAGCGAGGAGGTCTCATGAGGTATCAGAGCAAGGAGGTCTTGCGAGGTACTATTGCAAGGAGGTCTTTCAAGTATTGTAGCTCCGATTTTGTTCATGACGGGTATTGTAGCAAGAGGGTGGTCTTTGTAAAAAGACAAGTCTGTTCAGGACCACCCAGAAGGTCCTCTAGGACCTCCCAATAGGTCTCTATGGAGGTCGCTCAGGACCACCCAGGAGGTCCTCCAGGACCTCCCAGGAGGTCTTTGAGGAGGTCCTCCAGGACCTCCCAGGTGGTCTTTCAGGAGGCTGTCCAGGACCTTCCAGGAGGTCTTCCACGACCATCCTATTCATCCCGATAACTGTGTTTTCGAGTACTACGGTACTACGGCTTGGAAGTGGTTGTGGACCTCTTGTAGATATTCGTAGACTTGTTGAGATGGTTGTAGACTTCAAGGAAGATCTGGATAGTGTTTTATTGATAATTGAGAGTATGTGATATGCGTGTGTGAACTGATATTGGTTAAGTTGGAGAACTTGTACCTGGAATATGTTCTTTGGTCTTTGCATGTGCAGGTTGAGCATGAAGACGACCATTTTCGATGACAAGGAGGACCGGTACTAGGATGGGGAAATATGAGGTTCAAGAGGTCTAGGATATCACGAGGTGGTTGGGCTTGCGCTGGATCACGTGGAGATCAAAGGTGGTTGCATGATGCATGAAGAAGCTTCGGGAGGTGCAGTCCTGAAGGCTTACGATGTGTGTGGAGATATGGCAAGTGTTCCATATCTAGAAGGTTTAGAGACATTGGAAAACCTGTGTTTGGAAGGGTTTCGGGTCCCTTGATTCTCAGAAGAGATAGGATTTCGTGTCCGTGTCGTTGATGATACAAACTAGTCTTTGCCTATAAAAGGAGGCAGAGGGGAAGTGTTTTTGGGTGGCTTTTGCGGTAGAGCTAAAGAGGTCTTTCGGTGTAAAGCTTTGAGTGGTACTTAAAGAGCACTTTGTAGACACAAGAACAAGATTGAGAAATAAGGGATCAGATCTATTCGACATTGTCTCTGGATTGTTTTTGTTCAAGCTGTGCGTGAGAGGTCTTCTTGGAAGAGGTCCTCGAGGAGGTCATGAGAAGGCCAGCACACGGGAGAAAGGTTGGAATTGGGAGGACAAATCGGTACAATCATTCACCCCCCCCTCTGATTGTGCTATACGATCCTACATGTTCTAACTATGATTTCATCACTAATGTTTTGTAAATCTTGTGGAAGTCACGTGGCTGCCATATACCCACGATGAGGTCCTGGAAATGGAGCTGAACCCGATGTGTGCACGAGACGACGTTTTGTGGATGACTCTCTCACCACTGATTTACTTCCATGCGTGGAGTACCGCATGCCCCATCGGGTGATGAGACCATTTGGCAAGCGGTACCGGCACACCAACTAGTCCCATTATCACTGTGCGTACGTGTTGGAGTGGGCTGACCGGTCCAATCAGTCCAGGGACGCGCCGCAGATCCATCTGAGGCCTTAGTTCGTCAGCTACCTCAAGTGGCTCCACGACGTCGTGCGCCTGCAACTTCGACCAGCCATGACCCAGGCGGACATAGGGAAGGGTCACTCGTCTGACGAGAATATCGTAGACGAGTACGATGAGTTCACACGGATGGGCACGTAGCCGGAGAGAGCCCCCATCAATGCCTACTACGTGAGTAAATTTTAGCCCCCTACTAATTTCCCATGTCACGGTTGACGAACTAATTTACATTGTTTACCCGTTTACAGGGAAGGCAGCTGGCACCTATAAGCAACGAGGCTGGTGAGGTGCTCATGCTACCGGAGGGTTCGGACGGGAGCTACAACCGCATGAGGAACTTCATTGAGGTATCCCACACCTTCAGTACCTTACAAAAATTTGTACTCGATATAAAAATCAAAAGATGAAATTGAGTGCGACGCCCCGTGTCATTACCAAGGAGGTAATCACACTTAGGCATACGGATTACTATTTGTTTTCCCAGTAGAACACTGCTCCAACGAATAGTAAGCCATTTATCAGAGATAACGCAGCAGTAACAATAAAATAGAACTGTACATCTTTATTGCGAAGAATAGCCACGCAAGGCTATGGTTCTTAATACACATATTACACAAATACAAAAGGGAGCTTGCGCTTCTCTACTTTGTCTCAAGTAACGGCCACCTATTTGCCCTCGCGTCCTCCACGCTTATGCCCTCTTGACCAACACCACGTTTGCCGTGCATCCTCGTTACACCGCAAACCCCTCATCCCACTCGGGATAGATCCCACGGACAAGGATCTAAGCAAGGAGAGATAGCAAGAGTGAGTACTATAGTGTACTCAAGAAGCATTAATAGCTAAAATGCAATTGATGACTCTAAATTACGCCCTTATCAAAATTCTTACCTCTTCTCTTATTCTCAAAATAATTTTCAAAACTTAGGTTGCAATTTTACTTCAAGAGACTACTTGATTACTCGGAGAGAAGAAAGACCCTAGCGGTTCCGTCAGAGACTCCAATCCAGAGACCTGCATGAATTCATGATTTGTATAGCATCGCTGAGTGCTTGTACCACTTTACCCACAGTTACTCTGAACCCTTTGAGCTAGGTTCACCGCATTTCCTATGATGCGATTCCAAGTTCAGAATACAGAACGTTTTCCAATTACGTGATTAAGTCTCCACCCATTACCTTTAAATCGGTCTTGATTTAATCACGTTGTCGACCGCCATACACCGAAGTTTCAAGAATGTTAGTTGAGGCGGCCAGCGTCCGTGCTCAACCATCCACCTTTGGGGCGGCTCTCTTCCCGTGCCCAAACGCTCCAATGCGACCCGTTGTGGAGATCATAACTACGTAAAGAGGTAGCATTTTCGCCACCAAACGGAAAATGGTTGGTACTGAATTACGGCTTCTGACCGAGTAAGAGTTTGGTTTGTCCTTATATTATAACCACCCGTAAAAAGGGACCCACCTCTTACCTCAACATCGTCGTCGTCGTCGTATTTCCCCACCTGGGTCCCCTTTTACCAACCTATTAGTTTTCATCTTTTTCTTTCTCATTCCTTAATTCTTTTCATCTTTTTCACATTTCTTATCTTTTCATTTTCATCTCATTCATTCGAATTGATTTTTGAGAAAATAGTTTTGATGCAATACATATAAAATAGAGCAATATACAGTTTACATTTAAAATAGCTATGTTAATGAACAAGGGAGTAGCTTGCCTGCGGAATTGTAGGAAAGATCGTCGTCGACGAAATTGATACTAGCTATTCCTGTTGGTTCACCCGCTGCAATTTAAACGATGGTGCGAAATGGTAAATACATAACTAAATACTTAGCAATAATATGTGTGACTAGGTGCAGTGCATACTGATTAGATTATTCTTTTCGTTCGTGAATTTCCATTTAATAACACTTTCGAAACCCCCGTTAGGTTAGCACTCCCAACCAAGGTCGTTCTACGGGCTATAAGCTCCAGGGTTGAGGTTATTGAAACTTTCGTCTCGCCGCTCAGAAAACAAAATACTACTAGTACTATCGTACCACTAAGTCTAACAATTTTTATTTGCGCACATACGTCTAATTCATTTTCTTTAAGTATTCACTTGATTAATTACTTGCCTACCAAAACTCAATGTTGTTAGATTTAGTTAATCTACTACGAAGAATCTTTTTCTAAGTCGACCGACTATTTATGCAATCCAGTGGTTCCTATAGGCGATTAATTGCTTTAATTAACAACAGATAAGTATTGCAACTTTTCCCTGCACTTAATTCTATTGATCTGGTCTGCGGCTAATTAAACGTACGCGACTTAAACAATTATCCGATTTAACAAATACACAACTTGTACTACCCCTTCAGTCCAATATTTACACAACGCTAACTGATAACTTTTATTGACACACAAATAAGGCACCTATTAAAATTCACTAGAATTAACACATCCCTCCTAATTTTTCTACACCTATTATCCTAATCCTTCTTTACTTATCTACTAATCCTAATCTCCTTCTTACCTTACCTTTTCTCTCTCCTCTCACACTCATTCTCAGCCGAACACACACACACGCACAGGGAAGCACTTGGTGCTTCTCCCCCAAATCCACTTCTCCCCAATCTCTTTCTCTCCTCTCCCTCTCACTCCCAGGCCTTGCTTATCACGCCGGTCCTCCCGGTCCACTGCCGCTTGGCTTGCCCGGCCAGCTGCCACTGCCCTCCTCTCGGCTGGCCAGAGTCCAGCCCAGGCGTCCGGCAGTCCACGCCGCCTCCTACCTAGCTCCTCCCCACGCTGCTTGGCTCGCCGCCCCCTTGGCCCTCGGTCTTGCCTCAGTCCTCGAGCCGTCTTGCATCCTGCCTGTCTGGTGCCCAGTGCCTCCTCCCTCCGGCTCCACTCGGCCCAACCGCCATTGCCGCCCATGAGGCCCGGCCCCGACCTCCTAGCTTCCTCACTCGGCGCCTCCTATCTGGCGCCCGACTACTCCTCCCTTATCGGCGCGGCCAGAGGCCAGCCTGTTCAGATCTCCTCAGCTCGCCTCTGCTCAAACCCCTCTTCTCTGGCTCGGCCCTCCTGCCAATAAGCGCTCGCGTGCGGCTTGGCCTCCGGCCGCCGCCTAACCCCTCTCTAACCTCTCTTAGCTCTTTACTAAATTGATTTTAGCATTTTGGTTGGATCCTGATGTTAGTTGATTTTTATGCATGAATGACATGGTGATTGGCTGGAGATGGTGGCTACTGGAGGTGAGCTATTTGGTAGAGCGCACTGAGGTATCAACCCCCCTTCCTCTCTAACCCTAACCCTCCCCTTGCTCTGTGATGAACTGAGAACTGAGAGCTAGATGGATACTATTGTGGGATGCTCGATGGATGAATGCTGTGTATGTGGTGCATACTGAGGGCTACTATGGGTTACCTTCTGGTTGGGGATTCTGGGATAGAGGAAGAGGATGGTAGCGCCAGTGATGTGCTAGTGCTCTCCTCGTCGATCTGGCGTGGTTCTGGGGGCCGTCGATGGTTCCACGCCGTCGCTGCTGTCGTCTTGCTCTCCGGCTTCTCCTGGGTTCCCAGACTTCCTCCTCTTGCTCCCTTCCTCTATGCTTCCTTCCTCCTTCCTTTCTATGGTTTGGTGAGGGTTATGATGGCAGGGCTGAGAGAGCTCTCCTGGCTTGCTCTCCCTTGCGGTTGGGCTGAGATGGTTGAGCTCTTGGCTACTCTCCCCTCTCTCTTGTGGCTAAGAACTAGAATGTGGAAATGGGGAATGGCTTGGGTGCTGTGGGTGGTCTTATCTTTTGGCTGTGGGCTGGTTGATCTAATCCTGAATTGTGGTAATTTCGTTTTTACGGCCTTCCTATTCCTATTTACCATATCCTATTTATCCTAATTCCTATTCCCTCCTATTCTTGGCTGGCTTTCCATTGTGAGGCATATGAGCTAAATATTTGGTATAACTGATTATGTGGCTACCAATGTGGGCTTTTCGGTTGGTTGGAATAATATGTTGTGGAGGTTGGATTCGGTTGCCCGATGATGTATTAAACAGAGGGCGGAAATGAATGGGAATGCTTTGTTGGATTCTAATGTGTTTAAGGCAAACTGGAAAGGTGGGTGTTGGGCTTTCGGAATGCCGGATGATGAGACCCTCGGAAGTAAAAGGTACCTATTGACTCTGGTTGATCTGGATACCTTGATTACTAAAGGAGTCGACTAACTCAAAGTTGGTCGAGGTGCCTTGGTGATCGAGGACCTGTTGACCTAGGTTGATATGGAAATCCTATTGTACTTGAAATTCGGCGGAACCTTTCTTCAATCTAACTAAGATTTCTATTTTCGGTATTTGCTAACTACGTCTCGAGTTCTATGTTGCATGACCAGGAAAGGTGTAGAATGGTTGGACGAGGAGGCAAGGAAAGCTCAGATGAAAATGGATGCAAGCATATGAAACTGTATTTTATTTAATTCTGTAATTGTTTTGTAAAATTAATCTTGTATCCGTTATTGAGTTATAGAATAAATTTTGTAACAAGAATTTGGGTTATAATATTTTAATTACGATTTGTAAACAATTTATTATAAATCGTGATGTGGAATGATAAATGCACCATTTATAATGTCCATTGTTTGATTGTGTGGTTTAAAATTAACTGAGATTATGCTTGACATTAGTTTAATGAGATTTTTACTTAAGCTAATTACCAATTACTGTTGATTAGCTTAGTTTAATTATGCGGGTTCTCACATTGAGCATGGACGATAAAACTTGAGAATGATTTCTCATGCTTTGATTTGAACCATTAATTTGTCGGTTGAATCACCTAATGTGTGTACAATTGTCGATCAGTAATAGATCTGAGCAATGAGAAATCTTTTCTTGTTGCCCACATCTCAGTGAGTCTTGTGACCACGTACCTCACAAGTGTTTGCATCAGATCTCGGTATCATGTAAATATCTGCATACAATCTACATGTAAGCATAGGTGGGATTGCTCGTCCATGTGTTTTTGTTGGTTGTCCTGAATAACAAATGTCATTGGAATTTTACATGTATATTGAGATCATGTGGTTTGGTCCTAGATCAGCTCGGTCCAACACACCTTCATTCAAAACATGCTTGTGCGGTGTGCCACTTATGCATAAAAGTTCAATGCGTTGTTGATATGCAAAATTGTATAATTTGGTCAACTTTTTTGTATGAGAAAGTTCAAAGGGTAACATAGAGCTGAAAATGTTTTGTAAGGCTTTAGTTGTGGATGTTTTTGAGGTGTCATTATTTGCTAAGTTTATTAATGCACAACTGTGCTATATCCTTGTCAACAATGTTTCTAGCAGCTGGTATCTGATTGTTTTTTTTTTCAAGTGGCCACGACCAGTTTTAGAATAATTACTATGGAAAGTTATCCACACTGGCCAAATGTGTGTTCCGTTATGCTTTACATATTCTGAACTCAAGACTTAGTATGATATTGATAGATTTTCTTTGGAAACCGGTCAAGATCCATCATCTTGTAGTGTTTGGAATTTTTTTTCATTCTTCTTGCTTTTGAATTGATGCAATGAACTACAAAAAAAAACAAAACAAATTTCCAATTTTCTCTCTATTTTACTGTTAGAACTTCGAAGTCATACATGATCTGATGCAAAATTGAGTAGATTGTTGTTTATCTGAACTAGTCTGCTTGCTTGTTCCTACTGATAAACTATGACCTGCTGGTGTATTTATTGTTGATAGCTATCCATAATCCATGGTTTGATCAGTGTTGACACTGTGTGACCATTTTTGCAAAGGTCATTAGCACGGAGTTAGTACTTAAGGAACTATGACTTATATTTGCTAGTTTGTATCTTCTTTAATGGGAAGAGTGATACATAATTAAGGAACAATTGAAAGCGGAGGTAATAAACTGACAACATCAGGATTATCGTATGGATCTCATAGAACTTTGTAATCTTTGAGAAAAATTGTATCTCGATGTGGTGGATTCTTACTCTATTTTTGTTTTCCTTAGGAGATGGTTCGCCGCCGATACTGGTGAATGGCGACTAAAATGAACTGCACCGTGGCGGGAGATGTTGTTCAACCTGCCCTGGCTCGGAGTGGCTCACCGCGTGCTACATCATCACAGGCAACGACATCCACTTCGGCCGCACGAGACAACGACGAAGAGGAGGAGGACGACGACGACGACGTGGATGTCATGTTGCCTGACAAGATGGTCCTCTCAGAGCTTATTGGTGCACCTACCCCGACGTAGCTGACTCAGGCCACGCCTCTGCGCCGTAAAAGCCATGATCACGTGGACATTAGTTCAGTCAACGTCGTCGAGGGCACGTGCGGCGAACATCCAGCTTCGAGGTTCACACCGGGAACGAGTCCGCTCTGAAAGCGCAAGTGATGTAATGAATGGATATATGCATACATGAATGACTAAGTAGAATGAAATGATTGAATGGATGATTGAATGAATGAATATATGTATATATGCTTCTAGGTTCTCTTTCTTGTTGAATGAAATGATTGAATGGATGATTGAATGAGTGAATATATGCATGTATACTTCTAGGTTCTCTTTCCTGTTGAATGAAGTGATTGAATGGATGACTAAATGACTGAATGAAAATATGCTACTAGGTTCTCTTTCTTGTTGAATGAAATGATTGAATAGATGACTGATTGAATGAATGAATATATGCATATATGAATGACTGAGTACATGATTTGTTGTTCTTTGTTGTCCGCTGATTAGCGTTCTTTATCACACCATGACCATAGCATATGAGTGGTCTGTCACACGGGATCCATGGCGCGACGGGACTTAGCACCAGAAGCGAGGGATTGGGCTTGCAATGCCTTTGGAATTGCCCAAGCATTTGCGTGGCGGCACTGTTAGGCCACACCCGTGACCATGGCGTGATAGAGTGGTACTGTCACATTAGGATCTATGTCGTGATAGGACTTAGCACCAGAAGTGGGGACCGGGCTTGCAACGCCTCTGGAATTGCCCAAGTACTGGTGTGGCAGCACAATTAGGCCACGCTAGTGACCATGGTGTGACAAAGTGGTCTTATCACGCCAGCATCCATAGCGTCACAAGACTTAGCACCAGAAGCGGGGGACCGGGCTGACAACGTCTCTAGAATTGCCCAAGCACTGGTGTGACAGCACGGTTAAGCCACGCCAGTGCCCATGGTGTGACAGACTAGTACTGTCACGCCAAGAGCCATGACGTGATAGGACTTAGCACCAAAAGCGAGGGATAGGGCTTGCAATGCCTATGGAATTGCCCAAGCACTAGCGTCGCGTCACGGTTATGCCACGCCAGTGCCCATGGCGTGATAGTACCCACCCCAGAATACACCGAAACACTCCCTCGCCAGCTTTTCAGACCGACAAGACCACACTCTATCGTACCAACTACTCACATGGAAATAACCACACTCTGCAGCCAGCTTTTCAGATTGACATGACAATACTCTACCTCACCAACTTTTCATAACAAAAAGACCACACTCTACCGTGCCAACTTTTCAGAGGGACATGACAACACTCTGCCTCGTCAGCTTTTCAGACCGAAAATATAACACATTTGGACACAAACTGGTTAGACATAAATGACCACACTGTCGCACGCAACCTTTTTAGATTGAAGTACACTGCGACGCAACATTTTCAGAATTGAACACACTGCCACGCCACCTTTTTCACACCGGTTTCTTGTGTGATCTCCCTCCACCAGGAGCATTACACCCTATCTGCTTATAAAAAGAGGTGGAAGAGATCTGGGGGAGAACACTACACAACCACACCCAATACTTCACCAAAGCTTGGTTCACACAACTGAGAGGAAGGAGATGTCAGACTCGTTGGCGAACTTCTACGTGAAGATGTCATGGAAGTGTAAGTGGTGTGCCGAGATGGCTAAACCCTACCTGAATAATTCTACGAAGGATGTGCCGGTAGCACCGGAGTTTCCACGCCTGCAATGTGTGTGCGAATTACCGACTAAGATTATCCAATCCACACACCCGACGACGGCCGCTCGAGCGTACTACACGTGCAGCCACCAGTTCTTAAGCGTATCTTGCACACACAAAGATTTTCCATATCTTACGTTTCATTCCACAAATCCCTGACTACACCCGTACATAATGGTAGCCGGAGATGCAATGCAACTTCTTCCAATGGATCGACGGACCGGACATGTATGACAGAACGTTCATCCAGTAGAAGTACATGTCGAACTATGCAATGCGAGCCGAGACCTTCAAACGCTGGATACATTATGTACCCTACCCAATTGAAAAGGCATCGAACGAGCCCAAGAAAGCAGGGTGGTGGTGGAGGACACCCGAACGGGAAGATGAGTACGACAGGGCCAAGCATGCGACCGACAAGGGGAAGGCTCTTGCAAGTGAGACCGTCGGCCGTACAAGCACTCCCCATCGCCTGGGCGCACTCCGGATCGAAGAGGTAAGTTATATTTAATATACATCATAATTATTAATTTGGCCCGACGTTGTGTTATCCTAACTTCATTCGAGCGTCCAGCATGTCTCGCAGGACATGGCTAACTTCGAGACTGACCGTCGCCGCCATGAGCAGCAAGGAGATAAGGGGAAGGGAGCGATGGACCACCAAAACTAATGATCTTTGGTCCAATCGACTTTATCTCCATTCTAAAAAGGTGCACATGTATTGTAGGTATATTTCGGTTTATTGACTCATGCATGATGTCATTCCTTATCCACGTAACCAAACCCTACATGCCATGTAATTTGCAACTGCATTATAAAATCTATTTCAATTTGCAACTGCATTGTAAAGTCAATTTCAAATCTTGTTCTCATTTTGCATTCAATTCTTGGCGTAGCAAGGCAAGGCACAACATAAAAATAAGGATCCAAAAGGCGTGTTCTGGAAAAAAATAGGCGCTATATCGTCTTCGACCCCTAAGTGATGACGAGCACCACCAATCATTGCAATAGGATAGGATGTGGCTGGCTATCCATCCATCTCTTCATTCAAACTAAGAACATCGCAGGTTTGGAAAAAAATCTAATGTCGAACCCGGGAACGAAGGATCCCGAATTCTCTGTGTTCATACACTAGTCCAGGATTTCCAGTGTGCACAGTCATACAAAAATGGTATCACAATCATATCACGAAAAAATTTTAACAATAATAATTCAGAGTTTTAATACAAAGTGGGCCTGAGGCCAAATAAACAAATAACATAACGGAAGCAAAGCAGTAGTAGGCCACACGATTCACCACATGCAATCATCTGGGGGCATAGCCTAAGCGTCTGTGTCCTCATCGTCCTGGTAGAAGTCTTCTCCTGAATAAACATTATTCAACAAGAGTGAGCACAACTTCCGTGCTCACAAGTTACACTCAATAATGAATTATGATGCATGTATAAAGTAAACAATTGAGATTGGTAGGGTTTATTTGCATAAAACAACATTTTCAGTTTAAATACTCATATTAATTTTCAAGACCATTTTTATACTATATCTAAAATCAGATCTAAAATGACAGTTTTATAGTGTGGATAACCTCCATGATTGAATGGTGAAGGATACCCTCCTATCACATGGCTAACTGCCCAAATTTTACCACAAGGATTCACCATCCTAAAATCATTTAATCATTTTTAAAACCAAAAACAAAGTCTAACTTGAAGTGGCTTTGCTAGCATGTCCATGACCGTGGACGCTGCATTTTACACTCTGCAGAGGTGGTACAACTTTACCCACAAGAGATAATTTGCTTTAAATGTCAACCAATACACGCTTCCAAAGGCGTGCGACTAAGCAATTGTCACAAGACCGTTACAATGTTCTACCTTAAAGTATTTATGCCCGCTAAGGTTTTGCTTCCACTGGACTAACCATCCTCCGGGAACCCCTCTTGCGCTAGGTGGGACTACTGTCTGACTGACACCCACACAACAACATGACACAAATAACAATGAGGTATCACAAATTATTAAGCCAAGTCCTACCCACACAGGACATGTGGTAGTACGATAAGGCATAGCAAAGGAACGCTCAAAGGCCGGTCCTTAACTAACTTGGGCGACTTCCAAAATAAACCCTGGGCCTTAACCCTAACCAGATTAAGCCCGTGCATAAACCTGCACCCACCAATCATCCATTTCACCCAAGTCCAAACCCATTTTTGATTTTGTTTTAAATAAAACCATCTTTATAATCTTTCTATGGTAAAACAATACCATATATTCAAATTTAAACCAGTTTGAAATGATTTGGCTAAATCCTCCCAAAATCACAATTAGGATCTAAGTATTGGCTAAGCATATGATTATTCTCAATATTATTTCATCTAATGGTGACAAGGAAATGATACTCAATATTCAAATTGGCTATACAAAAGGAATTGGAATAACTAAGTATTTAAGCAGAAAGTAAAATAATTGAATAAAAATATGCATGCAATAATAATTTAAAACTGAATTAAATATCTTTAAAATATTGGGATCAATATGGTCAATGGTATAACTTGCCTTCGTTGAAGTCTTGGCACTCTAAGTCCTCTGAAGGATCGAACTCTCCGGAGTCGTCGAAGTCTATACGCGAAAATACGACAAATTCAATTGAAATTCAAATAAATTCAAAAATACACATCAAATTAACTCCAAATCAAATAATTTTAGTTTAGTTAGCTAGATCTTGATTTTATACAAATTTAGAGAATTGAATCACCCAAATCGGAGTTTGGATGCAAAAAATATGGGCTTTGGAAGTTTTAAACCTAAAATAAACCCTAAATCTAAATTTCTTAACTTTACCGAATTATTTTTCTAAAGGGAATTCAAATTATTGCGCATGGATGATGTCAGCCCTCAGGATTTCGGGATTAAAAGAAATGAGCAAAATCCTGACGTGCGGGCCCCACTTGTAAGTGGCTCGGTCCTCATGGACCAAGTCCACCTCAGACACGTCATTGCCACATGGGCAAAAGTGATGAGATGGCGGTGACATGGCGTGCTTGGCTAACGGCGAGGTGCGCAACAGAGAGAGGAAGGTGCGTTGATCTTGATGCGCTCACCTAGGTGACGAGAGGAGGACGGAGGCGGCCGGCGGTGAGGTGAAAGTAGCGTCGCTACGGGGTCGTCGACAAAGTAGCGGCTCCAGTGGTCCTCGAGGAGAATGGGTGCGCGCACCGGCTTCACAATGTCGTGGCGATGTCAACGGCGGCGGAGGCGAAGGCGGAGCGACTCCGGTGGTGGCGCAATCGAAGATCGAAGCTCACTTGGTTGACGGCGAAGAAGCTTCAAATTGGGGCACTAGAGAAGAGGAGGATGGCAATGGGTGGCGGCGTTGGAATGGGTGTAGAAAGGGGCGCCCGGGGCTTTCTTTTATAGGAGCCAAGGGGCACTGGGGCGGTGAGGCGACGTGGAGATCGTAACGGCGGTGGTTGCAGAACGTTGGCAAACCGTCGCGGAGAAAGGGGAAGAGGGTGGAGGTCAAGGCAGAGGTGGTGCGGGGTCATGTGCACGCACGCGCGAGAGTCGGGGTGGTTAGGGCGACAGCTTCTTGAGCTTCAGACTCATAACAATGGCGACAATGGTGCTCGGCCGCTGAGGAAAGCGTAAGGAAGAAAGCAGGTGGGACCACATGGCGGTGAGGTGAAGGGTATGACGGGTGGGGCCGGGTGTGGGTGAGAGAGAGAGAGAGGGATGTGGTGCGGGCCCACTTGGCGGCGAGAGAAAATAGGGAAAGAAATAGGCGAGCCATCAAACGGTCCACATTGACCCAGATCGTTCGGACTGTCCGAAGATTACAACAAATCCTGGCCATCCATTTCAGATCCAACGGTTCATGTTGGGTGGGACGTTCGGACCGTCCGAAGATTACACGAAATCTGGCTATTGATTCTTGATCCAACGGTTGAAGGGTTTGAAGCTGTTACGCGCATAAGGAGCTGGCTAGTTTGGGCCGCGCGCGTGTGGAATTTGACTTGGGCCGAGAGGAATTCAGCCCAGCGACTGTTTGGGAATTTAAATGATTTAGCAATTGATTTAAATATGATAATTCAAATAGGCTTTATAAAATAGCAAATAAATTCTAAAAATTCTAGAAACATTCACAGAAATTCCTAGAGTTATTTTGGACTTAGATAAAATATTTCCAACTATTATTTTGTAATATATTTTGAAATTAAATTTGTTTTGGCTTTAAATTAATTAAGGAAAAGCTTTTAAAATTTCAAAAAAACCACAAAAGTAAATAAGTTTTAATTTTCAACTAAATTTGAAATTTTGGGCAGTTACATCTACTGCCTAGGATTGTGCATTCAGTTAGCATCGTTCAATTCTTGCTATCTCAAATCAAGTTTAATTTTTTTGACAAGATGTCTATGCAAAATCAAATGCTAAATACGATGTACATGGGCACATAAAATAGTGAACTTGTGCATGGAAATTTCATCTATCTTGCCAAATGGTCCCTTCAAAAAAGTAGTCATCACTCTCATGCCATGAGCGTTGGGAGCTACTTATCACGCCATTCTTACAGGTATGACAATGGCCACACATGTCCTCCACGCTGGCATGACATGTGCGAGGGCTTTCGTGGTAGGTTTGGCCACACATAGGAGAGGAGATTAAATTTTAAAAAAATTCATCAGGAGAAGGAAATGTTAATGTGATTGCCGATACTCTTGCCCAAGAAAAGCTGGAAATCTAAAGCCGAGTTGAGCCCAATAGGCTCTATGTTTATAAGTACAAATTTCTCTCTTTTTGTGATGATATTCAACAAGTTACAACAATCAACAACAGCGCGGCCCACATAGAATATGGGCTAGATCCAGAACGCTACGAGCTTGGCCGTAAACTTGGCGGCGGCATCGAGGATTGCGTAGGAGCTGGCACGGCGGCGCATCGCCGTCGTTAGCTCTCCCTGTTTGCCGTAATTGAGCCCGAACGCCGTCACGTGGAGCAGGCGGTGCGGTGAGTTGTTAGATTAATCTTGTTCATGTTAGCATGTGTGCTTTGTACTATGCATGTAGCACTTGTTGGACGCTGTTGAGTTTCTAGTCGTCGTTGCATGTGGTAGTGCTGCCCGATGGAGTAGTAGTTCTTAGTCTGCATGTAGCAAAATTAGTGGATCAAATAGCTAACAATGCATGTGTCTGCACGTATTGCATGTAGCTGCACGTAGGCTAGAATTAGTCTACTGAGGAACGAGGTGCACGTTATGCGTTGTGGCGCAAGAACCGGTTAGGGCTGTTATGGCCGTGCGCAAGAGGTGTGCGTATGCATGTAATGAGCTTATTTAAGTTCAGATAGTAACAGAAAAGAAAGTAAGAGAAAAAGGATGGTTGCTCTGTGAGTTAGCACGTCCACAAAAGAAACAAAGTGCTATTTCTTCCCGCTGTGTGTGTGTGTGTTCTTGTCTTCCAGGTGTTTGCGTGCGTGACACACAATGAGCGGGTTCTCTTCGGAAGCTGGGCCAACATTTGGTATCAGAACGAGGTACGAGGAAAAGCTGTATGGCGATGACTCGCTAGTCGGCGTGATGGCGCGCGTAGTGGCGCGCGTCGGGTGAAGTTGCATGAGTGCCAGCAACAAGCCGGCTGTAGCACTATGCGCTCTGGAGCAAGACGGCGAAGGTCCGCGTGGCCATGGCGAGGCCAGCGCAGTGTGCCAAAATCACACGTGATGTGCGCACCAGCGGTGGAGACATGATCGCCGTGGAGTAGGCCGACGACGGCAATCTCCGCCAGAGGTGGAGGCCGGCGGCGGCAAGGTGAGGCGGTGCGAAGCCACCGGGAAATGAGTTGGCATGAGGCCGACAAACGGCGATGGCATGGAGGCTGTTGTCGCAAGAAGAATCAGATGTCGGAGTCGCCTGGTGAGTCATGCCACCGGCGACGAAGTTGTGGCGGCAAAGAGGTAGCGGTGAAGAGTGGAGGCAGGATGTCTCCTAAAGACCTACTACTAAGGAGCGTCGTCGACAACCGGCAAGGCAAGATGGCACTGGCGGCCATCTCCGTGTCTCCGGGAGAATAATTGCCTAGTGCATGGGCTGCAGTGGCGCCCATGTTCACGGTCGCTGATGGTGAGGGCAAATGTATTGTCCGTCAAGATTGATCGCGTGGGGAGGGCAGCTGTATTGTCCCTCAAGGAGTACAACACGTGGTAGAGAAGCGGTTGTATGGGTTCGGCGATACATAAAGAGAGTTTGTGTTACTAACCCATGCCGAGTGGGAATGCGAAACTTCTTGGAGATAAGTATTGAAGACTGACAATGGCGTGTGTGTTGCGCAAGAGGATGCTGCTGTGTGTGGCAAAAGGCGGCTCCTACGTGCGGCAAGACGATGTGGATGATGAGCCACCACTGCTCTGAAGCTCGCTGAGGAGGTGCTCAAATAATGCCAACAAGATTAAGGGGATGATTGTTATATTAATCTTGTTCATGTTAGCATGTTTGCTTTGTACGGTGCATGTAGCACTTGTTGCATGTCACGCTGTTGAGTTTCTAGTCGTTGCATGTAGTAGTGCTACCGATGGAGTAGTAGTTCTTAGTAGGGATGGCAATTGTGCCCGATTACCCGCGCGTCCGCGGGCAAATACCCTAATGGAGCCGGGTATGGGGGACTTTTTTTGCCCATGGGCATGGAAATGGGGGGCAATCCTCTGCCTATCGGGTAAACGGGCGTGGACATGGGTGAGCTCCACTCGTACCTGCCACGCATGTTTACCCGCCAACCCACACTGATAGGCTTGGTCATTGTGGTCATCTGGATGAGGTTGAGGCTGTGTTCATTGAGATGAGGCATGACTGGGCTCCTTATGAACATGTATATGGTCTTTTGGTGGACCTCTAGGGAAAAGCTGGTAATGTTGACAAGGCATTAGGATGGTACCATGCAATGCTTCAGGATGGTTTGCAGCCTAATGTGCCATGCAATGCTTCAGGATGGTTTGCAGCCTAATGTGCCCACTTGCAATTCCCTCTTGAGTGCTTTCCTTAAGATAAACAGGTTTCAAGATGCCTACAGTGTGCTTCAAAACATACTTGATCATGGTCTGGTTCCATCTCTGCAGACTTACACCTTGCTGCTCAACTGCTGTAGCGAGGCTCATGCACAGATGGGATTATGCTACCAGCTCATGGTGATCACTGGACATCTGGCTCACATGTTGTTGTTGTGTTTGCCTGACGCGGAACATGGTAGGTAGAATATGAGGGCTATTGATGGTTAGATTTTGTCTCCATTCTGTGCTTAGATCATCAATTTCACATCATTTTATTTCCACATGAACGTTAGTTTTGATATCATTTCAGAAGTTTCACTAGTGCTGAGTATTATCTATTTATTCCTCTTCAGACATGAAAAAATTATTGAGCTAGATCCTTCAAATGAACAAGCTAAGAGATCACTATTCCTAGTTGGAAACAACTGTTCACGGGTACACAGGCATGCCCGCGGGCGGCGGGCATGGGCGAGGTTCTTCACCCGTCGTCCTTCGTGGGCATGCCCGTTGGGGAAAATCAGGGTCGCGGGCATGGGTATGGGTGAGCACTACCCGTGTCCACCGCGTCTGATTGCCATCCCTAGTTCTTAGTCTGCATGTGGCAAAATAAGCGGATCAAGTAGCTAGCAATCACTACTGCAGAAAAGGTCTTCACAGACGGTTCAAAAAGTCATCACAGACAGTTTCGTGAGCCATCTGAGTTTATGGGATAGTGATGACATGAGATCATCACAGACGGTTTTTGAACCGTCTGTGATGTTGCCTATCACAGACGATTATTAACTCAGAACCGTCTGTGATAGTTGCCTATCATAGACGGTTTTTAGATGGAACCGTCTGTGACGGCTTATGTATCACAGACGGTTTGTAGATGGAACTGTCTGTGATGGCTTATGTATCATAGTATCACAGACGGTTTCTAGATGGAACTGTCCGTGATAGCTGATCTCTATAAAGTCTCCAAGCAGTGGCTGCTTGTACCTTTAAAACCACAGGCAACCTCATCGAGCCTGCAAGTTCAAGAAGCATGGTTGCCAGGAGAGCGCGTGGACATACAATTACCTAGATGTCGTCGATAGGTAATTGGACTTGACATCAAGGAATGGTTGGTTGCTGATACATAAAGCCACTTCCCAGTCGGAGTACCTGCTTATCCAAGCCACTTTCTGAACATGGTGTCGACGCGCAGGTACTCGACTCGGAAGTGGCTTCATGTATCAGCAACCAACCATTCCTTGATGTCAAGTCCAATTACCTATCGACGACCTCCAGGTAATTGGATGTCCACACGCTCTCCTGGCAACCATGCTTCTTGAACTTGCAGGCTCGATGAAGTTGCTCGTGGCTGCTATCTCATCCTCCTCACGCCCTCCCCAAAAGTGGCTGGGACTACGAACAATATATATATATAATACATATATGAAGCCGATTTTAAAGGCACAAGCAGCCACTACTTGGAGACTTTATAGAGAAGAGATCGGGAATGAAATGGTAGGACATACCTGGGACACAAGGGATGAGAACTTGACCGACATGAATACGGTTACACAGACAAAGGTAAAATGAATGGTGAGAGACAGGTGAAGAGGTGTTGTACTAGTTTTTGACTCATTTGGTCTTATTTTGGAATAGAATACACACCAATTATAAATAATTGATGATCAGAGGCACAAGCTAGGTAAAAATTCCATAAATTTGTATGTTAAATGCAGCTTTACAAATTAGCCTAACATTTACAAATTTGTTCAGTTAGTTAATTGCAGCTTTCAAAAGCAGAATACCATATAGGAACATACCATAAGATGGTTTTTGAAAAAATAATGTAAATATATCTATACATTTCTATCCTACTTTAGTATATTCTAATAGTAAGGCTCTCCTCTACTATTTCCCTTCTAAAAAAACTATCCAAAACTGTCGCTAATGAAATTAGGAGGTCAGCAAAACTGGTACCTAAACAGGTAAATGTCTCATGTATGTTTCAAAAGGCACATATCTTACTTGGGTCCAACTGACATTATTGGGCCTATGGTAGAGTCACAGAGGGCAAGACAGCAAGACAGCAAGGCCAAGGGTGTCCAAACCGACCATCAATCGACAAGGTAGCTCACATTGCAACTCGGTTCACATGAATACCAACAGCACAAACCAATAGATTTGTCTTACCTCGATCAACATCGCCGGTGTCGGTGGTGAGGTAACCGAGGCCGAGGTCGGTGGAGCTAGAGGTAGCTGGGGAAGGTCGGTGAGGTAGCCGGGATTGCGCACGCCGGGGGGAGGAGGAGGAGGGGAAGGCAGCGTCACCGTAGTTGTGGCACAACGGTGACACTGCACAAGACACTTGACGAGGATATAATAATCCTCATTTAATTATTTATCTGTAATTCATTTTATGGATAATAATGACGTCATATGGTTCTTGAGTATACCTCTTAATATTCATAAGGGAGAAGCTGGAGGTTGTAAGATCTACTACAACCACCACCATAGTCGTAAGTCCTCCTACGACCACCCCATAGTCGTAAGTCCTTCTACGACTACCACATAATCGTAAGTCCTTCTACGACTATGCACTGATCGTAAGTTCTCCTACGATCAGTCTGTGGTCGTAAGCTCTTCTAAGACCATCACCTGGTTGTAAGTTCTTCTACGACCAGCCTCTAGTCGATATGGCTCACCGACATGTGAGCCTAGTCGATCAGGGAATCTTCTATACCATATCTAAGGATATAAGCAGTCAATTACGCTGTTATTCTCTAGAATAATGGCACGATTTAACTCTCTGTGATGGTGATAACTGCCTAGCGACGTGGGAACATTACTACTCCCACAATAATCTCCATGCTTATTTACGATCCGAAGAATTAAGACACCTTTAGATCGGAATCTGTTGCAAGACTCAAAGTCTTGTATAAAAGGCAGAATCATCAGAGGAATCAATAGAGGAATCAGGAGCACAAGACACGACACTCTAGTCTTTCTTTTGATCTTGTAATCCAGCATACTCAATACATACACACAGGAGTAGGGTTGTTATTCTCCCTAGAGAAGGCCCGAACCGGTATAAAAATCCCCGTGTCGCCTCTCTCTACGTGATTTTGAGCCTAGGGGAACCCCCCGAATCAAACAATCTTTACGTAAGTTCGGTTCTAAAACACCGATAGTTGGCGCCGACCGTGGGGATCTTCTAGTCATCAGCTTTCCTTCGTTTTTTCCAACTCTCATGCTCTAATGGTAGGAAAGTGGAACGATGAGAACTGGTTCGACTTGGCCGATTATGCAGATATCGACATAGATGCCAGTTTCGACTACGAGCCGAGTATTGCATCATCCGATGGTGATGTCGCCTCCGGAGATCATTCTCTAGGAGACCATACCACCGATGGAGTTGAGGAGGGATCCTTATCCCCCATAATGATATGTCCAAATGAGGAACCAGCTTCCTCAAAGGGCAAGGGTCCATCTGTCCACAACGAGGGCTGTCTCAAGGCAGGCTCAGAGCAGGGCGAGGGATCCCCCTCCAAATGTTCAAGTCCATCTGAGGCAGTCCGACCTGGCCCGGCAAGTCTTAAAAGTCACAATTCCGGACCTCCATCAACATCTGGTGGTCCTCTCTCTCCGGTTAGCCCAGCCAAGGATGCGATCAAACACGCTTTTTTTGCGAGTTCGACCATCCCAATGCAGGGCTCACCTACAAACAGAGACGGCTATAACCCGGAATTCCCCTTCCTGGAGGGGTTTGCTCCAAGTCGCCAGATGGCGTCTTTCGACTACTCCTCAAATGAGGAGAACTCAAGCGCAAGTGGAGATCATCAATGGTAGGTCTTCGTCCTTCCCTCAGGTAGTAATAACTCTCCTAGAGACAGGACTGAGGACGCTCCCCGATGATTATACCCTACGACCGCTCGTGGCAATAGCAAGGACACCTCCAGCGATAAATAGAGTCAATACTCTGATGAGTGTGCGGGAAATCCTCGAGATCATCGCACTTCACTGAGGCAAGCTCAAGGATCAGGTATGGATGATCCTGAAACAACCCGACAGAAACGAATTGTAGCTCAGAGAAATCTGCCTAGACGCGCTCAATACCAGTCGAAAGAAGCTCAGGAACTCCAACATATAAAACCCACCACCTCCCATCTTCGTCAACCCATGTTTCTCTCTCCACCTACCCTATGCGCTCAGCGTCAAAGTAAATCTCCGATGAAGACGCAGTAAAGGCATAAGGATTGCAATAATACTAAGCGTGATAGTGTCTGTCCTGTAAAGACACAGTAAATGAACATGAAGATAATGAGGTCGTAGTAAATTTCTTGAAACGGTGTAGTAAACTGTGGATATCATGGGGATATGCCTGAGATCTTAGGATGATGTTACAATTGGCAATGTCGTTGACGGTTTGTCGAATCACATGTTTTCGGAAAAGTTCCAAGTCTGTCGGTAGTTGGCGATCGGCCGACCATTGGCGGTCGGGCCAAGCCATACTGTTGGTTTTCGAAATGGTCGCCGGCCCGACCGCCAGTCAAGGATCTGACCGCCATGGAGCGGTCTGACCGGCGTTTCCTAAGCGGTCAGACCGGCAATTGCAATGTTTCTTGGATTTTGGAGCTGGGCCAAAAATAGAAGGTGTAGGCAAGTGAGAGGGTTCTTCTGCACTTGGTCCCATAATTTTTGGAGCCTCGAGGCAAAAGTTCTATTGGTTTGAAATTTCCAGAGAAGGTTCGGGATTCCAGATTGGATTTTTGGTTAAGTCATGGATCGGCGGTCGACCGCCTTTGGTGTGATCGGCCGGCGAGGCATCGAGCGGCCAAGGTGGCGGTCTGACCGGTTATGATCTGGTTCGTCGTCCTTCGTGGCGGCGATGTTTGCTTGTTATGTCAAGTTCATGGGTTTCATGGCATATGTGTTGCATGATGCATGTTTTGACTAACGTGGATCAAGTTGTGAAGAACTTGTTCCCGGATTCGATTTCTTTGTCTATTGATGTGCAGGTTGCTTGGAGATCAATGACGGTCAACCGGCGAGGATGATCGGGACTAAGCTTGGAGAGCGGAGGTCCGAAACGATCGAGGATCTTGGGTGAGGTCAATGAAGTCAAGCATTGCGCAAGGGGACAAAGGTGACCGAATCAGGCGATTCGGTCAAGCGACGGAGTTCGATCAAGCGGTAGCGGCTCGGTGCAAGTGCCATGGTGGTTTCGGTGGGGCGGATGGGAGAGACTTGCCGAGCATGAAGAGAGTCATTGGATCAACCTACACGTGGCGAAGCATGGATGTGTTTCACGAAGATGGGACTCGGTCTTTGCAAAAGATCGAGAAGGGTATTTTGGTAATTTTACCAACATCGCCTTGGTGACCTAATGCCAACCAGCGGCGCAAGACGGTGGCCAAGAAGTGGATTAGGTCAAGAGATGAAGACAACGCTTTAAAATGCGTGCGTGTGTGACCCGTTTGTTTTGGGCCTTAACGGGAGCCCATTAGGGTTACTCTTCTAGAAGGTCTAAGCCTCCACTATAAATAGAGAAGGGAGGTGGCTGCACTCCCTCAACCCTTTTATTGCATTGTAAACCCTAGTTTTGCTTTTGTGCTTAGGGAGAGGATTAGTGGAGGTTAGGGTTCTAGAGAGTTGGATTTGATTTCGTGCTCATGTATTGAGTCTTTGTCCTCCATTGATGGAGTGGCTATAAACCAATACCATATCAAATCAATCCAAAGAAAGTTCTCTCAAAGATGAGTTCGTTTGCTTTCTTTCTCTCTTTTGATGATTTTGAGTCTTTCTTTGATCCATGAGTTTTGGTTGGTTTCTTGCCGTGATCTAACTTGCTACGACATGTGGGAACCCATCTAGGATCATCTTGATCATCAATCACCCACGAGCAAGTTTCTAGATCATATTTTGCATTTGGCTCGGTTTTTGAACCTCCTTCGCTCAAACTGAAAAAGATAGGAACTTTGGCATGGATCTCTGAAATCTTTGATTGGAATAGGTTCCTAATATCTTTAGGAAGGTGTGGTTCAAATTTCGTGAAGTTTGGCCTTACGGATCAAAAGTTAGGTCGTTTTTCGTTTCGGATTGTCGGGCTGATTTTGCTGATTTTCCTGTTCACTGTCAGGAGCGGTCAGACCGCCCATTCCAGAGGTCAGACCGCTAGGCAAACCGGTCAGACCGCCCCTGTGAGAGGTCAGACCGCCCAACACTTTGAGATTTGAGTTTTTGGTTATTTTTGGGTGTTTTGCTTTGGGGTTTGGATTGGATTCAATACTAGTCTTCCGCTGTACTGGTATATTGATCTTCATAGCTTCCATAGCTATTGGAGTGAAATTTGTGTTGAATCCATCTTTTGTGAAAAAGTGAGCGTGCTCCTATTCACCCCCCCTCTAGTCGCCTTTTCGGTCCAACATAAACGCAGAAGGATGCTGCAATAAACATTGCATGCCTGATATTCTTCTCTTATATAGACAATAATAGGTAGTGTATGTGACAGTAATTCTAATACAAATTTTTATTGTCGAACCATCTCAAAGCATACTGTTTTTTCACGTCACGGTCCCATGATCCGCACACGTGTGACAGTAACTTACAACAGTGAGAAAAGTAATCGTGATACATTTTTTACTGCCCCATCACACATAAGTGAACTTTTTCCTTGGGTCACGATCACACGCCCTCTGCTTTTAGCGCAAAGAAGAATCTGCTTGTAGCCTTGAATAGCTAACGATATCACAAGAAAATATAGTCTTTGCAAAGAAAAGGCACAATGAGGTTGTGGTAAATCGCTTTTGTAGCGCTGCAGTAAAAGAAGGAGGTTGCAGTAACAGAGACAATGAGGTCGCAGTAAATCTTTATAGTGCTGAAGTAAAAGACACAATGAGGTCGCAGTAAATCTCTTGTAGAGCTGCAGTAAAAGGGGGCAACGGAAGAGGCGGTGGGGTGCCGGATTGAGGGGCGCGCACGGTTTTACGGTCGGTTGCGCCATGATTAGACGATGCAGCAATTGATTGGCTTATGTACAGTAAATCTGAACTTTATGTGCAGTAATTTATTTTTTACGGCGTTCAAACATATTCATCATGGATCTCTTTTTGTTAAGAATATTTTTTTCAGCAAAACGCTTCAAACGGATTGTAAATAGGATAAATGGTTTAGAAGATATTCCCGTTCAAAGTTTACAATTAACCCACACTTCTCTCACCCCCCCCCCTCTCTTCGCTCAATATGGTAGTAAATCTATTGTAGTGATGCAGTAAAAGGCACAACGAGGTTGCGTGGGGCGCTGTGATTTTTACCACCAGTTGCATGGGGGGGGCACGATTGTAAGATCGGCTACGGGGGGAACGTAGAATAACATACTCTACACGCAGGTACAGAATAGCGCTACCGTATATACATATACACACACACTATTCTCTGACTAAGCGTAGAATAGCTATTCTATGCCTAGTCAGCCCACCAAGCGCGACCTGGGCCAAGTGTGATGCGTGAGCAATCCTCAGACGGCGGCCCACCAACTACAGTTGGTGGGCCAGAAATTTTCGCACACACGTGGGGGGTATCGATTCGACGGTAATTGATACGAGCCGCGGTGGTAATTTTGCGAAACATTTTACTGTTGTTTTCGGGATACGACTTTCGGGCTCATTTGTATGACAGTAAAACTACATAACGTGTATTACAATAAAGTGTATGCATTTTTACTGTTGAGACACGTACGTTTATATTTATTTTATCGGGGCACGCTCCCACTATCCTGCCCCGATGCACGATGTCAGTAACATACAGGGTATACTATAGTAATTACGTCGAGCATATTTTCAAGCAGTATCATGATGTCACAACGGACTTTTTGTGTAGTTAGTGGCAAGTACCCTGCATATCCCTGGAGACGCCAGACGTCACGTCTGACATTAAAAAATATATCACACACGTTTTTCCCTTTTTGTGATAATAAGCATAAAAACACATACAACAAACTTTTGTGTGTAGTTAGGGGCAACGATTTGTGTTGGGACAGTAAACTATCATATATAGGAGCGGTAAAATGGACATTAGAGAAGTAGTAAATGACCAGCTCGAGAGTCGCCACACCACTAATGCTAAACGGTAGTATAACAATAGGTAAGGAGATAGTATATACACACACATGAAGCTATAAATAGTCAACACAAAGTAGTAAACGCGAGAGGATTTTTGTTTTTGCTCAAGCAATAAAGTTAAAGCAAAACACACACACACACACACACACACACACATATATATATATATATATATATATATATATATATATATATATATATATATATATATATATATATATATATATATATATATATATATATAAATAACTAAAGATGCCACTTTTTACATATATTAGGGTGATTCACCAAATAGTGTGGTCGGTCGCTTGTTTCATGTACATTGCATGATTAATACGAAAAGAAGGTAGGCCCAAGTGGCCAATGTAGGACCCTAACGCAGTCCTCAATCGTTCGTAAGCTTGCTTGTGGGCTTCGGCAGGAACGGGATCAGGGAATATGTGGAGGAACGACTCCACTTAACGTTCTCCCGTGCATGGCAGTAAACGAGGGGGAATCTGCATGCGCTGGAGGAAGATCTGACCGACACTGGCGACAGAGAACGAGCACTGCCGAGCAGGGTTCCTTCGCGTCCGGGGGGAGGGTCTACTACTCATTATCGCTGCGATTCATCAAAAGAGGGAACCTGGGGGCGGCGGGGGAGAAGCGATAATGATCAGCTGAATGTGGGATGGGGTAGGCGGATTTTATGATCGGTTACGTGGGGAGCGCGTTTAGTGGGATGCATAGAATCGTTTGTTTTTTTATGTTCGCGCCGCGGGAGGACATGCTGGATCGATTTTTTTGTCAGGACGAACGAGGATCGAGTGGACATATCGAGAAGTTCTGTCGTACAGTAAAACTCGTTTCAAAGAAGTGGGACACTTTAATAGGAGCAGTAATTACATACGCACACACGGACAGTAACAATTCATGATATTTACAGTAATACAGCTCGGAACAAACAGTAAACCTCGTCGCATACAATAAACGGGTGAGGGGACAGTAAACAGTGGGTGAGTCGGCAGTAAAAGTAGGTTGGGTACACATGTGACTACCGGTAGTTTTGTTATCATTGTACCAATGTTTTCAGGGAATAACTTTACCGTCAACCACCGTCCGACCTATGGCGTACCAATGGTTAGGTTTTATCGTCGATTCCAGGAGTAACAGCTTTTTTAATTGTTGATGTGGGTGACACGCGATCCTTCTTTACTATCGATTTCACGTTAATCGCTTTGATATAGGGTTGACGATACCGAGAATTTTACCGTCACTCGCAACACGCACACATGTTTTACCATCGATTCCATGCGGAAAGCGCGCGAGCCAACACACCATGCGCCATGGGCTGATGCGCCACGCACAGTACAGCCCACGCGCATAGCTATTCATACATTGGGATATCGACTTCATACATTCATGTCAGAGCACAAAACTTTTCCTCGCAAGAAAAAAAAAAGAAGCATATAACTTTTACTTGGTTAGAGCCAGGCCAGCATCTCTTTGCATCTGCTGTGCAGGTTCATTTGTAACCTGTGATCATCTGGATTTTCTTAAGGCTACGCGACTAGTGGAATTTGCGTAGATTTCCAGACAAAGTTTAGGCTCTTGAACTAAGCTAAAAGGCGAGAACTAGAACTATATATGTGCTCATTACACTCGTTATAACCGGGTGAAAAGAATAACAAGCATTGGTACAGAAGACTGTTGCTTAACGTTACAAGAGACACGATATATATGTAGATACATTGTCCAGCAGCAACAACATCGCAGCATCCTGGATTAGGTGGGTTTTATTACTGAAAAATTGGTCCCCGCAGCCTTACCGGTAGCTGCGGTAGACGGGGGTGTACATGCAGCTCTCTGCATATTTCTCCAGATCTTTAGGGCGAGGCAGGCAGGTTGCCAAACCTGCAGAGGAAGATAGGCAATGTCAAGCGCAGGTTTTGCATGGGACCTGATCACCTGAATGGATACGGAATGATGCCTACAGACTATGTAGGCGAGGCACTGGAAGAACATACCGAGTTCATAGGCTTTTGCAGCCACACTAGCGGCAATGTTCGCTGATATCTTTCTGATGTTTGCCAAGGGCGGGAAGATCGACCCCTTGCCCAAGTTCTCCTGAGTGGCCTGTTCAGCTAATGCTTCCGCTGTTTAAAGGAATGAAAAATGAATTTAGTTATGACAGAAGTACGCTCCTAAACCACCCACAATATGAACAGCATTTTTTCAGGGGTAGAATGCTTGGCAGTTGGCAGTGATGAACAGAAAGTTTGTATGTTCGTCAGTTCACTTTGAAGGTACTTACAGGCAGCAAGAAGCATGTCCTCATGGACACGAATTGCTCCAGAGATCACAACCCCAAGGCCAAATCCAGGGAAAATGTAAGCATTGTTTGCCTGTTGTGAACAGCTCAATCAATTAGGGATGAAGAATCTCTTTTGACTTAGCAAATTTTTAGATGAGCAGGTTATTGCTTTGCCTTGGAAAAGTTCTAAAAACAAGTAATACCTGACCAGGCACATGAATCTTTCCATTGAGCTCCACAGGATCAAATGGACTGCCGCTGGCAAACACTGCACGACCCTGCAAGGATGGAGATGCATTTGCATAAGTCACACACTACAGAGTAAGATTGGTGCATTTTTTTCCCGTGTTTTAGTGAACCCTTATTTTGTGCCAATTATGATACATCAACTACAGCAACATATGTACAGAAGAAAACAAACAAAGAACATCTTTCATTATTCATCGGTGCATTTCAAATGGCATAAGAGTATGCAGCTAGCTGTATGTGTTGGGAAAGGTCACCTGGGTCCAGTTATATGCTTCTTCAGCATTACATTCAGAGTGTGATGTTGGATTTGACAGAGAGAAAATGATAGGTCTCTGTATTTAAAATTTTCGATATCACAAGTTAGTAACAATCTTGGCAATACAACAAAATTGCAACTTGAACAACAAAGATGTCCAAATTACCTCGTTGAAGGAAGCCATGGCCTCAACAACTTCTTTTGTAAAAGTTCTGCCAACTCCGGAGGTTCCAATCAGCACCGTAGGTTTGATGGACTAGAGAAAGAAGAAAGAAACCTTAGTACGATACAATGAAATACAACATTGATACAAAGAAGTACAACATTAACAGAACAATTTTCAGTGAAGGCATCAGCCACTGATTGAATTAAAATCTTAAATATGCATGAACAATGAATACCTGGACAGCATCTAACAAGGTCGTCAAAGGTTCATGCTCATGTGCCCACGGTTTTTTGAATGGCTGAAGGGAGTCTTTTCGGGAGGCAACAATCAAGCCCTAAATATATAATATAATAACGTCAAGCTGTCAACTGCAGAGGTGAAGATATTGTATTAACAACAATGATTTTGTTCCTTTGGCTCCATACCTTTGAATCCACCAGCCAAACCTTCTTGCGGCACTCTTCAATTGGAGCCTTTGTCTACAAATTGGTCAAAACTAGCAAGTCTTAGCAGTAAACACCAGGATTAAACTGTCATACACCACATTGAGATTGTGAAACATTATAGTTACCTGTTTTGAAATCTCAAGAGCAATGAGTTCTGCAATACCAGTTCCAGCCTGCAGTCAAATGCATCATCAAACGTGTTTCACAGAATACATCATGTTTCAGCGGTTAGCAAAATTACACTAAGAGGAGTTTTCACTAACCTCACCAGCACCAAGGAACAGATAAGTGTGCTCCGCTAGGGTTCCACCGACCACCTTCAGTGATGCTAACAGACCTGCAAGGACCACAGATGCTGTTCCCTGCAATACATACATTTACATAAATACAGAAGGCAACAAAACTGAGGGATGGCGTACTGACTCAATAAGAACCTTCTGGTAAAACTAAAAATATCACAGCACGAACAAAACAAGTAGTTCATTTACCTGGATATCATCATTGAAAACAAGGTGACTCTTGCTATATTTTGCAAGCAAATCAAACGCATTGTGATTGGCGAAGTCTTCAAACTGGCACAAGAAAGATCCAGTCTCACATTCTTGTGATAACAAGTAAAAATGGTCAATATATAACAAATAATTTACTGGGAGTCTGGACTAACCTGGATGAGAACTTTCTCACCGTAGATTTGTTTAACAGCATTCATAAACTCTTCCATGAGCTCATGGTACTCCTGCCGTTAAGGATAATGCGCAGATCAGATCTTAAGTGTCATTTATCTTGCCAACACCTTAATTACTCCAAGCAAAGTTTGTAGATGTACATACCTCGCCAGTAGCACGTCTTTGCCGGAGCCCAATGTAGAATTCATCATTAAGCAATTGCTCATTGTTAGTACCAACATCAATTGTGATAGGTAAGCACTGCAAAGTAGAAATTTACAAAATTGAGATGACTTTGGTTATTTTTGCAGTTTGCTGGTACCAAACATACCGGCATCAACAGATGTAAATGCTTACAGCTGACGGGCGAACACCTCCAAGAGCGGTGTAGAGAGAAAGTTTTCCAACAGGAATCCCCATTCCCTATAGATCATTCCAACATATATAAGCAAAGTTCCTGAAACAAGCAGCTAATTAGACAAACATACCTGACAACCCAAATCTCCAAGCCCCAGAATGCGCTCACCATCGGTAACAACGATAACTTGAATGTTCCTCTCGGGCCAGTTCCTTAGCACCTCAAGGACCTTCCCCCTAGAATACACCTCCAGTCAGTCCCAATCCAATTAGCAGACAGAAAATAAATACAAAATTATTGAGAATTTAAGCAAAGCTGGGCAAACGCACTTGTCCTTCAAGCTGACATACAGACCCTGTGGGCGTCTAAATATGCTCCCATACTTCTGGCAGGCCTCACCTACAGTTGGTGTATAAACCACAGGGAGCAGCTCCTCCACATTATCAATTAAAAGCTTGTAGAAGAGCCTCTCGTTTCTCTCCTGAAATCACAAAGAATTATGCACGACGCAATCAATAAATCATTTAAATTGCAATAAATCAATTATGTTGGTTGGATTTTAACATATTTTAAACAACAAGGCGTTTCCCACCTTGCAAAGTTGATCTTCTTACACTATGAACAATTCAATATTCAGAAGTAACAACATTAATTTGGGCTACCTGAAGGTCCATCATGGCCATGTAACGCTGCAAAGGGACATTGTACTGGCGAAGGTTGTGCATGAGTTTCTTTACCTGGATAAACATTAAGATCTCAGGAAAAAGAAGACCAGAATAATTACAGGTTATTGTCGCTAGTGATGGTTGCCCATACTTGGAGCTCCTGAGACACAACTGCTGGAGGAAGAAGGCCACGCAAATAGTGCGTATCCCGCTCCATCTCAGTGAAGGCAAGGCCCTTGTTGTGATGTGGATCCCTCAGAAGGGTGTAACCACTGTTGCACAAGATCGATTACATCAGCATTTTGTTTCAACATAATGAACAAAAAATATTTGGTACATTGCACGGAATTATGGTGGTTCATCCAGATGAAACAACCTTGCAACCAGACCAACACGCTACAGCTGCACAGGGTTTTCTGGTTCTCGTGGTCAAATTGGTCCTTGACTTTGTCTGCTAGCTCAGGTTTTTCATTTGCGTTCAGTTAAGTAACAAATTTATTTTCTATCATTTACCATATGGTTGCCAATTTAGTATCAATTTCCGGTCAAATTTCACTGTCAGGGGTAGTGGAGAAAACAAGACACGGAAATATTTCCAATTGCGGTGGGCCGGATTAGAATATACTCCACCCACAAGAATGCAAGAAATAGAAGAAACCAAATCAAAACAAAACAACCAATTCATTGATTTGCTTAACTACTCAAGACCTACTCAAAATCCGTCCGGCAGTAACCCAAATCAGATTTTTAAAATTCTCCAAAACACCACCAATAATACTCTGACTAAATTGAAAATATTATAATAATCCTAGAAATTCTGATGCGACCAGCTCGATTACAAGGCAAGACAAAAACAAAATTCAGCTTAACTGAACAGATTACATGATACGGTTCATGAGAAATTACGCAAACAAACATAAGAAAGGGACAGTTTCCGCTTTGGTGAAAGCCCCACGACACAGAAATCCACTGAATAAACACACAAAAGCCATTACATAATTTGGTTTGATTCGAGTGAAGCAACAAGACAAACAAAACAGCGAGAACCAACCCCACGCATCCTCACTTCTTGGCACGTCAAAACTATAAAAACGGACTAAAATATTAGCTTAACCAAAGCATCACGCGGGCGAAACCGTCGACCTAACCCAGATCAACACACGCACTGAACTAAATCAGCAAAAACAAAATTCCCCCAAAAAAATGTTCCAGATCGACGCATCGAAACGTCCGCCCCACCCAGATCCAACCCGATCCGAGCCCGCTCACCTCGCGACGGAGAAGGCCCAGGGCGTGACGGGCTGCTCCTCCGTGTCTCTGTCCTCGCCGTACGCGTCCTCTACCCCGCCGCCGGCCGCCGCCACCTCCTCCTTCTCGGTCTGCGCGGCCGACTCCATGGCCACCGCCTCCACCCTCCTAGGCGCCGCCGCCCGCACCGTCACCGCTGCGGCCCTCCTCCGCACCTCCCTGCAGCTTGTGCAGCCGTTGCCGTTGCCGCTGCCCCCCTCGGCTCCTCCTCCTCCGCGCTTCCACTGCAGAGCCAGAAAAAAAACACAAACAAGCAAGCTCGCTTACTTATATACCCCAACAAAGGTGGCCAAGGACCAAACTGCAAATTACACAACTCGAAACGAGCGGCTAGCGAGACACCGGAGGCGTCGGAGGCGGGAGCGAGCGCGGGATTAGCGAGGAGGCGAGGGGGCTAGGCGCAAAAGCGCTCCAGGCGCGGTGCCGTACCAGGGAGGAGGCGGGGGACGCGGTGGCGGTGCGTGCGGAGAGCATGGCGGCGACTTCCGCGGGGCGTCGCGCGGTCGGGTTGGTCGCTTCTCTCTTCGTCCGGGGAGCTCCTGCAAGAGGAGAGAGAGAGAGCGCGCGCGCGCGGTGGAAAGGGTGGGAATGGGACTAAGGGAGATGGAGGGAGGCGGGGGTCTATAAAAGGGGTCCTCGCGGTGCGCTTTGTGTTTTGCGGGGGCGGGTGCACACGTGGACAGGGCTGCGGCGGAGTATTTAATTCGGCGCGGTGATTTCCGCACGCGAAAATAGATGTTCTGGGACGAGGGGCCTCACCCCGAGGCCCGTCTCAGAGAATTTGCCTCCTCCGCACGCCGCTTGAGTTTTTTACGGGCTACTTCCTCCTTCCTGCTAAAGCCCTGTGTGGATACACTAATCCGACTTAATCATTTTAGATTGATATAATCCGACTTAATCATTTTAGATTTATATATAAATTAAACTAAAATCTCTTTAAATCCTAAATAGATTGAATCTAATTCCACTCTATTTAAACAAGCTCTAAATGGGTTTATGGGTGGAATCGCCGGTGACCGATCGCCAACGTACCGGGTTATTTATCGGAACCTCGCTTGCTTGAAGAATTTTTCAATGCTTTGCAAAGGTCGGCTGCAACGGCCACGTAACTTACAGCCATGTAGTATTTAATGATGATCCATGATAGGTGTCTGGTAGCAAGTTAACTTGTCCTACCTTCACATGTTTGTACAAAATTTGCAATTTTTACGCATCCTATAGTTAGTTTCTATAAAAGGGAAATTGATATTTTACTCTATCTTTAGTTGGGTTTTTAGAAAATACACATTTTTCCTATGTAATATATTTTTTGTCCTCCTCTTAGTCTATTTTTTCGTTTTTTTCCCTCTTTGCATTATTTTATTAATATCCAACCGTTTCCCCTGTTATAGCCACGCGAAATGACATTTTTACCTCTCACCAACCGCCCTTGCCTCATCTCTTCCCCTTCCTCCTCCCTCGTCGGCCATCCATCCCCTCCCGTGCGTGCGAGATTGTCAAGGACAGCCAGGCAACCATAGAAACACCAGATGCAAACTTCTCCATTATGTATTCCTAGTGAGGTCAAGAACCTCATAGCTGAACACCCTGATGGTAGCGGCGGTGCAAGGCAGAGAGTCGACGCTGCGCAGTCGGGCGAAGCGACAGCGGATCTAGAAAGATCCAGAAGAAGAGAGTCGGCCCGAGGTAAATTCGGCGGCGGCGGCGCAAGGTAGGGCCGACGGCGGCAGCCCGAGGGGTGGCGGTGAAGCGTGGAAGCAAGCCCTACCAATGGTGGCCCTCCAAGGCTAGAGCTCGACGGCTGTCTTGAGGCAGAAAAGCCTGATGGAGGTGCACTCGTGGATGACATGCTCGGAGAAGACAAGAAGACTAGCAACGATGGAGAAGGACGAATCCGACACTGCAATCGAGCAGGGGAAGAAGACGGCTTGAGGACAACCGTGGCGAGCCGACGGTGAAGTGAAGCCCCGGATCCGACGGGATCCGAGGATGCGCAGCGATAGGGAGGAGCCCTGGTCTCCCCCCTTTTTCTCCCAAGGATGGCGGGCATGGGGATTGACGGGGGCGATGGCGACGCCTTCTCGAAGAGCACCAGATCCGACGAGGAAGAGCTTCGGATGTGGGCGACGGAGGAGCTCCGGATCCGGTGAAGTGAAGACGAGGCGACGAAGAGCTCCCACCGACAGATCCAGCGTAGAGGAGGCGTGTGTGGATCGAGCTCGTCGGGCAATGACGGAGGAGGATGACCTGTCGACCAAGCAGAGGTCTGGAGGGGAGGCGAGGATGATCCGGAGCGGCGACCTCCAAGCTTCAAAGGGGAGGCGACTTCTTCCAAGCGAATCCGAAGGGGAGGCGTGGATCTCTTGGGCGGTTGGATGGCCGACGAGGGAGGAGGAAGGGGAAGAGATGAGACAAGGGCGGTTGGTGAGGGGTAAAAATGTCATTTTGCATGGCTATAACAGGGGAAACGGTTGGATATTAATAAAATAATGCAAAGAGGGCAAAAAAACGAAGAAATAGACTAAGAGGGGCAAAAAATGTATTACATCGGGAATGGGTGTATTTTCTGAAATCCCAACTAAGGGGAGGGCAAAATAACAATTCCCCCTTCTATAAAATGTCATTATGTTAGTTGCAATTAATTATTTGTCACATCTTTCCTTACCGCTTTGTTATTTTGTCACTTTGGACATTTTCATCCTTTGTCTTCTTCATCTTCTTCTTCCACCTCTTCTCTTCTCCTTCTTCCTTGCTCCTGTCACCACACGCGACCGCCGCCTCCTCCTCGCTCTCACTCCTCTTCATCCACCCCTAATCCATCGCTCCTCCTCCACCCTCGACACTTCTCCTCCCCTCACGCCCTACTTCTCCTCCTTCTCCATCTCCCTCTTCTCTCTCAACTATCCTGTCCTTTTCTCATCGTCGGGCACCAGATCCTGCCGCCTTCGACCGCCACCACTGCCAATGTCTCCATCCAAGCCGTCGCTTGTGTTGCCGCCTCCCTCGGCCATTGCTCCATCTCCTTGAGGGGGACAGCCCTCCTGCTGTGGGCGGCTGGGTCAAATGGGGCATGAAGACAACACCGACGAAGGGGGGCGGCCGCGAGGGAGTGAAGCCGGTGTGGATATCGTGGGGATATGCTCATAATCTTAGGATGATGAGACAATTGGCAATGGTAGCGATGGTTTGTCGAAACACCCGGTTTCGGCGTATTCCAGATGTTGTCGGGTCATAGGCGGTCAGATCGGCCTTCGGGCAGGCCAAAGGGCTGGCGGTCAAACCGACCGCGGGTGACGGTCTGACCGTCCATGCTAGTGGTTAGACCAGTCATGAGGGGCGGTATGACTGGCCAAAACTTTCGGTGGAATTTTGGATTGGGCCAAAAAATAAAGGGTGTAGACAAGAGAGATGATTTTTCTGCACTTGGTCTTATATTTTTTTGGAGTTTCGAGCCAAAAGTTATATTCTTTTAAAATTTTCAGAAAGGTTTCGGATTTCTAGGGAGAAAATCTGGCTAAGTCCCTGTGCTAGCAGTCAGACCGGCCATGCTGGGCGGTTAGACCGGCCATGAGTGGTGGTCTGACCGATTTTATCTTGTTCTCCGGCAAGGCGACGATGTTCGTAGGTTAGGTCAAATTCATGGTTTTCAGTGCATATATGTTGCATGATGCATGTTTTGACTAACGTGGGTCAAGTTACGAATAACCTATTCCTGGAATCGATTTCTTGGTCTATTATTGTGCAGGAGGCTTGAAGGTCAACGACAGTCAACAGTGATGATGATCGGGACTAGGTTTGGAAAGCTAAGGTCCAGAACGATGGATGATGCTGAGTGAAGTTAGAAGACTCAAGCATGACGCAAAATGGATAAGGATGATCGAACGGGAAGTTAGGTACAATGGGTTGCATCAAGCGCGCGGGGGGTCGGTGCAAGTGCCTTGGTGGTTTCGGTAGGAACCGGATGAGAGAGACTTGCTAATATAAAGAAAGTTGTTGATCAACCTACACGTGGCGAAGCGTGAGATTGCTTCATGAAGATTGGACTCAGTATTTGGATAAAGATCGAGAAGGGGTATTTTGGTAACTTCACCAAAATACCGCTTTGGTGACATTTAGCTAAATCGTGGCCCAATACGACATAAGGAGATGCGGTTTAGGTCAAATGAAGGTAAAGATCACGAAGAAACGGATTCGATAAGCCCGGTTCGTCATCCGTTTTGAGAAGCGTGCATAAGTGTAGACCCATTGATGTGGGGGATTAATGGGTGCCCGTTAGGGTCTTCTATCTTAGCCTAGCCTCCACTATAAAGGGGAATGTCCAAATGTGGAGTTCCTAAGTCCTTCCAAGAGAAAATCCTAATTTGTGATTTGGAGATTTTAGAGTAGTTGAGGCTAGGATTTGTGAGAGATGGATTGATTGTGTGCTCAAGTGTTGAGCTGCCAAGCAAAATTACTTTAGGATGAGTCTTTTCTTGTTCTTGCTCTCTCTTTGGTGACTTTTGGGATTTTGGTGATCCTTTGGTTTTACTTTGATTCCTTGTTGTGATCTTGGTTGTTGTGACATGTGAGAATGCATATAACATCATCTTTTACCCACGAACAAGTTTTAGGATCAAGTTTGATATTCGTAGGTTCTTGTGCCCTCCTTCCCTTATCTATGAAATTCATAAAACTTTGGCTTTGATTTTCCCGATCGTTGATCGGAATAAGTTTCTGACCTTCTTGATGAGCTATAGGTGAACTTTGAGGGGATTTGGATCACCGGATCAAAATTTGAGCCGATTTGTGATTTTATTTTCGTGCTAATTTCATTGTTCATCATGCTAGAGGTCAGACTGCTAGGCCATCGATCAAACCGCCCAACCTGAACCTGAGAGGTCTGACCGCCCAACTCACTTTGAGTTGAGTTTTCTGTATTTTTTGTTGTTGTGTTTCTAGGTTTTGATTGGATTCAATGCCAGACTTTCGATGTGCTTGTACTTCGATCTTCATAGCTTTAATAGCTATTGGAGTAAGAATTGAGTTGAATCCGATCAAGGTGAAAAAGAGGTAGTGTTCCTATTCAACCCCCCTAATTGTCGTTTTGGGCCAACAATGATGTAAGAGCCCGATTAGTTCACTCTTGATCTTAACTAGTTACTGAACTTGACGATGGAGAAGTACTTCACCAAACCGGTCACTGAATAACGAGTAGTCTTTTTTACATGTCTCTATAGGCAATTCATCCATATACAATGTTTTTTGTTTTTTGTGTTACAGTCGACTATTACATATGAGACAACACAATTCTCTATACTTCCCCTTTCTCCTCCTCATCATGCCATGTCTTACGTGTAAATCTTATATACAGCTGACGACATATCATTATACGTACTCTAAGTAGTTCCAAAAATTAAAATTATTCTTTTCTTTTTCTTTTCTTTCGCAAACCACCTTTTGGTCTGTACTCCTACAAAATTGTGAAAGCATAAAAAAGAATGTACTCCATCTTTCCCTTTCGGGCTTGCCAAAAGAGACGTGTTTATCTTCGGCTGCGCATCAAATGATCCAAAACAAATACTAATTCGTCGGAATATCCATCGAACCTCTCTTCAATCTTATAGAACTGAGAGGGCTTCGTACTTTGATTCCACAAGAAAATAGCGTCGCTTCATATAGCAGACTACGTATAACTAAGAAACCATGCCAATATTTCGTGGCAAAAGGAAAAACCATGACAATATGTCATGGAAGTCAAGTTCATACAAGAGAGGGCACGTGCCATGTGGTCGTATCGAAGCGGATCAAAGCATAGTCCAAATGTACAGTGCCAGATGGGATGCCCGGTCAATTGGAGCATGTGGAGTGCAGTTGGCTACTTGGCTGTGGTCTGGAATTGAAAGTTCGGAAACATGCATATGGTGGCTACCTGGATGTGTCTGTGTGCGCGGCAGCGTGTGACCATGGTCAGATATGGCGAGGCTAGGAAACCAAATGGAACAGAGGAGTACTTGTACAAGTTTATGAGTCTGTCAGATTTGGTCCGGTCTGGTTGGCCGCAGGAACCACCGTGACCAACTGACCATCTGTCAAGAGCACTATTTTTTCTACGTCAATTTAATCAGTCAGTCTTTTTTGGCGCTAGTCTGGCGGGACTTATTTGGGTGGTGCTTTGACTCCATAAGACCATGAGGTTCATGACTGAGAAAATATGGTGTCTGGAATAGTCTGAAAAGTAGATAATATTTGTTTGATCAGGCAAGTCTGGAGATATAGTTTTGATTGGAAACCTAGGAGCATATAGAAAACATAGTTTTTTTTTTAAAATAACATTTTGAGAATAAGAAAACGTAAAACCATGAAATACATTTCCACCCAGTGTGTTCTAGCATGAAATAAACAGGCGAGGCTCCACGCCGTTATGTGCAAGTGTGTAACTAAAAGTAATAACCTAAATTATAACTTGAATCAAATTGTTTTTGTGAAATAATTAATAACTTACAAAATATTTAAACCCTTTTCAGAAATCGCATAACCGTACAAAATATTTTTTGCAACACTCGAGGGGGATTGGTGGAGCTTGCTTTGGGCTGCGCTCGATGTTCATCAAGGCAGAAGGATTAGCAGAGTTAGAAGGATTAGCAACGAGCGCCTAGAGCCCGGCCACCAATTTGGGTCGTCTGAGCTAGGCTAGTGAAGCCTACGATAGTCTCGAGGCCAGCGGGAGATAATTGGAGCTCCGGCAGCTCCCAGGCACGTCTCCCTCGGGCCTCCAACCGAATACGCCCGCAGTCTTTGTTGATGCCCTGGAGGCCAGAGGGAGATGTTTGGACAGTGACTAGATTTTTGTTATTCCTTTTTCCCAAGGACTCTGACTGGAATCTTGAGAAGTAGAATAAAGTAGCTTTACATTATACCACTACTAAAGTGAGTCACCCGTGCATTTCTTTTTTTCCCTCGCAGGAAATGTTCTGCGACGGTAGCACATTTCTATCGCGTAGTAGTACGTATCACGTGAACTTGGATGATGAGCAAAAATTGAACCAAACCCAACCGGAGGCTCTGGCGTTGTTTGACTCAAACGCCCCGTGACAGTTTCTGTCAGGACGGCGAGTAATAAAAAGAAACGGAGTCTCTGGCTAAGATGGCAAGTTTTTTTTAATGAAATAGTAAAATTGGTCCTTCCCCGCGAACAAAGTTAAAAAATGAAAAAATAGTATTTCTATCATAAGATTTTATCCTAAAAAATCACATACCACTTATTAGGACCATGGAAAGCCACGTGCTGTGATCTTAGACCACGGCAGGTACATGTGCGTGTCGTATGTTGCAGTCTAGGCTCACATCACATGGATTTCCACGGTCTCAGTTGGTCGCAAGTGTCTTTTCGTAGTAAAATCGTATAATAGAAATGATGTTTTTTGTTATTTCATTGCAGAGAGCTAGTTTTGTTATTTCGATTTAAAATACGGTAATTGAGCCGAAAACACCAAAAGAAAGGCGACGTAAGCGCGGAAGTGTCCAAGTTCGCACGCGCGCCGGCGGCGAGTAGCCACCTCCACCTGCGCCGCGTCCCTTTCAGCCTTGACGCCGACCCCTCCTCGTTCGGCACCGCGTGCCGACAGCTAGCGTACACGGAACCTGGGCCCGTTTCTGGTTGACCCCATAAGTCGGTCGAGAGGGTGTGCTAGGCGAGAGTCGCAGAGCGGGCGAGCTGGAGACAGGAGGTGAGACCTTCCCTGGGTGCGCCTTAGCTGTCCATGTGATGTGACCTCCCCAGGAAGCTGGGACCCAGGTGTCAGCTGTTTTTTTTAATGTGCGTTGCTTACCTTCGCTGCTGCTTCTCTTTGTAGTTGCGCTTGCGCGCCGCTGCGTTCGCTTTCGCAGACAGCACCATCAAATCGATCGGCGGTTCAAAGCCGGTGGGCGTAATTACGGGTCTGTTTGGATTGGAACATAAATAAATCTTATTAAATTTTAGTAATACTTATAAAATTTAACTAGCATTTGGATTGGTTTTAATACGTGGTATATCCTTGAAAAATTTGGTCACGCTAAATATTGTTAATGCCGATAAAATTTGGCTACAATTTAGTTTGTTGCTAAATTTTAGTACTACCAACGAAAGTTTGGTAAAACCAATTTTTTCTTCACAATTCTTAGGCAAAGTTTGGGTGGCCAAAAAGCTAACCAAATATGGTAGGGCAACTAGCCCATGAGTTTGCTAGGTGGTATCATTTCGTTGGATATGAATAGGGACATATTAGTTAATATCGGTATTGCCTGTGGGTCCTATATGACATCAATTTTCTTTTACCTCAAAATATGTCAACTTGGGTCTTGTTTTGTTGATAAAATGACGAGAAACATAACGGTTCAAACGGATCGCAAATCGGATACTCGGTTTACGAAATATGATCATTTCAAACAGATAAATCAATCTAACTATGCAATTAATATCAATCTTACCAAATTTTGATAATATCAAAAATAGGCAATGTCAAACCAAACACTACCAACTACTTTTTTTTGCTCATATTTTGGTATTACCCAAATATTGGTGCCAAACTAAACACTAGCCAACTACTTTTTTTTGCTCATATCAGGTTTTGATATTACCAAAATTTAATTTATCTTACTAGAGCATCAATCCAAACAGCCCCTACATGCGCAAACAGGAAGTCCTTGTTTCGCACTTCAGATTTTTTTTCCCCACATTACCGCGGGAATTGATCTAATTTATTACGATATTTCCGTAAAAAACAAATCACGTGAAACACACGGACTCCACAGGCAGAACCGCTGAGTTTTACGTCAAATAAAATTACGAGTAGCAGATGGTCCGAACCTTTGCACATAGGTGTAAGCAAGGGTGCTAATAATTTCAGATAGACCAAAATTTTACTGAGCGAATACGAGATGGAAAAATAGGTATTCGATATTATTCGTGTCTGACTTCGATTCCGAAGTAAAAATATAGAATATGATATAGGATGAGCGATATATGTCCGTATGTTAAGGAAAACTTGTTGTGACTTCACTTATGAACAAATAACAGATAGATGAGTTGCTGTATCTGAGTAGGTAGGGGATACTAATTGTTTTTCTTCGACATTCCAGCGATTAGTCTCTCTGTATTTGCCTGATTTTACTCCTACTGTCTAATGTTCTGTGTAAGGATGAAATAAAAAAGAATAATTTTCAACCGACCGAAGGTTCATGGAGCGAATATGGGATGAAAAAAAATGAGTATCCGATACTATCCGTGTTCGATTCTGATTATGAGAAAAATAATACAAGATATAATACAGAATAAGTGATATTCGTCCGTTTCTTTCCGATTGCACCCTAGTTGCACGTATTGATTTGTAGCGGTGCTTGCTGTAAATTCTTTTGTCCCTTGAAAAATACTATCGCCAAAAACCATGATTGTGAATTAGGAACGGGGCGAATGAGAATGACTCGTACCACTGGGCTGCTTGCTTGCTAGTCGCCACCCGGCCCACGGGAACCGCACAAAAAATTGGTGGCCGTGGTGCTACGCACGAACGAACGTGCCATGCCCCACTGCGTGTACGTGCTCCGTTCTTATTTGCACCCCGTACACAGCAAGCATAGCCTCTCGATTCGATCTGACGCGGTCGGCCCCATGGATCATCGATGGTCGATGGATCGCGACCCGCGCCTGTTGCCGGCCCCGGCTGGTGCTGTGCTGGGGACAGCGCGTCTGGAAAGGCTGCTGCCATCCTGAAACCCAAAGCAAAGGCATTAAAAAAGGTAGCTAGCCACTGTTGGTGGTCAGAGCCGCTCGCAACACAATATTCGCTTCTCGTGGACGGTGGATCCTGCAGCCAGCGTGTGCGTGTTCTCTCGGAAGGAAATTCTATGGGGCGAGACGTGAGGTCTCGCCCTCGAGTCGTTGGATTATGGGAGGGATCAGGAGGGGAAGATGATGGACGGTGATGGAACGGGATCTTGTGGTGAGACTCCGTCCCACTATATTTTCTTCCTGTTCTCTCCTGGGAGTACTGGTGGGCTTGGGCCGTGCCGGCACTGGGACTGGGAGAGCAGGTCAGCAGGGTACCTTCGGTTGCTTGCCAAACTTTTTGTGTCAAGGTGTGGTACTGGTAAGCCTCGGTTTGTTCGGCTCAGAAATCGTCCGTCACACTGTAGTATAATAGGGCAAATAATTGTTTTTATGATAATTGGGGTACCAGACTAAAATTTTGTGTCAAACCAAACATCACCTTAAAAAAGTCAAACGTGGCTAAGTGAATTGTGGCAGATCGTGGGAACGAACCAAACATGGCCTAATTCAGAATCCCATTTTGGTCCTAGTATGCAGTCACAAGGCTTATTAATCGTTCGATGTTCATCTGACGGACGATGCTGCTTCCGTTCCTACAGTGATCGAGCTGTGTATGTTGGAGCTGAAACTAATTAAGCTACTCCAACATGATTGGAATATGCGTCATTTTCTCCGGTCCGGCCGAGAAATCTCCATTGCGCGCTTTTATTGGACAAGTTTCACATGTCAGGTTTGACTGTTTGAGTGACGAGCTACACTAGGAAGGAACGGCACAGGCTGAAGTTGATCGCAGAACAGGTACAACAGAGTGCATCGTGAACCTGGACGTGTAGCGTCCCGAGGCAAATTCGATGCAGGGTGTTCAAGGAGGCCAGGAACTAAAACTATAGGTAGGGATATCCTTTTCTCGCCGTCGAAATTCCTGCATAGAGCTAACAAGGTTAAGACGGAACACATTGTGTCGTGCGAACCAAGGACCTGAAAGGCGTCGATCGTTCACTTGTTTCTGCACAGAACTACAAACGGCCATGAAGCATACGCTAGTGGTATTAGCGTTAATTAACCATCAACCTGCACATTTTACGTGAATATTAATTGTTTCCATGTGCTTCAAATTGCACAAATTGTATCTTAGTTTTCTTCTCACGCACCACACACCTTGGGAGAGGGGAAAAAAGTTACATGACTTCCCACGTGAAACAATCCAGATTTTCGAAATTTTCAAATCTTTCTGATGTTTTACTTGATTTTCGGATTTCTTTCTCTTTTTGGAAATTCTTAAACCCTTCCCGCTTTCTTTTTTGGGAAAATCCGCCTTCCCTCTCTCGGTGGCTCATTTCCTCCCGTGCGCCACCCTCCTTTCTTCCTCCCCTCGTCACCGCTCCGACGCCACCATCCTCCCCGGCGCTCCCGTCATCAACACCACCTCCCGAGCCACCTGGCCTCGCCATCAAAGCCAGCCCGCGCTTCCACCTGGCCTCGCCCCGTTTGGCACCACCCAAACGCTCCTCGCCACACACGTCGATGCCCGCTGCTCCCACCACCTCCCTGTTGCCGCCGCCCTACTAGCGCCACCGCCTCTCTTCGCCCTATAAAAGCCCACCCCGGCTCGCTCTCTTCCTCATCCCCATCCCACCACCTCCCTTCTGCCTCCTCCCCTTCCAACGTTGGCCAATTTCGAGTTTTCCCCGCCGCCTCTTCTTCGGCCGAGGTAAGCACCCCGGTAAAATTTGCCGCCTCCCTACCCCCCTCCCTCCCAACTCCGGTAGTGGCTCCGCCTCGCCACCGCGGTTCTTTCCCCCACCTTGCCTCACCCCCTCCCTCACCGGAGCTCGCCTACGTCGAGCTCCACTCACGGCCACCACCGCCAAGCTGCCTCACTCCACCCCAAGCACCCACACCACCACCCCCGAACTCCTCTTCACCCACTGATGCTCTCACACTCCTCGCCCTGACCAGAGCACCGCTGTAGCACCACCAGCCTCGTCCACTGCTCCGGCCGGCCGCCACTCACACTGTCACACCATTCCCGAGTCCCTCTACCCTCTCAAACACCCTAGAATGGGATTCCCATACCTTTGTGGTGCCCACCGCACCACCCATCCTCGCCACGGCCACCGCCATCGCCGCCACTTCTCCGCTCGGCGCAGCTGCTCATGGACGCTGGCCTGAGGCTCAAGCCGCTTTCGACTTTAGGCCAAAAAGACCAAGGTCCAGTGGCTTTAAGCCAGCACAGTAATGGGCTTGTCCCATTACTGTTCACTCAATTCAACCTTATATTATTCATTGCACAGTAATTTATTTACTGTTCACATGAAAAAACCATAAAAAACTATTCACAAATCCAAAAAATGCATATTAAACCCTAGTTACTGTTCATTTCAAACCAAAAATAGTAATTCCAAGTACTATTTGAAATCCAGTATTTGTAAATGAATAGTAAATATACTACTATTCATTATCCCACCCTGTTTTCGCCTGAAACCCTAATTTGACATTTTATACTGCTTTCGACCGTTTCAAGCCCGTAAATCCAAATCTCAACTCCGTCCAGTCCAATCAAGCACTAGATAAATCCCCACCATCCCACACCACCTTCATTTATGTTTCTTTTCCGGAATTATTTACTTGCATGTTGTTCCTAGCTCATTCCTTGTCGAGCCGAATTTTATTTGGTTTGTTTTATTGTATTGTTTCTCGTTAGGTCACGACTTTGACGACCAGACTCCAGAAGACGCCGGACAAGATTAGTATTTAGAAGATTTTGTGCAAGAAGGCAAGTCGAATTCCTTGATCATTTCGAGCCTATAATTCATATATTTATTATTATTTTCATTATTGTATTTGTGCCAATTACTTTAATTATTGAAATAATACTTTTGAATGCCATGATACTTAGATAAATCCCATTTACCCCACATACAAACCCACATAGCATTTGTAGGCCATATTCACCTTGACAAGGTTAAAATCCTTTGTAAACCATATTCACCTTGATAAGTTTACATAAAATATTAGCTATATAAGTAGCTTTGTCACACAAATATGCTTAAATATTAAAAAGCAGTATTGGCGGTTTGCCAATGGTTTTGGTAGAGAGTTGAGGGTTGTGTCCAAGAAGCTGGACAACCCAATAGACTGGTGTTAAAAGTGAGTCATTAGTGAGATCAGGCAGGTGGACAACCACGAGTTGGTGTTGGTCTATTTCCTCACTGGAGACAAGTAAGGACAAGAATCTTGCGCCAAAGTAATAGACACAGAAAAACCGTTCAACCACATGTGTGGTCGTTACTCCCTAGCTTAACACACTGCTCATCCGATTGAATATCTACTAGACAGATAACTGCTCTTGTGAGATAGAGTAGTTGTGGAACTGGGGTGTGACAGGAGTGGGCTTGAAGGGACACTCGGTAGTCTACACAACGGTAGGTGCCGTCAGCATAGGGGTGCAAGATCCACTGAGGTCGATGGAGTCTCCCGAGGGCTGTATGGAGTTAAAACCTACCAGGTAGAGGCTAGAAAGGTTGAGCAGTAAAAATGCTTTGTTATCCCAAACTCAGTCGCACGCTAACGTGTTGCGTGTCTATAGCTTTACAATATGAGTTTGAGATATCTTGTTAGTAAAGTTGGGCAGCTCTGCAGAATGAATAATTAAATGTATTCGAATACGCCGTGCTTCCGTTTAATGAAGTTGTGTTAATGGGTGATTCCAGTACATGAGGCATAAGTAGAGTTTTTGAGATGTTAAGCTGATAATTACAGTTGTTGAGAAACCCATGATGTTACTATTTATTAATGTTTTACTATTTTAAAGATAAACTGCTTTAAATTCAAAATGCATCAACATATGCCTGTTAAGGTAAACCTCAACCATCCATTGAACTCATTGTATGTTATTATTTAGCTTTTCCATGTGACTTGTTAAGTACGGAAGTTGTACTTATTCTTACATAATCTGCAAAATCATCTACAGTGAAAATCTGGAAAAATCTCAAGGATCTTGATGAAGAAGGCTTGGCAGGATCACCAGACGGCGGTGATTACAGTTTTTAGGTCTTGACCGCACTCAAGTGTGCCTGTAGTTTGAAATTCTTTTGTCTTGTATTATATTAATTTTAGGCTTAGATGCCCGTGTCAGTATTAAAACTGGCTGTTAATGTAATAAAATGTTGGCTTTTGTTGTAATCGAAAAATTACTTAAAACACTGCTTACTTCGCAACTGTATATTCTAAACGGTTGTGAATAGTCTAACGATCCCGAAAATCAGGGCTGTCACAAGACATCTAGACTCACTGGACCGCTGAGGTTTGCATCGTGCTTCCTCGCCATCTGCGCCGTGGCCGCCGCCCCGTCGTCCCACCGCCGATGTTCGCACTGTGGTCGCCGCCCCGTCCTCGAGGCTGGCCGTGGACGCCGCACCGACCTATTATGAATGTCGAGTTCACCGCCCCGCGTATTGATGCTCGCAGAGGCCGAAATAGGCTGTTGTTGGTGACATTTTGCAAATTGTACATGTGGCGAAGCAGTATTTGCAGAATTTTTTGCTTGCAAATTGCAATGTATAAACTGACCCCTTACGAATTTGTTGACAATATGGTGCCAGTGCAATGTGAAATTGTACGAATCTAGGGCAATACGGTGTTTGTGAATCTGCAATCTTGTGAATATGTAGCAGCATATGTGCTGACAAAATAATGGTAGCGTGTGATGCTTGTGAGAGGAAAACGTTCTGGATTTTCCTTTTGTTACCATTATCCACCAGTTCGAGTCTGGTAAGAGGTGGTTCAGTCAATCATGTGGGGTTGGGTCAATCCAAATGGAGGTTTTTTTTATTTAATCTTTTTTATTAATATTTTAATGTTAATCTGTCGTGAATTTTGCTTCTATTTCTGACCCCTTTGGCTACGTCACCAACCGTAGTGTAGCCAAAGCGTACTGTCACGTCACATACGACGGCATGACAAAACATGCCACGCAAGTCCTCATTCACCCGTCGTGCTAGTGTGGAGGCTTGCGTGGCAGTAGTCACGCCATATCCAATGGAGTGACAATCTTGCTGTTTCACGCCTTTATATGTGACGTGACAGAGTCTAATTCCAGTTGTGAAATTTTGTAGAACAATGGTGGAGATAAGGATTACATAGATAAATAGAAAATAAAATTATAAGACAAAAATAACTTGGTTCACCTCAATTGGAGTTCATATGAATTAGATATGAATCTCCTAAGTTAAAAACATTTTCTAGTGTAAAAAAATTGGTTGGTTTTGGATTAATTTCAAAAAACTAGAATTTTTGGGACAGAGTTAAGTTTGAAACTTATTCCAAAATAAATTTCACTTAATAAGAAAATTATCAAAATTGGTTTCACTAGATTTGGAGTTCATTTGAATGAGTTATGCATTTTCGAAGTTATTCTGTTTTCGGACCGTCCGATCGGAGGAGACGTTCAAAAGTTATTCTATTTTCGGACCGTCCGATTCCGATCGGACAGTCTGAACATACTCTTTGTCATGCCATTTAGCACAGCGTGACAGTAGCGCTGTGTCACGCCATCCATATTGGCGTGAGAGGACCGTATTGTCACGCCATTTCACTTGGCGTGGCCAAATAGTGCTGCCACGCCAGGTATTTCGTTTTTCCAGTGGGGTTGCAAAAACGGCGTCCGGCTCTGGTGCTAAGTCCTGTCACGCCATTAGTCCCAGCGTGACAGGACCACTTTGTCACGCTATTTCCCTTGGCGTGGCTAAATAGTGCTGCCACGTCAGGTATTTCGTTTTTCCAGTAGGGTTGCAAAAACGGCGTCGGGCTCTCGTGTTAAGTCATGTCATGCCAGTTCTCCTAGCGTGACAAGACCATAGTGCCACGCCAGGTTTACTAGCGTGACAGTAGTTGCAAACATTAATTTTTTTTGCACTGAACCATTTGCAATCATTTCATTCAAATACAATCATACATTCGATTCATTTCATTCAACCACAATGCATATGTAATCAGTTAATACAAACACAATCATTCATTCATCTCATTTCATTCTATCAAAAGAAATTCATCTCATACATCCATTCACTTGCGCTTTCGACGCGCACCCGACCCTGGTGTGAACCTCACAGCTGGGTGTTGACCTCGCGTGCCCTCGACGATATTTACCAAACTAATGTCTGAGCGATCACACCGTTTACGGCGCGGAGGCGTGGCCTGAGTCGGCTGTATGGGGGCCGGTGCACCAACAAGGTCCCAGATGACCATCTCGTCCGGAAGCTTAGCATCCACATCCTTCTCGTCGTCATCCTTGTCCTCGCTGCCGCCCTCATCCGCACTGCCGCCCTCCTCGTCCTCGCTGCCGTTCTCATCCTCGCCGCCCTCCTCCTCGTCCTCCTGGTCCTCGTTGCATGCGGCTGAAGCGCATGTCGTCGCTCCCGATGTTGTAGCACGCGAGGAGCCACTCGAGCCGGCGGGTTGCATGATCGGGCCACCGCCACCACTGCAGCTTCATTTTTTGCCAATCGGCATCGGGCCGAACCATCTACAAGGTTTACTAGAAAAAAAGATATTGAAGTTTAATACAACAAAATAAATGTAACATCCCAAAATTTAGCTTTTCAAAAATCTTTTGAGTAGTTTAGGTCCTTGAAAAATTTCACCAATTTTATTTGAATTAATAAAGCTTAATTGAGACTTTCATAAATCAAAAACAATTTAATATGATTAATATTGACATCAACTATTATCAAAACTATTTTATTTGGATTCTATGTGCCTGGACATATTTTCTAGAATTTTTCCGAGTGCATTTGCTAACTTCTATTTGCCATTTGGATTTTCGGCTATTTCCTAAAAAGAAAACTAATGATTAAATCTCAGTTTGTCCTGGGCCTAATTCCTCCGTCGGCCAATTGCTTCCTCTCTCCCATTCGGTCCAGCCCGCCATCCCACCTGGCCTGACTCGCAGTCGAAGCCCACCCCGCTTCCTTCCTTTCTCCGTGGCCGTCCTTGAGCGGGCGCCCTCACCATCAGGCGTGTCCGCCCAGGACACGGCGCCACCGCCGCCTCTTGCCGAAGTCCAGCCACCTCCTCCACCCGGCCCATTCCGCCTCGCCACAAACCACCGCTCCTCCCAACCCTAACGCCGAGTCTTGCTTTAGCGTCCATGTATGACGCGGTCTCCACAAATACGCCGCTTTGCTCGCCTTGCTTTCGCGTCGACTTGTGCGAACTGCAGAGCCTTGGAGTCCGCCGCCCACATGCCTCCCAAGGTGCTATAAGTAGCTCCGCCCCTCGATCCGCGCCCGGCTGATCGCGCTGCCTCCGACGCCCTAGAACCGCCGCCGAAGGTCGCCGCTTGGGTCGTCTTCTCCAAGCTCGGCGCTAGCCTCCACCGCTGGATCTCCTTCGTCGCCGGGTCCTTCTTCTCCAAAGCCAGCGCGCCTCTCCACGTCGTTCACTGCCATCGGGTGCTTCTCCGCCATCACCGCAGCGCCGTCCCGTTTGCGACCCGAGCCTTCGCCGCCATGCTTCGCCATGGAAGCCCCCGAGCTGGCGCGTCCTCGTCATCGTGGTTGCACCGTTCTCCTCCACCGGTGTGTTTCCGCCGCATTTGGTAATTGCTGAAACAATCCCCTCTGACCATATCCTGTAGCTTTCTGTTCCTGTAGCGTTTCATCTCTTGCTTCGTTCGTTGATTGTCCAGTGCGTGTATTCTCAGCTGGTCCATCCTCTCTGTTAATTCTTCCTTTAGTCATTGCTTTCCCATCTCTTGTTACTTGGCATCCATCTCCATGCGCAGAACCTACCAATAGCTCCAGCTTCCTGCTCGCTCTTCTTTGTTCTCATGCGTTTCTTCTGCTTATGCTTCATGCTTGATGCGTGATCCTTCTTCTCTATCTTTCTCTAATCTCTTGCATGCAGGCTAATACATCTCTCTATCACTTTGTGCCATGCTAATTGCCGCCATGGACCAGCCGAACAGGCTGTGGTGTCGTTCTTTAGCATCTGTTGAAGTCGCCCCTTCTTTTTCTCTATTGTGTTGATGCTTCGTTCTCCCCTAGTGTTCTTCGGTCAATGAAGATTCCTGCTGTTAATCCATTATCTCTCTTTGCTGTGCCATGTCAGTTGACATCTACCCGGCCGGCAGCAACCTTGCCCCTGTTATATGTTTCTTCTCTGGACCAACATGCAGCCTTCTAATGTTTTGTTCTCTGTTGTATGGTCCCATTGTCAATCAATTAATCTAAACCATACATCTATCTATCTCACTTCTATGTTGTCCCCACATGTCTTTCTCCCAATCGAAAACCTTAGATTAGTTTTCTCTCACTTACATGCGGGTCCCGCATGAGCTTGGTCCACCTTGGACTAGTATATCTCTGTGGACCTGGTCTATAGACCAGTGGCCCACTTGTCATTCTCTTTTTCTAGAATTATTTTAATTCTAGAAATTCATTTATCCAGTGGGTCCCACCTGTCATCCACTGTTCCTTTTCGGAAATTAATTTAATTTCTGATGTTCAATTATCCAGTTGGTCCCACATGTCAATCACTGCCTTTGTTCTCTCTTTCACTTACCAGTGGACCCCACTTTTAAGTCTCCAATTCTATTTAATTATTTGATCCGAAAGAATATTCTTTGAACATTCTTTTCTCTCTCGATTTCATCATTTTATGTGATCTTTCATAGCTCACATCCTTTGCATCCGAACTCCGATTGAGTTCATTCAAATTCCTAAGTTCATCTGAATTCAAGATCTACTTATCTGAGATTATTATTTAATTTTTAGAGTTTGTTTGCTCTCTGTTAGTTATTTATTAGTTATTTGCTTGTTTGCGAATAGACGTTGCTACTACTAGAAGTGCTGATTAAGAAGGAGCTGAAGATCAAGGAAGAAGAAGATCAAAGAATATTTAAGATCATCATTGCTAGCAAGGCAAGTCATACCTTTGATAATATTGAATCCCAGTTTTCAAAAGTTATATTGATTCAAATTATTGCATTTACTTTAAGTATTTATTTAAATGCTTTTGGGTTTAGTTATTAATCCAATTTGTTATATCCTCCTTGTCTATATTGATATGTCATAATTTTTTATCACCCTAGCTTGGTTATTTATTTAGTTGGTAATATCGTAGCACCAATGTGGGTTGGTTAGATGCGATTAGATTGCTAGCCATGCCATGAATCATCTGTTCATGTAAAGTTGCAATTATCAACTTGACTAAGTGACTATGGAACTTTGTGATAATCTGTGTGTACTATGTGCTATTATGGCATGTGTTGCACTTAACCAACTGGGTGATAAAAGGTTTAGACTGAGGCAAGTGGTGGAAAATGTGTAACATAGTGGCTATGTGATATGGGAATATGAATCAGTATGTCAAAAATACTATGTGTGCCTTAGTTAGAAGTTGGAAGTCTTGCCTTGGTCAATTAAGAACTTAACTTTGTGCGCCATTGAACTGGGTCTCTCGTACAACCACATGCCTGTTATGGGACGGACCTAACTTAGTAAGTTATGAATTCTTGACATTGATTGCTCAGGCAGTAGGTTAGGCTCAATGATGGGTGGAGGTGTGTGTTACCAAGTAGTTGCATCGCGGGACGGTTCGCTGCTTCCCTGTCCAACGGTGTGTGTCATCCAATCGCTGTGTAAGACTTGGTATGACGGTTTGTAAGCACACTGGGAGTATCAATGCTTGAGATGAAGTTTCCGAAAGGTTTTGTTGTGATCAACTCCATACAAGTTGATTGCATCTTGTGGGTAAAGTGTACAAACTCTGCAGAGTGTTAAACAATCTATTCGAATAGCCGCATCCGCGGTCATGGGCATGCTCGGGGATTTCACACAAGGGGTAGATTTTCATAAAACAGTTGGGAAGGGAGCTGTGTGATTTAAGTCATATGGCTATGTGAATAACTTGATAAGGCTATGTGTCTTTGTGAAATCAAACTGTTAAATTATTATTGTCTATTTGTTTTGAATTATACTTTCAATCTATTATTTGTATTCAATTGCAAATGTTGCATTACTGCAAAAGAACCACAGATTGCCATACCTTCGGAATAAGCCTGCATGTATAATTGTATTTCTGTGGTGTGACTTGCGAGTACGGTTGTGTACTCATGCTTGCTTTAATCAATCGAGCAGAAGTGAAGGAATCGTCAGTCAAGAAGGTCTACTTCAAAGATCGTGGAGAACTAGGTCGTGCACCCCAGCCGATTGCCTATAGGCATATGGATGGGCTTCACTGAAGTTATTCTGTTTTGTTCCACTGCAGCTTCATTGAGCTATTTGCCTTCTAAGGCATTAATTGTAAGCTTTGAACTTAAGGTCTTTATTCTGATGTTTATTGTATTTGCCTATGTATTAGGATATTTCACTGATGTTGTCACTGTGTGCAGTAGTGTGATTCTGGACTAGTGCAGTATATACAAAGGGTCCAGAATTATATTTTTGGATCCCGACAATAAATAACATGGGTACTAAAACATTAAGTGATGTAAACTACAGTACAAAAATGAAGAACAACAGAAACATAAAGAAATTAAAGAGTGTGTGTGTGTGTGTGTGTGTGTGTGTTAATTCAAAACGGCGAAGGTTACCTCAGCAAAATCCCTCAAGCGCTGGAAGCTCCCCTTCGAACCCTCGGGTATCCCGAGGGCCTCACCGGCCTCGTTGGTTATGCGTGCGAGCTGCGTTCCCTACAAAAGAGTTCAACAAAGTAAATTAGTTTGCTCACCCTGAGTTTGCATAATAGTATCAGGATTAAATGTACTCACGTAATAGGCATTGATGGGGGCCCTCTCCGGCTACGTGCTCGTCCGTGTGAACTCGTCGTAATCGTCCATGATATCCTCCTCGGATGAGTGCCCCCTCCCATATGTCCGCATCGTCCATGTCCGGTCTAAGCCGAAGGTGTGCGACGCCGTGGATCCACTGGAGGTAGCGAACGAACAGAGCCTTCTGATGGACCGGCGGCACGCCCCTAGAGCAATTCGCCCCGTTTTCCCACTCCAACAAGTAGACACGGTGATAGGCGCCCCAGTCGATGTGGCGGTACCTCCGCCTCCGGTTCATCCTGCCACACCCAGAATCGAATTGTTACCATTAAAATCGCTACGGAAGCTGCAAAGGAACGCGGTAGGTACCCTTACCCGTGAAGATTCGGATCTGTCGAGAACACCATAACCATTGGCGTCGTGGTTTGAAGCTTCCCAAACTGACGCATCACCCGATGGGGCAAGTGGTACTCCACCGCATATGAAAGAAGATCAGCGGTGAAAGCGTCATCCATAAGGCGATGTCCCACTCGCACATCGGGTTTAGCTCCATTTCGACGACCTCGTCGCGGGTGTATGGCAACCACGTGACCCGCACCAGATGTATAAGACAGTAGCGATGAAATCATAGTTCGAAGACAGTAGCAAGCAAAGTAACTTATGAGGTATGTACCTAGTCTTGCGTGATGATGTCGAGCTCGTTTGTATACGCGATGTACGGCGACCTCGGACGCCCAGTACCCCAACGGTGGTCGGCGTTGTACTCATCCCTTGTACGGGTCCATCGATCCACAAAGTATGAGTTGGTCTTCCGAAATGAGTACTT